>CM062295.1:601388373-601437288 GCA_031216915.1 Pictodentalium vernedei | reverse complement strand
GACAGCCAAACAAAAGACAAAACGCCACCTTGTGGTCAGTCGACTGATGCGGAGAAATTAATTTCTCTCTAATTCCCTGCCGGTCAACCGCGAGAAATTATATTTCTCCCCACACATACCCCCCACAAGAATAACAACACATTGAATTGGAATATTCAATGCACGACAACAGGCGCTGACTCAAAGAACGGGTGTATGCCAAAAAGGGGTATACGGCGGCCAACAAAAACACAGTGTTGGTCTTTTGCTTCAAGTATGATGATTACAAAAATGATACTTTAAATAGTACTGATACAGAAAAAAAAAAAAAGCATTATAAACCCAATGATTGGGAAACCAATAAACGATCTTTGAGTGAGTCCGCGATGTATCCGTCCTTAGCATTTTCTGACCTCCAACGGCCATGACGTTTAAACAATCTATCCTTAATTCCCTTATTAGCAGCAAAGGTAGCTCCTCCAGCACGCAAGCTATGAAGACCAAAGTCGTTAACATTATGAACAACAGGTCGCAACGCCTCAACAAATAGTTCCCGAAGTCGAGTGTAGCATAAGGGCTTATCACAAGCACGTAATTGATAACCGGAAGCAGTTTTAGTCAGTCGACGGAATATAAATTCCGAGGAATTTTCATCAATGCGCGCCCAGTCTAAATAATGTAATAAATTTTGTACAGGACAAAGTGGCGAATCTGTTTTAGCAATAATGAGCCAAGATCCATCTCGATAAATATCAGTCTTACTGGTTTCCAAAAATAAGCACAAGTGTGTTGGTTCAAACACTAAATCACAGCGTTTAATACGCAAAAGCTCAGCCGATCTGAGAAATCCCGCGTACGCAAGAAGTATGGCGGCAAGAATGCGTTGATTCAGTACATTGCCCTGTTGAAAAAGGTTAGCATGAACCCTACGCAACATGTCTGGAGTTACGGGACATTTTTTATTAACTGGCTTGGACAACCGACGTTTCGCAGCTTCGAAAACATTTTGAACAAGCGGCGAATCAGTAGGTGAAGATAGACTCGCCATAGAATGTGCCCAACGAATACCGTAATAGGCGGACGAAACTGGACTTGGAGAATGGCTACATTGAATAAGGGATACCAAATACAATGCAAATAAAAAAGGTTTTGCAGGTAAAATGTCAGATTGCCGTAGTCCATTGGCAGTTGCCCAAGAACGCCATCTTAAAAAGCCTCGGAAATATTGTTGTGTTGTCGATTCAGCTCGAGAGTCTTTAATGATATCAGTCAAATCACTCACTGCACTTATTAAGGAATCTGGTAAATCCATAATATCTGGCCTATAAGCCTGAAAAAACAAATGTATAAAAGAGCCCGTAAATAAGTGAGCACGATAATACAACGCCGGTCATAACAACATGAATTGCCCGAATCCCCTCATAGACAGACTGTTAGGCCACGAGGGAGGATATGAGAAGAAAAACAAAACATATTACTAGCAGGTGATAAAGTCCCATAAAGTCCAAACACTTCGTTTGACTAGGTATTCTAAAGGCTCCACAGCCGAACAGCAAATACTGATCAAATGATCATGTGACAGAAAAGAACGTGCTAAATTAAGCCACGTAAAAACGGATGCATTAATACCATTGTCCATCTTAGGAAAAATTAACATTCTAAATAATAATTAATCAGACTATTAAGTCTGACCACATGCCTCTTGATCATGTGTATTCGGACCATATGGCTATCATATCATGACCTTCTGGCACAAAGATATTCTCAAGGCTTCCCAGCCTCACACAGCCTTCATCCGAACGTATAGGTAACAATATATTCTACTCAATTAGCGAGAGAATCCCGAAAATCCATTTTCAATGCCATCATTTGGAAAGACAAATCTTTGGTACCAAAAATCGATTTCCGAGAATGACCAGGAGAATAGAACTCTTTTTTACTGGGTAACAAAACCATATCTTGAACTTGTGGAACAAAGTTATGAGTCTGATCACATATAATTGGCCAAAAAGGCGCGGACTTCCACATTGGTACTACGAGTGTCCCGAAGGCTTTACATCTGTGCATGTGTTTTAACACACGTGATACAAGACACACAGGGGGCACAAACCACCCATTTACCGATGACCAATCAGCCGTAAAGGCGTCGATGCCCGAAGAAAATGGATTCCAAAATCGTGAGTAAAATTTTTGCAATTTAGCATTGTAATGAGATGCAAACCAGTCAACCTCATATGGGCCCCATAAATCATTGAGCTCAGTGAATACCGAAAAGGCAACACCCCAATCATCAAGGTCAATTATTTTGCTGAGAAAATCAGCCTTTTCATTCTTCGATCTGGGAATCCATTCTACTTCTAAAATAATACCATATTTCATACAGAAGGTAAACACTTCGAGAGCAATGTTTTGTAAGTCAGATTTCATACTACCTTTGTGAAGAATAGAAACGACATTTTGATTGTCTGTGAACCATTTAATTCTACTCTCTTTCAACGACATATACAAAGCCAGCAAAATTCTTTTAACAGCTACAATCTCCTTCCAAGTAGAGCTGTTATGTCGTTCCATAACGGACCACTGACCGTGTACAACTCCTGACGGGGTATCGACTTCATAACCCCCATACCCCACATCACTGGCGTCGGAATAAACAATTTTGTTGCACGAAGAATTGAAGACCAAAGAACGAAAATTAAGTAAGTGAATATTTGATTGCCAAAATTTCAGTTGATTCCTACTCTCTTGAGACAGTGATATATTTGCATTCCACGACGGTGCAGTTAAAATATCAATGCTTAAGTTTTTGGTCATTAGTTGTGAGACAGAGCCAATAACAAAAGACATGGAAATGATTTGACCAACAATGGATGCACATTTGCGAACCGCAACTTTGTTATTTGAAGCCAAAATTTTATGTAACTCCGCGATTCCATGGATCAGCTTGTCAATACGCCGACACGACACCCGTAGTGTACCCTCTACAGTGTTTATGTTCATGCCCAACCACGTAAGACTCTGCGATGGTGCCCAGATACATTTATCAGATTTAGGAACAAAACCACTACTAATTAAATCAGATTTAACAGCGGTTGCGTTACTGGATGCCACATTCACATCACAATTACCACCCAAGCCATCATCAAGGTACATAACAATTTCTTTACCTTCACCCCTCCATTTCTTAATCAATGGGCGGACCAACTTACTGAACGCGAAAGGCGCTGTGCGTAAACCAAATGGTAACACGAGGAACCGAAAATACTTAGTAATGCCATCAAATTGCCACGAAAAACCCAGATAGTCCGTATGCGGTGGAAATACATCAATATGGTGATAAGCTGAATGAATATCAAATTGATATAGCCAATAACCTTTCTTAAAATAAAGCAAAGCGGTGCGAATATCTTCATATTTAATAGACTGCTTCCATATATGTAAATTAACAACCCGTAAATCTAAAATCAACCGTTTCTTACCATTTGGTTGGACGGAAACGGATAAAGGGTTAACAATCTTCGGTTGATCATCGCAACAGACAATCAAACCTCTCGCTTCCAAGTCCAAAACGGCGTCACGCACGAATTCCTTATGAATAAAAGCTGACGCATTGTTTGGCAAACATTGTTGATCAGGGAGTGAATAGAACGGAATTTTATAACCAGTATTGATAATATCGAGAATGAAATGACCTGGTTCGAGCGCTTCCCAAAACCTAACATGCTGTTTGAGTCGACCTTTAACCAAAATAGGAGTATGATTTTGCTCGTACTCATAATAATCACCTGTGAAAAAATGTTGTGGTACATCGGCTTCTAAACTTACATAATTCCGGGAAGACATACCAAATTCACACTCGCAATCAGTAAGACAGTGACAAAACTGAGTATTATACTTATCTTTTAGAGTATAATTCATGTCTCGAACACCAGATGAACTGTCACCAGTTGGATCCTTAACTACCGGTCTTTTGAATGCTGGGTCCGTGACTGGACATCTTGTTGACGTATGGACAATCTTTTCTGAAATGTGAGAACTCGCCACATCCGTAACAGCAACCTGACCTACGCTGGACTTCGTAGGGTCGAAAAAGCGGACCTTTTGAAGGGTATGGTGAAATCCGTTGATTACTGGGACCTGGAACTCCAAACATATCTTGGATAGGGTAGTTAACACCACCAGTAGAATAGGGCTTAGATTGTGCATAATTCTTTTTGCCTTTGTAAGATTTTTTCTTGCGGAGGGCGCGTCCCTCTGCCTTGAGAATGCGTTTTTCGTCTTCGCTATCACTCGCCACTGGATTAATTTCGTACTGTTTCACTGTCTCCCAACCGCCTTCCGATGAATCGGCTAACTTTATGAGTTTGTTCCGTTGCTTAATTTTAGAAATAGAATCCTCCAGTAACTCCTGACAATACGAATATTTCTTGTTGTCGAGCGCCCAAGAAGCCTGAACAAGTAAATCCTGAAGTTCTGAATTGCAAGTATGTTGTATACGATTTCCCTCGCGTTTCCACGTATATTCCGACTCCGACCGTAACTTTTTAAACTGACTAGCCACAGAATGGGTAGATTCTTTAATTTCTTCCTTGAAAGCAATGAAATCTCTCTTTTGTGACTTAAGTTCATCCAAAATACACAGCAGAGTGGGATCAGTAGGTTTAGGCACAGTACTGATATGTTGAGAATTTTCTTGTTCCCCATCAGATTCCATATGGAAAATATATGTGAAGGCAGGGCAATTTAACAGTAGGAGAGACAGAAAATACAACCAGCACATAGGACAGTTGTCGCACTGAATGACAAAATCCCGTGCGACAGCCAAACAAAAGACAAAACGCCACCTTGTGGTCAGTCGACTGATGCGGAGAAATTAATTTCTCTCTAATTCCCTGCCGGTCAACCGCGAGAAATTATATTTCCAAGCCTTTAAAGTAAACCACATTCAAGCCGATAAACGGGGTGCCCAAGTTACAAAAATAAAAGACGAAAAATTTTCGCTAGCCTACGAAACTGTCGGGATAATAGTCGAAAATGTCGACATTTTCCCGCCCTAAATCGGCCCAAATGAAACTTTTTGAGGTATTCTGAAGTGGGGATTGACACTCCAGAAGCCAGGAAATTGCTCCTTTTAATGCCAAATTTAACAATTTTCTCACGTCGGGCCGAACCGTGCTCGCCAAATTAGGAAGATCTACAGTTCTAATAGTTTGTCAAGAACGCACCCACTACCCAGTTGGAATTTCGAGGGCTCTCACCTCCCCCCCCCCCCCCCCCCCCCCCATTAAAAGGCATTAGCGACGGCCCTACAGCTGAGGCATTATCGCGTGATTTGTTCAAAACAGTCACCTGCTTCCATGAACATAACACCGTGACATACCCCACAATGACACCGAAAACATGCTGACCCAGGAGCCGAAGAGCAATTTGAAATTCTGTTGGGGAAGAGGGGGTGGGATATGCATTTCGAGCATCCTGGCATACTAAGCTGCTTCCTAACATTGTTACCTGTGTGAAAATGATGACTCAAAACAGATTGTAACAAATACTAGCAGCGTTACCCGATGTTGTACGGTAAATTTCTAAGAAAAAACAGTTCATAAAACCACAGCCCTGACTTCAAAAGAGTAACTTGGGCAGGACTGCGGCCCTAACCGCACCATAATATTCCCGGTAAAAAGTTACCTCAGGTAGACCCCTTTGAAGATCTATAGAGATGAAAAGAAAAATTGTCATGACATTGGGTGACTCTCCCACCCCGGCACTTTTTCAATCCTGACTTTTTCAATCCATGACTCCCGGTGTAGAAAAAAAACCCTAGCAGAACCATCTTGTGCACTGTGGGTGGCTCCGTATGCCTTTTTATAGTGGTCATACAGACATACACACAAAATCCACAAGTTTTGCCCCTCCCCAACACCACCAGCGGCACTTTTTTGAGACCTTTAAGATTCCCGATAAGAAGTCACCACTAGTAGACCCCTTTGAGGACCTATATCAGTAAAAAAAACAAATTGGTCATACCTTTTGGTGCCCCTCTCCAATCCCACCCCTGCACCTTTTTAAACCTGACAATGATCTCCGCCATAAAGTAGGCCAATTTTGGGCATTATGGATTGCCCCATATTTATTTCTATAGCAGACACACAGACAAACATACGAAATCCATCATTTTTGCCCTTCCCCACCCTACCCCACAGAGGCACTTTTTTGAACTACTCCATTAAATTTTTAAACTTCACGAGACGTTTTCCCGATATGTTGGTTAGCAGTGATGCGGACCGTACCAGACCGCCAATGGTGTTCCGGTCCGGTCCGGTCTGGTCCGGACCAAGAAATAGCGGTCTGATATTCTGGCAGACGGTCCATTTTTTCTAGATGGACTGGTCCAAGGCGGTCCAATTCAGGGGCACAGGTCTCTCTCTTTAGAGTGTGTGGGGAGGGGGGGGGGGGTGGGTGGCTATTCAATGCGCAGGGCCAACTATGTTTTGGTCCTACGGGCGGAAAATTTGAAATGTAAGCTGAAAATACACGATTTCCGTCTATTGCAGCATTGCTCGGACACACAACGCGCAGGGCCAAGCATGGTTTGGCCCTGCGGGAGAAAGTTTTGAAAAAGCAAGCTGAAAATACGCGATTTTCGCCTATTGCGGCATTGCTCGAACAATATCAGCTGCTACCGGATCTATATATGTGGGAGGAGCGCGGGGACATAACATGTAGTGCCCCCCCCCCCCCGAAATACTTTGTGGAGCACAGGCCCCCTCGCCCCCCCCCCCCACCCCACCCCCATCCCCATTATCTGCACCCATGGTCCAATTTAATAGGGTCACCACACCAAACCTACCAGATGATATACAGGGACTAAGTTACTACCAACTAAATAGTTTCCATGTGCACACAATCCAGATCGGGGTTTATAGAAATAGATACACAATAGACATTGAAATTCTTTGCCGACAAAGGAATTGAATGACAGCTTCTTGTTACCGAATTTGAGCGTTCGCTATTTTGGGAACTTTTTTGTACAACCGCTCATCGCTGATACATTCACCCGACACCCGTGACAGGAATCAAAGGATGCAGGTGGTTGATTGGTGACAGATTGGCTCAATATAGTTGACAGTTACTTCAAACTTACTCGACTTCAATGTATTCACCGTCTATCAAGATGAAATTATCAGTTTGTGTATCAATTGGGAGAGTGCAAAACTTCCCTTTGCGTCTCCCTGGACCGATCCCTTGGACCGCCCCGGACCGGTCCAGCGTGCCTGTGTACCGGTACAGCAGGGGTGGCCCGGTCCTCATCGGACCATACCGCAGACCACGCCTGGACCAGTACCAGACCGTTTGTTTGCGGTCCGGTCCGCAACACTTTTGGTTAGCAAGTCATATTTCAATATTAAAACACAACTTGTTTGTAACAGTACAGTAAACAATCAACACTGCCCATTTGACATTTTCATGGGGAAAATCTTATTTATTTTTCGTGATTACAAAGGGTCGAAAAAAAATCGTGTGAAGCGCATACAAAACAATCTCTCAGCGGGATTCTTTGTCTGAAGTTGTGTGCCTGCATCAAGTTTATCTTGTTTTTTTTTCCCAGTTATGTCTCATTGTTCGCGTTTGTAACGACTCAACTGATTGGCTCGTGAAGCGTATTGCATCGTGGGATTTTAGCATCATCCTGAATAATTATGGTCGATCCAGGGTCGGACAAATTATTTTAGGTTCATCCTCAATTAATATGGGATGAACCTCAAATATTTATGTCGAACCTGGTTCAACATGAAGCAATAATTATGGTCCATCCAGGGTCGGACAAATTATTTCAGGTTCATCCTCAATTAATATACGATGAACCTCAAATATTTATGTCGAACCTGGTTCAACACGAAACAAAAATTATGGTCCATCCAGGGTCGGACAAATTATTTCAGGTTCATCCTCAATTAACATAGGATGAACCTGAAATATTCATGTCGAACCTGGTTCAACATGAAACAATAATTATGGTCCATCCAGGGTCGGACAAATTATTTCAGGTTCATCCTCAATTAATATAGGATGAACCTGAAATATTGATGTCGAACCTGGTTCACCATGAAACAATAATTATGGTCCATCCAGGGTCGGACAAATTATTTCAGGTTCATCCTCAATTAATATAGGATGAACCTGAAATATTTATGTCGAACCTGGTTCAACATGAAACAATAATTATGGTCCATCCAGGGTCGGACAAATTATTTCAGGTTCATCCTCAATTAATATAGGATGAACCTCAAATATTGATGTCGAACCTGGTTCAACATGAAACAATAATTATGGTCGATCCAGGGTCGGACAAATTATTTTAGGTTCATCCTCAATTAATATAGGATGAACCTGAAATATTTATGTCGAACCTGGTTCAACATGAAACAATAATTATAGTCCATCCAGGGTCGGGCAAATTATTGATCGTGTACGAGAGGGTCATAAATATTATTTTAGGATGAACCTGAAATAATATAGGATGAACGTGAAATAATATAGGATGAACCTGAAATAATATAGGATGAACCTGAAATAATATAGGATGAACCTCAAATAATATAGGATGAACCTCAAATAATATAGTATGTACCTCAATAATTATTTTCGAACCTGTTCGTACGCCATATAATTATGGTCCATCCAGGGTCGGACAAATTATTTCAGGTTCATCCTCAATTAATATAGGATGAACCTGAAATATTGATGTCGAGCCTGGTTCAACATGAAACAATAATTGTAGTCCATCCAGGGTCGGACAAATTATTGATCGCGTACGAGAGGGTCATAAATATTATTTTAGGATGAACCTGAAATAATATAGGATGAACCTGAAATAATATAGGATGAACCTCAATATAGGATGAACCTGAAATAATATAGGATGAACTTCAAATAATATAGTATGTACCTCAATAATTATTTTCGAACCTGTTCATACGCCATACTCAGCCGTCATTTTGTTAAAAATGTAGAAGGGATGACCAGCTTCAAATTGGAATCGAAATTACATTGTCAAGGCAAGTATTTAGTGCTTTTAACACGTCCAAACCGTTCGTACTGAAAATCTGTTACGAACGACTGCAAGCAAAAACGCGTTTAGTCTTCCAGCGGAGAATAGCACGTAAATATCAAAACTATAACATTAGCTATTCTCCGCTGTAATTCCAGCTACATTAGCAGGTAATATAGCTAATTCCAAGAATACCTGTAGCTTATATTGACACAGTTGCAGGATCTCTATTTTTTTAATTATAGGGACAATAAGCCGTTATTTTGAAATAAAAGTAAATTGACCATTTAACAAAAGCCCAATTTAAATAAATAAATAACCACCAAAGGGAGGGGGTGGGGAATGCGGGAACATAGGTGAAAATTTTTATTTTGAAGATAGTTTTACCCACCCACCCTTTCCTGCGTATTTTTTCCGTGTTCAGTTTGGGGGACCCACCCTCTTCTCATACATTTTATATACAAAACTTCGGCACTCGAACTACAACTCGAAACGCGTAATGCACATTGATTCAATGCATATTTTTAAATGTTCAAATGTGTTTCCATTTTCTCTATCAGATGCATTTTGCAAAACTTTCCAGATTGACATCATTTCACAAAGACACATTAATGCATAGCTTGAACCCTCCGTGGACCCGGTTATAATAGGTCCACATTTGGTAGCCAGGTTGTTAATGCATGACAGCGATGGCCTGGCTGTTCACATGGAACATTTTACTGTGTTGGTGTAGCAAATTCTAAGGAATTTGTTTTATCCTTATATTGAGGTCTCTGTGTGGATGAGCTTGTTAGTTCCTCCCCAGTGGTTGGTGGATTCCTTAGGCCATGCAGTGGATCTGTTTGAGTAATTCTCCATCATCATGGGAACTAACTACGTCGTGATGTAGGCATCATATAACCATAGTTGTTGAAAGCGATGTAAAACCCCAATCAAACCATATCAGACAAACTACATGTATAGCTTAATATCCTTACAAATCTAGTTTCTTGGTGTTTACCTTGCAAATGAAACTCAGTTATTCTTTTTCCCAGAAACCTTTGATTTTAAATCAAATTAAAATTAAGCTTTTACAAATTTTGATATTTTTATACTGTACCAATGACCCAGACATAGCTGGTGCTAACTCTTAAAATATAGGGCCAAACACAAATTTTGCTCCCCAATCCCCAAAATTTGCATCTAAAACCAAAGAAAACATGTCCTGAAAGGCCCTCCACACTTCGCCCCCACTGCGCATGTGCAGTGTCAAGGACGTTCCGAAATTGGCGCCATTAATCATTCTAAGTTTGGCCCTTCATCAGTTAACATATGACTGATCTTTGTGCTTATAAATCTCAGTTTAAATGATGCCAGACACATAAATATTAGTGAAATGGTGATTCTAAGGAGGATAGAGAAGGAAGAGACGAAAAAAATGTGTGACAGAATATTATCAGGGCTGTAACTTAAAAATTTTTAATGAAATTATGTTAAGTTACCTATTTTCGAGGCAGCAGCCATTTTGTTGTCATTCTGATTATTTAGTTACACTGTTTTTTAAGTGTTTTCCTCTCTCCCTGTCCTTTAAGTCCCCCCTTGGTATTCTCCCATGCTTTTGGCATAGTTTTTGTAATTATTATTACTAAATTTTCTTGGGAGTTTTAGCTGAATAACAGAATGAATTCTGTTCTTTTCCCCATGTTTACGTCTTCACCTACGGGTGGTTAGGCGTTGTGTTCTGCATCTACCATCTGATGTTCTGCAGTTTCTTCCCTGGAAGTCTCTGTTTTGCATCAGATAGTGTATTTTTGGTAACTGATTTCGGGCCTGGGTGCCTGGAGTCTTATTTTAGTGTTTTTACACTCATTGTTTACATTTACAACAGCCCTCTGTGTGAGGGGGGGGGGGATTTCTGGAAAATAATATCTTGATGTTATTTTAATCATAACTAGATACATTATTATTGTTCGTAAGTGTTGAATAAATTGTTTAAAATATTTTTAAAATTTTTGTCCACACTTAGGCTTGGGATCCATTGGGGCTCAACGTTACTTTTCAGAAACTTGGGCTGTTCTGAACAAATATTTTTTCAAAATATTTTGATTTCAATTATTTTTTCTATATTAATGGATCATATTATTATTATGTATTTTGATTGCCAGGGGTTAGTGCGAGTACCAGGACTTGTTTTCTTTTCACATTGAAAGGATATTCATGTTCAACTATTCTCGTTGGGGGTATTCGGCATACACAATCAGGAGTCAGTGTGACAAATAACACTGATCCGATCAACATCACATCAGCCCCTCCAACCCTTTTCCCATCGCAAATGACCATTGTGAAAACATTCCGGAATAACAAGCGATCTCTCTTTCTTACGTCGGGGGGGGGGGGGGGCTGGGGGTATTCTGCGTCTGGGGGGGGGGGGGGGCTGGGGATATTCTGCATACACTATCAGGAGTCAGTGTGACAAATAACACTGATCCGATCAACATTACGTCAGCCCCTCCAACCCTTTTCCCATCGCAAACGACCATTGTGAAAACATTCAGGAATAACAAGCGATCTCCCTTTCTTATTGCCTTTGCAACATAGCTTGTGACCCCTCAATGGACCGAGCGCGACGAGTCCGTTCCACTGAGGATTCGTGGGTTGTGTTTCGAGGACAGGGATTGACAATACTAAAATTTGAATGGTGAATTACTGAATGGCGGTGCCCGTTCTTGACCGTTGTGTTGAGTGAAAGGCTCAAATGACCTCTCTTAACCCCTGATATTTGTTGGCTATTTATAAATCAGTGGAGTCTACTTGACTGGATATCCTCTAATTGAATTCCAAAACGCAAACTCATTTGCCCTACCTGCAGTCAAAACTCTTGTCCTCTTACTTCTTAGTGATATACAGGTTATAGTGTTAACTATTGTCAATCGAATCCAAACATTATTCTTGCCGAGAAACGCCAACGACAAGCACCAAAGTTTTCCTTATAGATATATTTGACCTCCGGAAATCCAACACAGGCCTTTGGTCCATTTTGCCTTATTTAATAGAGTTACGTGAGCTCTTTCGAATTGGATAACATTAAATAAATACTTAGTTTATTACCCGAACACTTGAAAAAGACAAACCATCTGATGCAGGCACTGGTTACTTGTTGTCCGAATGTCTTTGCCTTGTTCCATCTCATGGGAGATTGCCCACGAGCTCTCTTCCATGGGTCGTACCGATGCAGATTCACACGGCCAAAACAGTTTCACTACGAATATCACATGACACATGTCCTCGAAGCGTGGGATATTTAAGTTGCCTTACCTGCTGCACTTCAGGCTAAATATGGGCTCCCAAGACTGACGCGACGCGGCTATTGGCCCACTATACTCTGAATAATTAACGAACAAAAGGGAGATCACTTCTGTGAGGGTATGTTGATCCTGACTTGTAGTACATAGTATTATAAATGACTTGTATGTGACGTTCTGAAACCGATAGAATTCTTAGATATTTGTAGTAGGTAAGCTGTGTATATATATAGGTACTGATCTTAAGCTATATCCATGACGGTGGAAAGGCAGCTTAACTACCATGCACTTGCTCCAATATCATAGTGCATCTGATATCCGTGTATATATAATTATATTCCAGTTTTGGTGATGGGATTGTATAGAGTGTTACATTTGGATAAGTCTTTACCCTAAGCGAATGGAATATTACACTTTACCAAAGTCATGAATTGCTACAACATTTTATCTTTGTCTCGAGATCATTGCTTGTGCACCCCCCCCCCCCTCATTGGGGTGAGCTCATCGAGCTCGCCCCAATGTGGGATCATGAGCTGGATTTTTGTGACACAAATTGAATCTAATTAACTCACAATGGAAAAGCTCGTTCCTGTCAAAACTGGAAAGTGTGAATATCTAATTCCAGTTTCTATTTTCCCCAAAACAAACTGAAATGTTTTAAAGTCCCGACCAATCAACATCATTATCGTCTGTGTTATTGATTTATCCTTGTCGTATATATACGTGGTAACTATGGGAATCCAGCATTTATTGGATACAGCATATTAGTATATTAATAATTGCCTCATTTAATCACTTCGACGACAGTTGTGCATGATTCATCAGCCAATACCAACTGGGACACCCTTATCTCCATCCGTCTTGCAAGCGACTTCATTAGGATTACCACTTAGGGCCGTGCGAATATTCGAAATTCGAATCGTGATTCGATTCGATTCGGTTCCGAACCCAGGACATTGAACCCTCTCGAATCTTTCATGCCACCCCGTGCTCACCAAATCGCTCTATTCTACGCAAAGTGCACTGTTCACAAATGTCTTCAGACGACTGAAATCGGTAGTAAATCTCGGTGTCTGTGAAGCATGCCGATTCGATTCAGAATTTGATTCGGTTCGCGAATCTCTGACATGATTCGTTTCGAGATTCGATTCGAATAGAAATTCCAGGTTAGCAGGGCCTTTTTTATTTTTACAATTATTACTATCACAATTATCATTATAGTTTTCTATGTTCGATTCCTCCGATGTCATCTTAGCGCTATCAGTCATGATTTTCCGATCTGTGTGAACCGCTTGGCATTGGAATTATTATTATCATTATTACCAACACCACAATCATTACCATTTTATCGTCTTCCTATGGAAACTTATCTGTTGCAAGATGGATTAACATCACAACAAGATATAGGGTGGATCCACTTGTTCGGTACCACGCCAGCACAACAGGTATCCCCTTCTGACAACTTTCGATTTTCGCGCCAGAAGGGTTTCCATTTTTCCTATTGATTTTATTCTTAGAACTAAAAACAAAGCTTGCTAGTAGTACACCAACCCTGATGGATCCTGTTCAATCAAACGCACTACCGAACGCTGATCTTCTTTGTGTGTTACCTTCTTGGGGGTGGAGATATATATAAATAATATACCGTACGTGTATATGTACATGTATGTACATCTAGGTGAGTGTATATATGTGCTGAAATTCCAGATTTCAGTTCGAATTGGATATGTATGTGCATGCATGCGCACGCGTGCGTACGTATACATACATGTGTATGTCTACGTATGTATGCGTGTGTATGCATGTGTGTATGTGTACATGTGTTTATATGGATCCTGCACCATGCAGAAATACCACAATTATTATCTCCACAAATATTATTTCCTTTTAATTTATTTCGTCTTCCCCTTTGCTTTGCTCTCTTTGTCCAATAAGAAATCCAACCAGTCCTGATTTATTCTACTTGTAATATCCGCTTAGAGATTTATGTAGTTTGACTTTGAGTAAGCAGTTCATATCATCACATGAATTACTTTTCCAATATCTCTTCTCCATTTCTCTTTACCATTTTCTGTTATATTTCTCTTCGAGGTTGCTCTATCCACTTTCTTCCAAACTCTCGTACAAAACGACCTGAATTTAATTCGTACCACTGTAGAATGATCTTGTTATTGAAAGTTACCAACCGCTGGGCATCATGGATACCTGTATATTACCACCCACAGATTACATAATGTATAGTCTTGAGTCTTATCGCGCCCGGATTGGTACATTCAATACTGTAGTTTATGCTCGCGGCCTGAAAAGAAGACTAACAGAACATCAGTCCCTGTGTGCTCTTGCGCATCTTTACATGTGGTGTATGCGTGTTGAGGTTCAGGTCAGCCTTATTGTGACATCAGCCCTGTTTCATCGTTTATTCAACAAATTTATCCTACGCTGCCAATGCAGTAATGATCTTTGTACGATTGTTGAAAGACCCAAACTCCGACCGACATCATATATACCAGCTGCAACGCCATCCACTTCAACCATCTGTTATTTTATATTGGTATCGGCTGTGGTTTTGTTATTGTCTGGAGACATTGAATCAAATCCTGGACCAGGCTCTGTGAACACAGAAAATACCCCCGATGCATTAAAAATCTTTCATCTGAACATCCAAAGCCTGAAGCCTAAAGTAGATATATTAGAGTATGAATCATTTTCCCATGATATATTAGCATTCACTGAGACCTGGCTTCAATGCTCGGACCTAACATCAGATATTATGATCCATGGTTTCCAAGAACCCATACGGTTTAATCGTTTGTCGAGAGGAGGGGGGGTTGCCCTCTACGTGAAGGACGGGTTGTGCTTTCGGCATAGAACTGATCTTGAGGTGAATGACATTGAGTGTATCTGGGCTGAAGTGTTCATGACCCATGGTAAGTCGCTGCTGCTAGGAATATTTTACCGCCCACCCAATAGTCCCTCAGATGTTTGGGATAAAATTACGGCGTCTATTGACAAAGCCAAAGATACCTTAATTTCAGACATAATTATCACTGGTGACTTCAACGACAACCAATATGGTTCTCCCAAGGGTCGCTTCCAGGAACTAAGTAATTATTTCAATCTTAGACAGCTTGTGGAAGAGCCAACATGCTTTACCGAATCATCTGCATCTCTAATTGACCTATTTGCTGTTAGTAATACTGTATATGTACTGGAATGTGAAGTCCTAGAACCACTTGTACCTGACATGACTCGTTATCATTGTCCAATTTGTATTGCTATTGAATTCAAGAAAGATAAGCCTAAAAACTTTAAGAGACGCATATGGTTGTATGCAGAGGGAAACTTTGACGGTCTAAACACTGCATACAATAACGTAGACTGGGAAAGATTGCTTGATCAATCGTGCCCGGACACTATAGTATCCACCTTCACCGATCAATTACTTGAAACAGCATCTAAATTTATTCCCAACAAACTGATAACTTCCAGGGCTAACCAGCCCAAATGGATGCATAACCAAATTCGGTTATTGCTAAGGCAAAGAACACGATTATATCGTAGAGCAAAGCGCACTGGTCAACAGCACGACTGGGTGAGATATAAGCACAAACGAAATGAAGTCGTATCAGCTGTTAGGAAAGCCAAATCTGCATACATATCGAAAGTCCAATCAGAACTAAGTTGTCCGGAAACACCCTCATCAGTATGGTGGAAAACATTAAAAACATTTATCTGTAAAAATGTCCCCGGAATCCCTACTATAAGTCACCTTAACAAACTCTATTCAACCAATCTCGAAAAGGCGGAAGTGTTCAATGAATACTTCTGTTCCATTTCGACATTGGATGACACTAATGCATCCTTGCCAGATCCGCCCCTGCCTCCCCTTCAAACGCTTGACAAGATAACACTTGAAAGCAAGGAAGTGTACGAAGTAATCAAGAGTATTAAGGTATCGAAGGCATCTGGTCCCGATCTCATAAGTCCCAGGCTTTTAAAAGAATGTAGTCACTCTTTGTGTGACCCACTTACGGCCCTCTTCAATAGGTTATTAGATAACTGTTATTATCCAATTTTATGGAAAAAAGCCAATGTGACACCGGTGTTGAAAAAGAACCCGTCTAATGTAGTTACTAACTATCGCCCAATATCTTTGCTTAGCTGTACTGGTAAAGTACTTGAAAAATGTGTCTTCAAACGATTATGGCATTTTTTATGTGATAACAATATACTGAGCCAGTTCCAGTCTGGTTTTACCCCAGGTGACTCTACTGTCCTACAACTGACAGATCTCTATGATGAATTCTGTCATGCTCTTGACGAAGGAAAAGAAGTAAGAGTTGTCTTTTGTGATGTTAGCAAGGCATTTGATAAAGTTTGGCATGTTGGTCTTATCCACAAGCTCGAGAGAATAGGAATATCTGGTGACTTGCTTTGTTTCCTAAAATCTTACCTTTCTGATCGGTACCAGCGTGTCCTTGTAGCCTCTGAGGCATCCCCTTGGAAACCAATAACGTCTGGTGTCCCGCAGGGTTCGATCCTTGGTCCCCTGTTATTCCTGATTTACATCAACGATATTACTGAAAACCTACTTAGCAGTATACGTCTATTTGCAGATGATACATCCCTTTATCTTATAATTGAGAATCCTGACCAAGGTGCCATCATTCTCAACCGTGATTTAGCCACAATTGAACATTGGGCTAAAACTTGGCTCGTTGAGTTCAACCCCCTTAAAACGGAAACCATGATCATATCACGTAAAAGTAATGTCCCGGTGCACCCACCAATATATTTATGTGGAACTCAAATCTCTGAGGTGAGCAACCATAAGCATCTGGGTGTAATTTTGAATAAAGGTTGTACATGGAACGACCATATCGATCATGTGTGCGCTAAAGCCTGGACACGTATTGACATGCTCAGGGCCCACAAGTTCACACTTGACAGGAAAGTCCTTGAAAAGATATACTTCGCATTTGTCCGACCTCTTTTAGAATATGCTGACTCTGTCTGGGACAACTGCTCAGCAACTCAAGCTGCGGACCTGGAGAAAATACAAGTAGCTGCAGCAAGAATAGTTACTGGCGCCACTGTGAGCTGTAGTAAAGACCTTCTCTACACAGAAACCCAATGGGATCCACTGGAAGAAAGACGCCGAAAGCACAAGCTCATCCAATTTTTTAAGATGTATCATAAATTAACACCTCCATATATCTCCAATAAGGTGCCACCAATTATTTCATCAATTACCCAAAGCCACAATCTCCGATCCGAAAATAACCACCGTGTTCCCTTTTGTCACACCAATTTATATAAGTCCTCGTTTATCCCGGAAGTTACCGACCGGTGGAATGGATTACCCCCCTCAGTAAGAGAAAATTGTTCCCTCATAAACTTCAAGACGTTTATAAATAGTGAGAAGCAACGACCACCAATTTTTTATTATGGAGCCAAATCCCGTGCTGCCCAAATTTATCATTGCAGGTTACGCCTGCATTGCAGTAATATCAACGCCCACTTATACTATAACCATCTCTCAACATCTCCACGTTGCCAGTGTGGGGACCTTGAAACTACTGAGCACTATCTTGTGCACTGCCCAATCTTTAACGATGCTCGTGATTCCACAATCAATGCATTGCCAATTACTCCTGAGCTTTCCACACTCTTATTTGGATCCGAACGACTAAATAATAACGAAAATCTTCTTGTCTTCAGAGCCGTGCAGGACTATATCATACTGAGTGGACGCTTTCAACAGTAGCGGTGCACTCTTGGACTCTCCTGGTGTTGTTTGTCACACAAATGGGCCACCGTTACCGATACACTATTGAGGCTGCCCCATTGAATATTTTTTGGTAGCGAACATTGAATTCAGGTTGTCCCCTCGTTTCCTACTTAACCCCCTGCCCAATGTACCGCCGTGTAACCCATAAAATTGCCATCTAAATCCTTTTATATTTTCAGTTTTTGTCTCGGGAACATGGCTTATGACCCCCATTGGAATGAGCTCAACGTGCTCGTTCCAGTGAGGGACCGTGAGCCGTGTTTTAGAGACTGTCATTGAAATTTCCAGTTATTGAAACATTTTTTCTTCGCGTGTCGCCTGCTACACGTGTTGGGCAAGGGGATAAGTTTCCCTTTCCTTTCCATTCTCTCATTCTCTCTACTGCTCTCCTTACTCTCTCTGTCTTCTATGTTTAAACAATATTTTACTTAGTGTCTGCAGCTACTATCAAACTTCGTCAGTATTCCAGAGGAGACGGCTTATACAAGCTCAAAGCTTACTGCTGAATCCTTTCAACAAATCTCGTTCTTGATTCATTATTTTAATGCATACCATTGTACTGCGCACTCTGTATGACAATCATGTTGTAGTTTATAATATGTATGCATCATACTTTTTCATGAATAAATATTGTTTAAATTAACTATTCTCGTTATTCGCATCTATTTACCAAATAGTTATCTCCCCTGATTGCTAGGAATTGGCTTGCAAAAATTAGCACTAATTGAATGGGGAATTTTTATATTTCTCAAAATTATATAAAACCCGTGAAAGTTATATTTGCTCTGCGCATCAGACATTTAAGAACAATATATATGCTCTCACTTGGTGATATAATCGAACCATTTCATTCGACCAATTTTTTTCCCCTGTTCATTTAAAAAGGTACGGTTATTTCGTGTAGAGTGCCATGTAAAATAATGGAAAATTGCGTTTTCGTCAACTTTTAGAGATTAAAATATTTTTTAGTCTTCATATTAGCAATGCTCTGCGCATATGTGCATATAATATAGATATTGTCCTCTCTAATCATATAAAAATATATAATCTGACATTTGCCCATTTTTTTCCTTTTGATGTTAAAACCAAGACAAATTTGATTGTTGTAAAAACAGTTGAACCCACAGTCCACAATATGCAGAAGGTTTCGGTGTGAATAAAAGGAAAGGTGCGATAGCCCTATTAATTACTTTCAGTTCAGCCAGAAATGTGAAGCTTGTCGCTTATTTAACTAGTATGCCTCATTGTCCATTGAAGTCCATAAATATATGTATGTGTGTGTTTTTTCTACAATAAGAAGATAGTTTGCGTTGCAATTTGTAATGTCACACAGATACTGTTGACTCTGTCCGGAGGTTCCTTTAATACCTGCTTTAAAAGAGATGGCTCACACTTTCACAAGCATGGCCACTGAAAGACAGCTACGTTCACATTCGCATATTGACTGGAAAAAAATTGCACAGGGAGAAAAGCTGCCACGCCCTGTACGAACAAGTACCTCGGTGCCAAGAAATATTCTGCCCACCAAATATGAAGTTGAGAGACTAATAGAAAAAGATGGAAAGGTAAGATTTATTTCAATAATAACTCAATTATAGTGCATGTACAAACGGGTCAACGGGACAATAAGCCACCGGTCAAAGAACCGCCGTCCAAACAGCCACCCGATTAAAATTCCCTTTTTTAAGATCGGACAAGAAAAAAAGCCACAAAAATGCGGACAAAAACCCAGTTAATATTTTCCGCCGCTACGTTTACAACTTTCATTATAGCAACAAATAATTATTTATATATTGCATTTTAGAAGGAATTTAGTTATTTCGCTATTTAATTTCCAATAATTTAGTACGAATATTAAATAATTTATTTGTAATAGATAATTACACCGGGTCGGAGAAAATCAAGCTTATCGAGACGTTTTCAAAATTTTTAGGGCAAGTTTTGAAATGTAATTTTAAAAATTCAGGCTATTGTCATCACGTGTTACGTGTTTTTAAATATATATACTGTTATAGGTACTGTATGTAATTAGTGATATATATTTATAAATTTATGTGTATTATATCCATTTTTATAGTAGGCATGGTCAGTTTATTATTTTTTTAAATAAAATTTCAAGTAACATGCAATGAATAACTGACAGTAACACTTAATTGCATTTAAATTATATAGCACATAATATATTTTGATTTTTAAACGTTGGTCGTAAAAAGACAATAAAAAATATCACCCCTTTATCCAACGTGGATAGCACCTAGGAAAAAAATTCTTGAATAACTATAAATATTACTCGCTCGCCCCGTAGACTGAAGGCAGGAGGGACCCTCGTTGATTCGGCGCCCCTGCCTTGATCTCACAACGGTCACTCAAATGATCCACCTAAGTTCTGATAAAACCGCTGACGCATTATTTTTCATGCGTGACTTCTGCTTGCCATTGATGTTAAAATCTTCGAAATCTCTTCCTCTTCCCTCCCCCGATAAACCTGTCCCGTTTCTATACCCCCACCCCAACATCGTGGTTGAGAGGACAGTGTAAAGTACCAACATTCTCAAAATCAAAACAATTCTCGATTATTGTAATCAAATTAACAATTCTCTTAAATGATTGCACAATAAACTGTCTGACGCCTTCATTCTCAACTTACTTCTCTCGCCGCTTGAGAAAACGATTTCCCGACAAACAAGATTTTATTCACACCTTTCAGTGGATCAATGCTAATTACATTACAGTCAGACTCCAGTATTCACAGGGGGAGATAACTTTTCGAATAATACATCCCTACGACGAATTAAGTTGAGTATGGATCAATTGTATTAAGAGGAAGTCTTCCTCTGACTTTATAATCATTCTATATGTGGTCAGTGTACTCGCATTAACTCCTGTTCTGTATCGTATGATTTCGATGACAATATGGGAAGCGTATGTCACGGTATGTTATTGGGGATTTGGACACTCCGGTCCTTTCCCCGCAGGGTCACTCTACTTTATCAATTTCTATTTCAGACGATCAAGATTAGGGTGATGTATCTGTGATGTCTTCCAACAGTGTGCCTCCGTCGTCACAATTAATGAAGGGCTAGCGGAAAAGTGCTCATGTAAATACGCCAATTGCCTAAGAGGACTCTAGTAGGTTCGACGGCCTTTGACGTCCGCTAGCTCGCCCGGTGTAGCGTCCATTCACCGAATGGTTCGGCAGCCGGGTTCGTCTGTTGCGGTCTAGAAGGAATTTTGGGGTGATGCGAGCACTATAAATTAACCTAATGCACACCCAGTGACGGCGGATCGGAGGGAGAACGGAGGAAGCCTTTTAGTCCGGTTCATAGCTCGTTCCGGTCCATCCGGACGGCAAGCGAGAGAGGCCCCTCTCTCGTTCAACAACATCTGGCCCCAGATGTTGTGGTACAAAATGTGTCGCAAGCGGAGCATACGTCCGTCGCTCGGGACGCTCCGTTGTATAGGCAGTCCGCGGAGACTGCTAAGGCTTCCTCTTCTCGTCAGCGCACACGACCGCACCTTGGCTGCGTGACCGCCGATATATTACCAGCTTCGCCGATCAAGGATTCTTCGGCGACCAGGTCACACCATCCGGTAGCCAGGGACACGAGGCCTGCAGACTCCGGACGTTCGCATAGGAAGTGTGCGGGAGTCAACGTACACGGAGCTTCCGGCGGCAATGCATCGTAAGACCGCTACTGCACAGGCCTCGGGAACGGACGTGCTTTCCTTAATAGCACAGTTTATCGCAGCATCCCAGCATCAACTGAATCTGTCGCATATATTTTATCCGACGATGCTGGGTCGGGACGCTCCGCGGAAGCGGGTACGGACGTCCGAAAGTTTCATCCGGTCCGACGGGATACCGAAAGGGATTTGGAGGATTTCGAGCTTTCCCTTTCGGAACAACATATGCTGTTGCGTATGTCATCTGACTTGGTCTTCTACAGCTTCTTTCGTCGGACCAGAATGCTGCGATGCCGGATAAGAAACTGATAGCGTCGGTGGACTTAGAAATTTTTGATTCGGTTCAGGGACATCGTCCCTCAGTTCCGACATAGTCCAATAATGTCACACAAACTTTCGAATTATTGAACGACGCTATATATATTATTATTTTATGCTTGCTATAACCAAGCATTTCTGGTTTCTTGTTCGCAGAGTTATGGAGATGTCTTTCATAAGTGTGCCTCTGTCGTCATAGTTAATGAAGAGCTAGCGGCAATAAGTGCTCATGGAATATGTCTATCGCCTACGGAGTGACATTCGCTAGCTCACCCGGTGTAGCGTACATTCATCGAATGGTTCGGCTGCCGGGTTCGTCCGTTGCGGTCTAGGAAGGAGATTTGGGTGATGCGAGCACTTTAATTACTTTAGTACTCACCCAGTGACGGCAGATTGAGGACAGATCGGAGGAAGCCTGTTAGTCCGGTTCCTGGCTTGTCCAGGTCCGTCCGGGCTGTGAGCGAGAGAGGTCCCTCTCTCGTCCAACAACATAGGGGACCGCATGTTGTGGTTCAGATATTTTACATTCGGAGCATATGTCCGTCGGTCGGGACGCTCCGTTATATTGACAGTCCGAGAGACTGTCCTTAATGCTTCCTCATCCTCACAGCAGGGCACACGACCGCACATTGGCTACGTGACCTCGAGTATCCGATCAGTTTCGTCATTCAGTGATTCCACGGCGAATAGGTCGCGCCATCCGGTAGCCAAGGGACACGAGGCCTATACACTCCGTTCGCTCGCATATTGGTAGTATGCACGGGGTAACGATCACGGAGCTTCCAGCGGCAATGCATCGTAAGACCGCTTCTCCTCAGGCCTCAGTGACGGACGTGCTATCCGAGTTAGCACAGTTGTTTCGCAGCATCCCAGCAATTGACAGTTTCTCGGTCGAATCAGGAATTATCCGACGGCGCTGGGTCGGTGCGGTCCGCGGTTGCATCACCTACGGACGACCGAACGCTTTATAGGGTCCGACAGGATGGCGAAAGGGATTCGAAAGATTTCGAGTTTTCCCTTTAGTAGTATCGGAAGCTACCTTTCATATCTTCTGGCATTATCTTCCAGTGATTGTTATTTCGGACTTCATTGCTGCGATCTTGGATAAGAGACTTATAGCGTCATTGGACTCGGATTTTTCGATCGGTTCAGGGACATTGTCCCTGACTTACCGACGCAGTCCAATATTGTCATTACAACATGTGTTTTATTTTTCGACGCTATATATATATATATATACAAGCCTGCTACCAAGCATGATAGTTTAGTTTCTTGTCCGCGTTGCTCATTTCTGCCATTTTATCATTTATACGAATAGTTTATTTTGGCAGAGCAGGGCATACCGAGAGTTCATATGCGTCTAGACGGTGTGGTAAAAGACTGCATATATTCTTTTTCGCCGTTTATGTCTTTTCCAATTTCAATGTTGGAAACGACATGATGTATAGTAGACTTAACTTAGACGCTTTATCATACGTAATCCGCCTTACTGAGGCGTTATCATTACGTCTTCAAGAAAAGATTTACGGGATATTATTCTCAATGTAATTTCTTTTGAGGGCAGTAGTTTGTTAACGTATAACTCCGCCCTTCAGTGGCTGATTGGAGTTTGGTTAGACGTGACGCAGCCCTAGCTACATCCACACGCGTGGATAGTAAGGTTAAGAACTCTCTCAGAGTCGCTTCGTTCTCGGAGGACCTTCTCTTCGACGGCAACGTTTCGGCAATCCATGATTTGCTCGATTTACACGTTCTCTTGTCTATCTAGTGTTACAAGAGATTCAGACTGGGGCAAACATTCGGTGGTTGACTCAGAGAGTGCCACCGCAGTTGCCGGACCCGAGTGTGGCTGTTATGACGGTTGCCAGTCAAACAGATTGGGATATAATACTGATCCCTACGGATTCGAAGTGCCAGGGTCTTTGGGTTCCGCAGTCTCTTAGCAATCAGTTTTCTTCCGCGGAATAATGTTTTTTAGGCTTGCTTTATGTCATTGCATGAACATTATTCAGAAACGCATGCCCAAATCCTGTCCTTTAATTCGACAGTAGTGGCGTATCTCCGGAACCAGGGAGGCACTCTTTCGTTTCCGTTATTCAATTTAATGGAAAGAATCCGTCTGTTGGTTATAGTACACCAAGTTCTGTTTTGGTCCGTCATATTCCGGGTAGTCTGATTGTTTTACCGGACTCCCGTTCTCTTACGGGTCGCTTGTTGCTGTCAGAATGGACTCTCAACAAACAAGTATTCAATCAGATTTGCTATCCATGGGAGCGCCCAATGATGATTTATTTACGACACAACTTGCTAATCAATTGCAGACGTATGTGTTGGCTTGTCCAGATCTCTGAGCTAATGTTGTTAACGCTCTATTGATCTATAGGACGGAATGATAGGATACGCGTATCCTCCGGCGCTGTTGTTTCAGCAGGTATTGCTAAGATAAACACCCACAATACATTTCTGTTGATAGCATCTCTATCTTCACAGAGATCATGGGTAATTTACTCTCTTGTCTACTGTGGGTCTTAACGTGAAATCTTCCTCTATGTGAGGATCTTTTTTCACTGGGTAAATCGTGTCATCTTTATCACAACCCGCAAGGTCGCAACCTTCATGTATTCCGTTGTGTGGTCCGTATTGCATTGTATGCACTGTACTGGACGAGCTTTGGACGCGATTTCTTACTATAGGAGATCCTCTTCTTCGCTATTCTATGCGGCTAAAGTGGAGGCTCTTCCGTCGTGGTGTAGGGATCATTATGTTCATATTGTTGATCCCTCCATACTACTCATTGCAATTTTTTAGTATACTTGTTTCACAAGATCTACTGCAGCCTGTTATTATTTAGGTTATAGGTTTAGGTTACCTCATACCTATGCACTCTACGATAGTTTACAATTGAGTCTTTTGTCTCTTTATCTGAGTCAGTTAGTAACTTTTTGATAAATAGACTTAGAATCTTTAGATTAAATTCCTATATGGATTTTAACTTCGGTTCTTATTTAGCTAAGTAATCATTTGAGCCTCTGGAAACAGTAGTTTTCAAATTCTGACCTTTTAGACAGTAATTCTGTTGGTTTCTCTTTTAATGTAGAGTCAGTGAGTTTCATGCACTATCGATGGATGATTTTCACTTTCGTAGTTTCGGAATCACTACTTCCGTTACTATTTAGGTTGGATTTTTGCATAAGAGTTAGGCTCCTATTATCCGGAACCTATTATTTTATGGTCCTTCCGTCTTCGTATGGGCATAGGCCTTTACTCTTTCCGGGTACAGTTTATGTATTTATAAACAGATATCTGTTTATTACTATGGGCGTAAGCTTCTTCTGTCTTTGATGCCTAGTAGAAGGGCGTTACGTTCCATTTTATTGTTAATGGATTCTATTTACTATCGGTACTGCTTATGGTATATCATTGCCTTAGCAGTTGTGCTTAAGATTTCGGCTCATGAAGTAAGAGCTCTTCTACTTCTTGGGCTTACATTAATAGTGTCGCTGTTATAGATTTTTGAAGGCCGCTCATTGCGCTCAGCCATCCACATTCATGAATTTTATCTCAGAAATATCGAGTCCATTTCTGGAGGCCACTATTGTTAGGTCTATTATCTACTGCTCAGAATGTCATTCACTTAACAGTTGCTACTATAGCTAGGTAGGCTGTCTGTTTCGGCAGTGTCTCCGTTCTGCTGCCCTCTTCGCTCTGGGCTATTTGACCCAGGGCAAGAAAAAGGGGGGGGGGGAGGGTGTTCCCTTGGGTCACCTGTTTTACTATGAAAACAAGGGGATACCTCCTCCGGAGTTAGTAATTCTGAGCTGTTATTGGGATGGTTGTTTAGTGAGAAGTTTAGGTTTTTAAAATTCATTCAAGTCTTAGTTTTTAAAGTATAGCTTTTGAATATTGCATATGTCAACGGACATGATTATGCAATCCTCAGACACTTTTAGGAGTATAAGAGTCTCTATTCTATAGACTTTATTTATTGGCTTACTTTAAAAATTATTAGTATAAGGATTATATTGGATATTAATAGAGTACATGGATGTATGAAGCTCAATTTTGGAAGGTGTTGTATCTTTCTAATTTATCATAAATAAGAAAGATACATGTAAGGCCTATTACTTCTTTTTCCCTACAGGGGATGACTCTATTTTATTTTATTGAGCGTATTCCATTTTGCTCTATGTCCTTGGCCCTCCAGCCTTTTTACTATTCAGCTATGTCTGGGTCATTGGTACAGTATAAAAATGTTAAAAAATTTATAGTAATTTATATATTTTTTATACTTACCAATGACCCAGACGGGGATGGCCCTCCCAGGAGTTGGGAACTCTTGCCTCCCCGCTGAGTACATAGCGCTTACCAGACACTGGTTATTAGAATGATTAATGGCGCCAATTTCGGAACGTCCTTGACACTGCGCATGCGCAGTGGGGGGCGAAGTGTGGAGGGCCTTTCAGGACATGTTTTCTTTGGTTTTAGATGCAAATTTTGGGGATTGGGGGGCAAAATTTGTGTTTGGCCCTATATTTTAAGAGTTAGCACCAGCTATGTCTGGGTCATTGGTAAGTATAAAAAATATATAAATTACTATAAATTTTTTAACATTCTGATATGCATAATGCAGTGATATGCACTTCTAGTTTCTGTAAATCATGGCCTATGCAGGCATATGTGTGCACAATGCCAGGGACCGACCTGTGCATATCCCAGTGCGTATTTGGTTCTGAAGCATCAGGACCTGGCTCTCAAATCTCAGAAATAGGCTTCTCAGTTGGCGCGTAACTTCTCAGATCATATTTTGATATTCTTTCGATGGATAATCGAGAGAGACACTAGCTTACATGTATTATATATATGATTATCATTTATCATTGTTGTAGAGTGCTTAAGTTAATACTTCAAGTCTTAATTACCAAGCATTAATCTTCACTGTGGTTTCTGATCAAGTCTTGGCTGCCTAAATAGGCAGCCAAGACTTGATCAGAAACCACAGTGAAGATTGATGTTTGCTATAGTGTACTAAATGAAAATGATGAGAGCTATTACATACTTGCAGTGTGTGTTACAAACAGCAGTGTGACTCCGTAAATTGAAATCTGGCGCATGAATTGAAAAAATAGGCTCCGAGGCTAGAGCGTATTTTAAATAGTCCTGATCGGTCCCTGCTATGCCCATACTTAATTTACTACTGTTTATACCGCACCCCGTCACTGTAGGCCTATATTGCAAACATTGGTTGCGTAAAAGGGAACTTGTTTTTGTTCTGACTCCAGAAGAGCAAACCTTCACTTTTTCTTTTTGTTAGGCCTATGGCATCTACAAAGCAGGATAGCTGTCAAAAAGTCTTTTTTGTCTTTGTTAAATCAAATTTTTAGTTTTTGTTGAAATAAAAGTTAATATTTTCAATTTTTTTCATTTTGAAAAACGAATCCCACCTAGCTATTATGACTCAATATACATTATTATATACACATTGCTTCATTTTAAAAGAATATTCCATAAAACAAACCTCGAATATGAATGAATTATGTTGTGAATGGATATTTTAGTCGACATTAGGAGAAAATTGTTGGACAATATTTTTCCGTTCAATATCAGACACCCACCCCATCCTCAGGTCAGTTTTTGATAAAATTCTCCAATGTTATTTATATTAAGGGGGTTATTTTTTTTAATAATGCTTCTAAATGGGCTTTTATGGGCAATTGGTGACATTTTGTTACTGTTTTGGGCACAAAAGATGCCATAATAGTGAAAAAGGACAAAAATGCATTAACTGTTTACACACATTTTTTTGGCACTCAAGTTGACCAAAAACCCACCCACCCCCACCTATGTTCACGCAATCCCCCCCCCCCCCCCCCCCCCCTGTAACAATTAGACATTTTGGCAGGGATTGGAGCGGGCGCCCCTAATTACCCTATTGCAGTTTACTTTGATTGGATTCAGTTGTTTAACCAAGCCTGGACTCTGGAGTTGCGTTCTTCAGTCTGCAAATAAAAAAAAATCAACTCTCTGTCCAATATGTCCTGTCCGTAAATTTTAGGAAAGGTCGTTTCGGTTCATTGCATTTACCGCCTCTTTCTTTTCGCGGAGAAGTGCACGCGTGATCCATGCTGGGTGACGTTTTCTTCAAAAGAATAATGGCGGATTTGCGTTGTTCACATGGACAGATTGTGTCTCTTGTCTGTTCATAAAGTTTATCAGTCCCCTTGAACACATCGACAGTCAGTGGAAGCAGCTGCCAATAACAGCTTTACCACATTCTGCCAAGAAAATCTTGAAATTAACTTCACTTGCACTGTTGCTCTTGAAGAGAATTGTAAGTTCTGGCGTCAAAAACTTTGGTCTTCATCTCCAAATCAGCGGCCTCTTCTTCCATGCAATGCCCTCATTCAACATGTTGAATACTCTTCATCCTCTTTATTCTGAGATGAACTTTTCGTGTAGAGTTTTTAATTATATACATTGAATTACGACGGAATATATTTTACACGAGATTGAAAACTGTTCAAAAACATGCAGTAGGCCCAGTTGTGTCGCCAGGATATCGATGGGGGGGGGGGGGGGGGGGGGGGGGGGGGGGGGGCAAAGTAAGGTTTTGGTGTCCAAGGTCGAGATGCCGTAGGTCTGAGTTGGAGGAGGGTATGGGAAGGGGTGTCCCTCTCCCGCCGGTGAGGGTCGGGGGATCTCCTCCAGGAAAACTGTTCATATTTGGATGCCCTGAGAGCGATATCTGAGCCTTGCTACAACACTGGACATGGTTTTCAAAGGCTCCCAAATTGTGTCCGAATTGGGCTCACATCATTATTTGTAAACGCTTCCACGATATATTATCCTGCAAGTACATTTGTGACATTGCAATACAGGCATATACTGGAGATATAATGAAAACTTGTGTAAGACTTTGTTATAACGATTAACCTGATTTGATGTATATTGTTGTGTGCCATTTGAGGGTTTGATATTGGGTGGGAAAACCACGCTCAGATAGCAATTTGAATTTTTTGGTGAGGGGGGTTGGGGAGGGGAAAGTGTGTGTAGGGGGTGGCTTTGGTGCCAGCACTAGTAGGCCTACAGCATTTTCCTTACACCCTCCCTCATTTAGTTACCATTATACAATATATAATTCTAATGACCAATCAGTAGAATAAGTTTCTAGTGGTACCCTTGTCTGCAATCAATATGTCCCCCTGACAGAAAATGACATTACTTTGGCTGTGGTTTCTAGGGCACAGAAATCACTGCTGCTGCCAACAACTTTGTAACATGGTTGACTCATATAGTCTGAAGTGAAGGTACTACAAAGTTTGAAAAATCACCCAATGTTAACTCTTAACCTGCACAGTATTTTCAAGATATTTTTCATCAAAACTGACTAGCAGCCATAAGTAGATGTGATAAAAAAAATTCATCTAAGGTTAACTCCAGAAATCATCAGTGAAAAAAATCATCCTACTTACACGTGGTGGGGATGTGGGAGGGGAGGAGGGGGCTGGGTGTTCTGAAAAAAATGGCAGACACTGATGGTGGGGTGGGTGGGTGATCAAGGAGGCCAAAAGTGTTTTGGGTACAATTTTGGGAAAATTTTGTTAATATGAAAATCAATACCACACCATCAAATAACCAATAAAAATGATACTCAAGGTATCAGTGGGTACTTACCATGGGTTATTCCGGCCTTTAATTTAAATTCATTTATTTTGGGGAAACTGTTTTGCCCTAATTTGGGGACATCAAAGCCTTTAATAGCAGTTTTATCCTGTTATGTTTTGTTGTCATGCCTTTCTTTGTGTTTTTTTGGTCATATTATGATGGAAGTTATTCTAAAATGCAGAATAGGCACACAGAACTTCAGAGTGCAAAATTTAAAAAATGACTAAAACCGACTGACCATTCACGTGATTTGGAGGTGGCTGACTAAACGTTCGGCTACGTAATATTCTTGGGAAACTGCTATTTTAAAGATAACAAGAATTCATATGTTGCGTGGAATTGAAATATGTATAGCCTCTCAAGGCAAAAGTCGGAAAATCTATCAAGACACAAGAAAGCTGGTTAACTGGTAGAGGGCTAGAAGCCCATACTTGGGCTTTATTTTGAACTACAGGTACCCAAAGTTAAAGTTGGAAGTAAAATTACTTCATCTCTATGGATTTGAAATGTTACAATTTATGGGAGAGTGCCTCAGGGCTTAAAATTACACGCGAATCCGCGAATCGATTCTCGTAATGATTCTGGCAAACTACACTGGCGCGAATCCAAGTGGATTCGCGTCAATTTACTGCTTGGATTCACTTTATGTATGATGTCGTTGATTCATGATGAAGTTCCGACCTGGGTTATCATAAAATATATAATTTTGAAAAACTGTCCATTGATATTTCTTGAGTTTGGTATCAAATCAAGTCATGGCTGCTGTAGCAGCCATGACTTGATTTGATACCAAACTCAAGAAAATGTGAAGCATGTGGTAAATCATGGGTGGAAATTTTGACAACTTATTTCGTGATCTCACCAGCAACATTCAGCTAGTTTTTGCAGAATTTCATATCATTATTTATTTATTTATTTAAGGTCACATAATTATGCACAATGGCTAATCATGACCGCAACATGGATATAAAGTCAAGGGTTTTCAATCATTTATACCCCATGAAGCACATTTTAGAGGATTTCCACCTCAATCATTGGCTTTACTTCCCGGGTTCCCACGGGGGATTTCATATCATGGTTTAAATGGATTCGCGTGAAAATATTTCGCGAGAATTATGTTAGATTCGCGTGATGCCAGACGAATTTTAAGCCCTGTGCCTGTAGGCAATCTGCCATAAATTTTAACAAGACAGAAATATGTGAACAAATCTTGAGGCTGAGAAAAAAATTAGCACTCGACTGCATGTAGATAAGTTACTCAGACTTTAGTATTCAAGATGCAACTTTTGGCTCACCGGTCATCATTCATGTAGATTTAAATTTGCGTAACCACCACGAGAACGAAACAAGCATTCTTTAATCTTGTCAAATTTTGCACACTGGAATTTATTTTTCTTGATGCCTTCACACCTCTCATTTGGGGACACCTGTAAAAGGTGTGAAATTGGGGTAATCTAAAGGCTTACTCTCATGTGCCAAATACTAGTAATAGTGATGGCTGAATAACAGAGATGGCTTGCATTTTCATCAAATATTAATAATGGTGATGGTGTTTTCACACTTTGTCTCATTACCAAATAAAAGTGATGGTCGGCATTTCTCTCCAAAATTAATAACAGTGCCAACACTATTATTTAGCACCTTAGAGTATACTTATAGAACTATTGAATAGTTTTCCTGACTCATCTGGTACTGAATGTAATGTATAATAATATAACTAAAACACATCAAGAATTTTAATTATTGAACACAATACCGTAAAGATAGGTTATCTTTAGAGTGTTCTGTTTGATTCAGTGTTTGATTATTGAATTTATTGATCAATGTATTTAGCAAGTTCAGAGTTAGTCGGAGCAAAGATAATTCTGTGAACAGTTTCAGATGTGGCTGTAATAAAATACTGACTTTTTTGGTGACACAGAGATCAGAACCATATCCAGGGAAAATTTTGGGGACACCTGTCCATAGTAGGATTACCTTACTGAACACATTTTTAAGAGACTCGAAAGTAGGATAGGAATGACCATAATACCTCGTGTCCATGTGCTTTCTGCACGCATACTTGTTCCATGCATTTTGTTATTGGATTAAAAATGCATTAACTGTTTACACACATTTTTTTGGCACTCAAGTTGCCTCTGGCGTATTTTTAGTCAGCTACAGTATCCTTGTTTGGGATTAAAGTGATTAGCTTCGTGTTGGTTTTAGTCATGTGTAATCTTTGCTGAATTTTGACTGTTTTAGTGGACTATGGGATGGCAATTATGAACAAATACAATGAGTTTGGGCACCCAAACCAGTATATCGGTACCAAAAACATCCTGGATGTGGCCCTGGAGATGTGCATTTTACTATTCAGCAACAAGAGAATTTCTTAACAGTGACCTATTCCAAATCTAGCATGAAAATATCAAGGAATCTTCTTGTTTATTGCCATTGCAGGAAGTATTTTCAGTGGAGCCCACTTAATTGGATTTTTCTTAATTGTATATTCCTGCTAATTGAATATAATTTCCCAACACAAAACCATTCACCACACATCCAGTACAAATTTGACCTGTTAATTGAATATAGCTTATAGAGTAAACTCCTGTTGATTGAATAAAAAATCTTGTAACATGTCGAGAAATTACTCTGATTCTCCCCAGTTTTCTTTTGTAAATAAACCCATTTGGCCTCATTAAATCCAGTGGGCATTTAATCTATTATATCTTGTTTGACAGAGTTCTGTCAAATAAGATATAATGGAATAAATGCTAAATTCATCTCTAGAATACAAGAAAGTGACACAATCCCTGTTAATTGAATTCTCCTGTTAACTGAATAATTTTCATTGGCAAAGAGGCTATTCTATTAACATGGTTGAATCCACTGTAACACCAAAAACTATTGAAAAAAAATTAAATTACAGGCATTTTATTCCAGCACATATGATTACAACAGAAATATTTACCAGGGCTCCACATGAAATTTAAAATGATTCATGATTTTAAAAACCTCAGAAAAAAAACCCTCAAAAACATAAATGACAGAGCTTACTGCCTTCCATATTTATCTGTGTAGAAGGCATTAAGGTGAGTCATTTATGACATTGAACCCTTTACCTAACACACCTTTTAAAAAAACGAAATTAAATTGTAGATTACAAAAAAAATTCTCAGAATCTCTCAATAAAACTATACAAATGTGGTTATCATTAGAACTGCCTCGAAGAGCCAGTTCTAAGGATATCCATATCTGTATGGTTTTACAGGCCTGTTGATTTGAGGTGAATGGCTGTTTGGTGTCACCTTGTCACGCAAAATTTTCCACAAGTTGAATAATGTAGTTTGAAGTATGAATGAATGGTGGAATGATGTTGAGCATCAACCATTCATCAGCCGCATAGGTGTTTGCATCTGCCCGAAGTATAGCTGCTCTGTTGGCCAGTTGTTGGCCAACAAAACAGCTACACTTCGGCAGATGTAAACACTTTTGGTGATGATTGGTTGATGCTCAATATCTTTATAAACTGTCATGATCAGCCATTGTGCAGAAATATATGACCTTAAAACACCAATAAATAAATATATGAATAAATAAATAACACCATGTGTTTTTGTCCGATCATCACAAAATTTCATATGCAGGTTTCAGGTCATGTCTAGATGAGAACGTCCCCATTTGGTCGCGATCGGTCAGTTGTGATGGCTAGGCAAGGTCCAGATGTGAATGTCCCCTTTTGGTCACGTTCAGTCAATCATGATGGCTGCGCAGGCCCGAAACCCAAAAACCTTTAGCACAGATTACAGGTCATATTTATGAAGGGATTTTATTTAACTTCGTAAGATTACTATAATGTCTAGATGAGAATGTCATATTTATTATTTTAATGTCGCAGGAACACTGGGAAGTGAAGCAGTGCCTGTTCACTGTGGTAAGCAGGCTCTGTTTTTCTGGTAAAATACGACCCAGTCACCAATGCTTGGGAGGTGCAAACCCTCTCTGAAATGGGCAACATGGCTTATTTACGCTCATCCCTGGTCCTGAGTTAATACTCTTGTTGTGGTCATGATAAGCCATTGCACAAAAATATGTGACCTTAAACACCAATAAATAAATAAATTTGGTCGGGTTCAGTCAACCGTGATGATCGAAGGGGCATGTTACGTAGATTCCTTTAGAGTACAGTCTGCAGCTTGCATTTATGAAGGGATTTCATTGCAACTATTTTTATACGCCCATTTTGAAAAAAACGGGTCGTATTATGGTATACCTCTGTCTGTCTGTCTGTCTGTCTGTCCATCCATCCGTCCGTCCGTCCGTTCGTCCGTCCATCTGTCCATCCGTCCGTCCGTCCATCCGTCCATCTGTCCGTCATACGATAACTCAAGAATGCTTTGAGAGATTTTCGTGATTTTTGGGTAGGTGGTGTATATCGATGGAAGGAAGCTCCCTTTCGTTTAGTGTCTCCGTTCGATTAGTCATTCCAGAGATATGGGACTTTATCACTTAGAAAATTGTTGATTTTTTACACGTCGTACGATAACTCGAGAACGCTTTGAGAGATTTTCGTGATTTTTGGGTAGGTGGTGTATAGCGATGGAGGGAAGCTCCCTTTCGTTTAGTGTTGCCGTTCGATTAGTCTTTCCCGAGTTATGGGACTTTATTACTTAGAAAATTGTTGATTTTTTACATGTCGTACGATAACTCTAGAATGGTCCGAGAGATTTTCGCAATTTTTTGGTAGGTGGTGTATGTTGATGGGAGGAAGCTCCTTTTCGGTTAGTGTCTCCATTCGATTAGTCATTCCAGAGTTATGGGACTTTATTACTTAGAAAATCTTTGAGTTTTTACACGTCGAACAATAACTCGAGAACGCTTTGAGAGATTTTTGTGATTTTTAGCTCAACTTTGACGAAGTCAAATTTGAGCTATTGTCATGGCCCGTCGTCCGTTGTCCATTTGTCCGTCTGTCTGTCCATCCGTCCGTCTGTCCGTCTGTCAACAATTGGCTATGGCTCGGGCTAGAGGTCGTATTTATGAACCGATCTTTACGAAACTTCTTGTGTACCTTTGTTATGACCCTGGGAGGGGAACGAGTGTTTTTAGGTGTGGTCCGAAATTCAAGATGGCTGGCAGCGGCCATTTTGTACCGATGATGCAAAAATCAGTTTTTTGTACAGAACTTCTGTATGAAAGTTCTGATTTGAATAAAGTTTTGTATAAATGTTTAGTACCATGGGATACATCACATATAAAACGGGTTTTTTTCTCGTGCGTAAATTATGCAAATTAGATTGACTTTGATTTATTTAGTGTTACTTTCAGAGCTGTAAGTGCCAAGCTGCTATGGCTCGGGCTAGAGGCCGTATTTATGAACCGATCTTTACGAAACTTCTTGGGTACCTTTGTTATGACCGTGGGACAAGAACGAGTGTTTTTGGGTGCGTTCCGAAATTCAAGATGGCTGCCAGCCGCCATTTTGTACCGATGATCCAGAAATCTGTTTTTTGTACAGAACTTCCATATGAAAGCTCTGATTTGAATCATTTTTTGTATGAATGTTTAGTACCATGGGATACATCACATATAATACGGGTTTTTTTCTCGTGCAGAAATTATGCAAATTAGATGAACTTTGATTTTTTCAGTGCGACTTACACACAGTAAGTACACATGTCAATACGGCTCAGACTAGAGTCTATTTATGAACTGATCTTCACGAAATGTCTTGGGTACCTTTGTTATCACCTTGGGACGAGAACGAGTGTTTCTGGGTGCGGTCTAAAATTCAAGATGGCTGCCAGTGGCCATTTTGTACCGAAATTAGGTCTAATCAGTTTTTTGTACACAACTTCTATACAGCTCAGACTAGAGGCCATATTTATGAACCAATCTTTACGAAACTTCTTGGATACCTTTGTTATCACCGTGGGATGAGAGTGAGTGTTTTTGGGTGTGGTCCGAAATTCAAGATGGCCACCAGCAGCCATTTTGTACCAAAATTAGTGCAATCAGTCTTTTGTACAGAACTTCTGTATGAAAGTTCTGATTTGAATAAATTTTTGTATGAATGTTTAGTAACATGGAATACATCACATATTCTAAGGGGTTTTTTTTCGTGCAGAAATTATGCAAATTAGATGAACTTTGATTTATTCAGTGCTACTTACACAATGTAAGCACACATGTCAATACGGCTCAGGGTAGAGGCTGTATTTATGAACCGATCTTCACAAAACTTCTTGGGTACCTTTGTTATCACCTTGGGATGAGAATGAGGGTTTCTGGGTGCGGTCCAAAATTCAAGATGGCTGCCAGTGGCCATTTTGTACCGAAATTAGGTCCAATCAGTTTTTTGTCACAAGTTCTATACAGCTCGTATTTATGAACTGATCTTCACAAAACTTCTTGGGCATTTTTGTCTTCACCTTGGGACAGGAACGAGTGTGTTTCGGGGTGCCTTTGTTATCACCGTGCAATGAGAACAAATATTTTGGGGTTCAGTCAGACCCACTCTGGGACTCAAAGATTTTTTTCTAGTTTAGCATCTGACTGTCACCAACCTTTACAATACTTTACCTATACATTTGTTACAGGCAACGGTCAGTATTTAGACCATTACAATACTTTATATGTACCTTTGTTATCAGGTCATTACCTAGATGTTTGTCATTGCTGTGTCACATACTATACATGTACATGTCTTTGTCTTGACAAGTTGAGCTACAGTGTCATTGACACTTTCATTTGGTAGGTGGTGTATGTTGATGGAAGAAAGCTCCCTTTCGGTTAGTTTCACCATTCAATCCAGAGTTATGGGACTTTATTCCTTAAAAGATCGTTGATTATATGCCTGTTTTGAAAAAACGGTCGAATTATGGTATACCACTGACCGTCTGTCCGTCTGTCCATCTGCCATCCACACGTCGTACAATAACTCGAAAATGCTTCGAGCAATTTTTGTGATTTTTTGGTGGAAAGTACATGTTGATGGAAGGAAGCTCCCTTTCGATTTGTGTCTCTGTCCGATTTGTCATTCCAGGGTTATGGGACTTTATTCGTCAAAATATAGGCAATTTTCCACATGTCGGACAATAAATTGAAAATGCTTTGAGCAATTTTCATGATTGTTTGGTGGCAAGTATATGTTGATGGAAGAAATCTCCCTTTCTATTTGTGTCGCCGTCCGAAATGTCATTCCAGAGTTATGGGACTTTATTTGTCAAAATATAAGCAATTTTCCACATGTCGAACAATAACTTGAAAATACTTAGTGCAATTTTCATGATTTTTGGGTTGCAAGTATATGTTGATAGAGGAATCTCCCTTTCAGTTTGTGTCCCTGTCCAATTTGTCATTCCAGAGTTATGGGACTTTATTCGTCAAATTATAGGCAGTTTTCCACATGTCAGACTTTAAGCAATTTTCATTATTTTTTGGTGGCAAGTATATGTTGATGGAAGGATTATTGTACAAGAATATAAAAAAAAAACCTGACAAGTACACGTGTATACTAATATTGTGTGCTTCCCTCTTGTAATTAATAACGGGCGTATCATGCGCTCATGGGGCAGCTTTTTATTTGTTCCGGTTTGAACTTGGGGATCTTTTAACGATGTGTCCGTCATATTTAAAATCTGAGTCATACCTTCGTTAATTTGCAGTTACAAAAATTTTGGGATCGGAAAAGATTAGAAATCTTCATTCCATTCCATGACAGTTTCTGGAAGATAATCGCATGTTTTGTGTTCAGATTTATAATTTGGCAAATCCTTGTCGTGGGCTCTTCTCGTCATTTGACGTCTGCTCTGTAAGATAATTTTACAATGCGCAGAGTTTTTTTATTTTGTTCAATTAAAACCATTTATTTTTATTCCAAAGAACAACATTATAAATTATTGTGATGAGTTGACGGTACCGGTAACATGGTCTGAGGTTGCGGCTTGGAGCTTATGTTCAACCAAGACGTGAAGTGTCGAGGTTAAACACACTCCGAGCCAAAAACCTCAGACCATGTTTCAGTCAGCTCATCACAATAATGTATATGTTTCAATAAGACACTACCGATAGCCTAAAACCTACATCGTGGATAAACGAGAGGCTTATTTACTAAACTTGTGATCCTCAAAAGTTGCCTTGTTCAAGGCAACTTTTAACTATCACAGGTTTAGTAAATAAACCTTTCGTGTATCCACGATGGCACTTGATAAATAATCAATAAACCACATAAACTCATTCCATCTTGGTTCAAATAGTAAATTGATTTGTAATTCAAACAACACTTCTTCTGGAACACCGTCTGCTGCACACGTGAAACATTCAGAAAAATGAAACAGCTTGCTCGTCACTCCTTTTATGAAGCAGTTCCGAAACAGGCAACGTCATTTCAAATATTTCGCGCAGTGACGGCAGACGGTAACATTTGCCACTTGAGCCGTAAACATAAAATGCACTAAGCGAACTCTCATCCAATCAGAGGAGGAGGATTTTAGTCTTATTGAAACATATTCAATTGATAATCACTAGAAATATTAAATACTTAATCGGAAATTGATATTGGAATATAAACACTGTGCTCTTCAAAATAAACATGAGACACCAGAGAAAAATAAAACCGCTTCCAGCGTATTTCTGTCAATTTAAATCCTTCTGGTTCGTTTTCAAAGTGAATTTTACCTAATTTCACAATAAAAATTGCTATCTGGCCAGCTATTTTGGCACATTTTAATAATTTGGGAACACTGGTTCCGGGCCTGGTTATGGCCCCTGGTTATGTCCCTTTTTGGACTTGGAAGACATGTTAATATTGGTTTCTGGACGATAACTTTAGTTTGTCCAAATGAAAGGGAACAAAATTTCATACATGGGTTTATAACTATAAAATACTGGTTGGGATTGATACTGGGCTTGATTTGATATTTTTTTGCAGTGTTGTGTCCCTTTTCTGACTTGGAAGACATGTTGATATTGGTTTCCGGATGGTAACTTGAGTTATAGGTGTCCGGTTTAAATCAAACTTGGAATAAAGCTTACTGTAGACAATAAATATGCCAAACGGGTTTGATTTTGAGTGTGGTGTGATAATTTTTTCAAGTTATGGCCCATGTTTGGACTTTGTTAACCACTAAAATACAGTTTTTCATGAAGCGGGGTATTAGTGCCTCATGGACACATTTGGTGGCCTTTTGTATGGTTTAATGGTGTTAAGATAAGATATTTGTTAATTCGATTTCGACAAAGACAAATGACTAGAAACTCATGCTTGGCAGTGGAGGTATAGCCACCCTTGGCATTCGGGGAGCATCTGTTGGGTGTGCCAATTCATTGCCCTTGTTGCCATGTCTTTCATTGTGTTTCTGAGGTCATATTATGATGGAGCTTATTCTCAAATGCAGCAGAAGCACAGATAATTTATATATTTTTCTTGGTGTCTTCACACTGTCTCAAATTTGGGCACATATGTCTCATCCGTTGAATTCTGGTGGCCTTGTTTGCTGGTTTCTTTGATTGGATGTTACATGTAGGAAGGGGAATGCACTGAGAGTTAACTGTACAGCCCGACAGTTGTGTAGGATTGAATTATTACCAGGGCTGGGAGGAGTTAAAATTTTTCTTCACATGTTAACGTGTTAAATATTTCTGTGTTAACATGTTAAATGACATTAAATGTTAAAATGAACAAAATTGTAGTATAACAGACCAATTCTGGCCATTTTTGCTGATTTGATCTTGAATATGATTGAACTTATGCACACTATTAACCCTTTTAACTGCAGTGGTATCTTCCATGCTATTTCAATGGCAGCACTTAGAAGAGTCCATATTCATTATTTGGGGTAGAGTTCCATAGACCAATCAATATTTTAAACGTGCAGCCCCAATCTGGCCATTTTTGCTGATTTGATCTTGAATATGATTGAACTTATGCACACTATTAACCCTTTTAACTGCAGTGGTATCTTCCATGCTATTTCAATGGCAGCACTTAGAAGAGTCCATATTCATTATTTGGGGTAGAGTTCCATAGACCAATCAATATTTTAAACGTGCAGCCTTGGGGCTGCACATTGAAAATACTGATTGGTCTTCCTCACATATTTACTGAATAGCCATCCTATAATATAATGACAGCATGACGTATCATGTTCCTGGCTGGGAAAGCCCCCCCCCCCCCCCCCCTCCCTGCCCCCCAGATTCAAAAGGTTAATATAGTTCTCTCGGGTTATCGAAAAGTCTAACATTCATCGGTGTTTTCATGTAAGAAGACAATCGCTGCGGCTGTATCCTTAGAATTGCGAAAATGGTAGAAATTGACTCTCACTTTCACAATCGATGGCATAAATCGTCATCACCCACAGCAAATGGCGCAAAATTTGATGTCATTGGCATGCACGATTCGGCTTGGGAAAACCCAAGATAATGACGCAATGCTACATACAGATGTTTATTGACTTTGTTAGTTTCTGTGTTGCTCATGTCGTCTTGCTCAGGTAATTGATATTGGGTGCAGCAATGTTGACTGCTGAAGCTATGATATAAGAAATTATGCACGACATGACTATGAAAGGATCGACAATGTGACACAGTTTCAGTTAACCGAGTGTGACGAAAAAATAGATGAACTATACATATACATCAGATGGTTCACAATGATGAGTACAAAATCATTCCTGAAGCACCCTAACAAACTTCACAGTTAAACTTCAATAACTTAAACATTTTTTAACTTTGTTAAAATAATTTAACATGTTAATGTTTGAAATGTTAATTACTCCCAGCCCTGATTATTACTGAATCTCCCTGACATATTTTGCTGTCCTATTTTGCTGTCTTTTAACCCTTTACCCAACGTAACGGCCAAAACCGGCCAGCGCTATTCTCAAAAATCGCCAATTAATTTTCATTATTTTTTCATTTTTTGTCTCAAAAACATAGGTTATGACCCCTCGTTGGAACGAGCTCGACGAGCTCGTTCCAACGAGGGGTCATAACCTATGTTTTTGAGACAAAAAATGAAAAAAATTAGTTATTCAAGAATTTTTTTTGCAAGTGTCGTCTGCTTTTCATGTTAGGTAAAGGGTTAAGTGAATCCAGTAATCTAGTGATGAAGAAACTTTCCATCTGATATTATAATGTCCAAGTATGTGTCTGTAGAAACAGTATCCAATAATTTGTAATGAAATGCTTACTCAAAAATTTAGCAGTCTCCAATAAATTCCAATAAAGTACTTGGGAAAATTCAAATGAAATTAATACCCAATAAGTATTCGCTCTACAGGTAGTTTTGAAATGATCCAGTAGAATCCTTGTTTTTCACAAAAGTAAAAGCATTTGGATCTATACTCTCCCAAAAAAGAAAGTGTGCATGCTAAAAAATAACACTAAAAAAGATATATATCATTTTCATTCATGGAAATTTTATTCAATCACAGATGAATCAATTTGTGATCAACACGAGAAATTTCATTATGCTACGACAAATACTCTTGGTGCCATGGAGAGTCAAAGGGTCAAACACAAAAGTCACACACTCAATATCTGGTATGACCTCCATCTGCATCGACTACTGCTGTGCATCTACGCCTCATGGAAGTGAACAAGTTAGCAAGGAATTGTTGTGGTATGTTGTTCCATATTCTGATAAGCTGTCTTTGGAGTTCCACAAGCGTTGACGGTGCATGGGGAAGCTGGCGTAGCTGACGTTTCATTTTGTCCCATACGTGCTCAATGGGTGAGATATCGGGCGAATTTGTGGGCCAGGGAAGAACATCCACTTGTTGCTGCAGATACTGTTGAACAACACGAGCTGCGTGGGGTCGGGCGTTGTCCTGCTGTAGAATGACGCCGGGGCCGTGACGTTGCAGAAATGGGACAACAACAGATGTAAGCACTTCATCACTATATCTGGCTGCATTGAGATTGCCATCAATAATGACCAGCTCAGTTCTGTTAACGGGCAGTGATACCACCCCACACCATGAGAGACCCTCCCCCATAACGGTTTCGACGTCTGTACACTCTCTGGCGGCCATCTGATGATGAAAGATGGAAACGACATTCATCTGTGAATAAAACACGTCGCCACCAGTGTAAGGGATGCCTGAGATGTTGTCTACACCACTGCAGTCGAGCACGACGATGACGTAATGTCAAAATCGGACGAATTGCAGGTCTTCGAGGATGTAAGCCGTATTCTCTCAGCCGGTTGATTACTGTTTGAGGATGTATCCGTCTCAGGTTAGGGATGTTCCTGGCTGTCATCGTTGCCGTTTGTTGCCGGTTCCGGAGATGGACGACACGGATATACCAATCTTGTGCAGGGGTGGTAACTCGGGGTCTCCTGGAGCGGGGTCGGTCTTGAACGTCATCATGTTGTGCATGTCGATGGACTAGCCTGTCTACAGTGTTACGGTGGCAGTTCAAATGCTGGGCAACCTCTCCGTGTGTTCTGCCAACTCTAATCATACCCAGGGCAAGGAGACGTTGATTCATTGTCAATCTTGGCATGCTAATGTGGAGTCGTTTTAACAGCAGCGCAAGTTTGAATGTGAACGATAGGAAGGCCTTACTTTAGTGTTTAAATACCCAAGGATTCACACTGCTGCATGAATTTTCACACTCTCCATGTGCAAAACATGCCTTTTCACAAACGTGCAGCGTGTCATTTAACGTTAATGCAATTTTAACGGGGAAAGCTGTTTTTGTGTTCAATATAACTTATTCATGAACAGGTTAACACTCTTTACACCTACGAAATTATTTTTTTGGAGTTTGATCAATTTCTGCAATGCATACTTTCTTTTTTGGGCGAGTATATGTGTGCCCTGCCCTCTTATGCCATAATATGGGTACCTGACTGTGCATGTGTTTAGATCTGAGAGATGACAAAACAGCAAGAATGATAAAGGTACTTGGGGTAAGATGCACCTTATGTTGACTCATTGCTGACTCCTATTGTTCAAAAGAGGGTTGTTATAATCTTACTCAAACATGTGGTTGGATCTGATTGTGGCAAGGGTACAGTGAGTGAAATGCCAACAATGTGTAACAGTAGGAGTATAAAAACATCCCGTCCTGTAAGGAAATACATAGTTACTTTCAGGGGCAGATCGTTGTTTCTAAAATCCAGACATAAATGTCAGGCCAGGAGAAGACTATTGAGTGAGTGGGTGGGTGGTCAGGGAGGGGGGGGGGGGGACGGGTACATCTCTGCCCCTTTCAGTACATCACCAAATTTGCACCTTAAAATTGTTAAACACAAATATGTATATAATATACTGAGCACAATTTGGCACAATGAATCTTTGCATCCCAATGATATTCCATGTGCAGATCTAGCGAGTGGGGGGAACAGGTGCACCTAGTGCGCACATCTCCTATTTTTTTATTTCAGATTTTTTACAATATTATTGGCAATAAAACATGGACATCCACTATCTTCCATGTTTTAACATTTCCCATAACTCCCCCCCCCCCCCCCCCCCCTGCACAACCCAGTTGGCAATGGTGGGATACCCCATTAGACCCATGATTGAAATGTGGTGCTCCCACAAATATCTGATTGTCATCAAACTTTGGACTATGTCCTTTGGGAAGAGAAAGAACCCTATTGATTAAGGGGTCAGTTGATCAGTGACCAACGAAGAGGTTTTGTGATTAGATGGTTATCAATCTTTCCAGGAAGAAGAGAACAGAGGACTGACATATCACTCAAGAGATAAATTTGATTAAGAAGATGCCTTGGGGCAATTGACTCTGAACAAAGTGATTATATACAGTGGTATACCTTTGGCACTTGACTATGAAGTGAGTAAAGTTACTGTATACAGTGATTATACCAAAATAAAAATGAATGGAATGTTAACACCAGTTTACAATAACAGGAATGAGAAGATAAATATTTTTTGTTGGTGTTGGTTGTATAAGCATCTTATTCTTAGCTACACCATGCTCAATCATGTAACAGCATAACTGAAAGTAACAATTATAAGTGGAGTGGATATTTTTTTGTGCCTTTTTTTCATGACATAAATAGTGATGAATTAAGCAGGTGATTAACTCTTAGAAGCCGGGAGTTGAGTTTCCTTGTCTGTGATGTAATACTGCAGGTAATCTGGCTGTGACAGTTCGGCTGTCTTTGGACTTGGGGAGAATTAAACACTGAGCAGGTGCTTCTAGTCAAGTGTCGTCTGCCTGAATAGGCAGACAACACTTGACTGGAAACACCTACTTTACTGTAAGTTTTTCGCGGTTTGTCATGTTCAATAAATTCATTCTGATTCCCTGGCTTCTAAGAGTTAAACATCCTTCACAAGGTAAACACTTTCTAGACATAAGAACTTCCTATTCTCAGATTTTCCTGTTCCTAACCACTGCATTATTTACTTGGATGTGCTCGCATTACTTTGATTTTGTTTTTATACACCCACTTTGAAAAAATGGGTCGTATTATGGTATACCGCTGTCCGTCCGTCTGTCCGTCCGGTCACACGTCGTACGATAACTCAAGAGCGCTTTGAGAGATGTTCGTGATTTTTGGGTAGGTGGTGTATATCGATGAAGGGAAGCTCCCTTTCGTTTAGTGTCACCATTCGATTAGTCATTCCAGAGTTCAATATGGGACTTTATTACTTAGAAAATTGTTGATTTTTTACACGTCGTACGATAAGTCGAGAAAGCTTTGAGAGATTTTCGTGATTTTTGGGTAGGTGGTGTATTTCGATGGAGGGAAGCTCCCTTTCGTTTAGTGTCACCATTCGATAAGTCATTCCAGAGTTATGGGACTTTATTACTTAGAAAATTGTTGATTTTTTACACGTCGTATGATAACTCGAGAACACTTCGAGAGATTTTCACGATTTTTTGGTAGGTGGTTTATGTTGATGGAAGGAAGCTCCCTTTCGGTTGGTGTTGCGGTTCGATTAGTCATTCCAGAGTTATGGGACTTTATTCGTCAAAATATAGGCAATACATGTATACTCATATTGTGTGCTTCCCTCTTGTTATTAATAAAGGGCGTATCATGCGCTCATGGCACAGCTGTTTTTTTTCCATGGCTTCTTTCTTCTCACTTTTTAAAACCCTGCACATTGTAAATTTATCGTATTGTAAATAGTTATTCATTTAAGAATTGAATCATGAGTGTTCGAAATCCATGAAGTGATGAAACAAATTGATCACATGGAAATTCCATGAACCATGAAGTGGTTCATAGTGAATTTGCACATAGTCATTTGGTTCATCACCTAATGGATTTCGAACAGTCATGATTCAATTCTTATGTTTATTCTCTTGATAAAAACAGAATTATTTTATTCCCGGATAGGATAATTAGTGAGCTCATTCTCAAAGCACTGGTTCCGGTAACCATAATTCGGTCACAGGCTGTTCTTAAAAAGGAAACAAAACATTGTAGCTTCGGCAGAAAATAGTTCCTGCAAACAATCAGTATAATGCTTAAAATATTCTCTATTGATACCTGTTGAAACCGAGATAGCGTGAGTAATAAAGTATAGAATGGAAAATATATATGTTTGTGACAAAGACTCAAAGAACAGTTTGAAGGTCATGCAATTGCAGAAGACTAAAAACAGACTTGAATCATGGATTGCATCTCGAAGCAATGAATCAAGGTCAAAAAGTTTTGCTTCTGCTAGTTTCTAGCAAGTTCGTTTTGTAAACGAAATTAATCACATTTTTTGGAAGTAATGTTTTCGAATGGAAGTAGGTTATTGTACACCTATGTGAAGCTCATGTTCAAGAATTGACAAAACAATCTTCAACGGAAAAAATTTGTAAAGTGTAACACTCCATCAAGCATGAGTGAGACTACCTCAAATCTAGATCATAGTAGATGCAATTTGCAAGGTGCGGTTTTCTTTACTTTATATCCCAGTGCTAGCCCCACCATTTCACACATCAATCTCAGACATACCCATACCTTACATGGACAGCTGTTAGTTTTCACATTTATATTATGAACATTTTTACCATTGTTCGACACACGAACTTCAAAAAAACAAGATTTCCATATTCATATTTATAATTTAATAATTTATAGACTTGACATTCTAAGGTACTTCATCAGTTTCAACTGAATTAAGTCATTAGTGTCACAAAACACCAATTTAAACTGATGCCTCTGATTGAAATGAACTTATAAGTCCAAATAAGTTGTAAGTCTGAAAATTTGAATATTAATATTTGCATTTCGTGATGTCAGCTAAAATAGAACAGAGATGATTCCCTTGAATTTTATATTTTGTGTTCCAACATATTTTGCTTGAATTATATTATAATTAGTCTGTGTGAAACACACAGACTATTGTTTTTGTACGGTTTCTTTTTTTTCTTTTCTTATTCTCCTATCTTCTGTCTTCTAAGCACTTTTTGTCTGCATGATAACTCGAAAATGAATTGTCCTCTCTCATTGATTTTTGGTGTACTGACAGAGTCACAAGTTCTCGGCACCTAATGTTTTTCAGATTCCTTTGGTATTAGGGGTGTCTGTGGGGGTGTTTTGAAAGTGAGTCACACCTATATCTCAGGCGTTGTATAACCTACATGTATGGCCCTGGGTCCAACACCAAATGAGTCCACACTCAGTGGAGGTTCAGTATAGGGGTCATTGAGTGCATTTTCCAGAATTGCTGGAAATCACATTTTTGGACCCCCTAAAGCATTCCCAAAGTCCAAACATGCATTTCCATTTTTATCACACAAAAAAGTGGGTGTGGCCAAAATTTTTGAAAGTGGGTCATGCTCATATCTCAAGCATGGTATGATGAATGGACCTGGGAACAACAACAAATGAGTCGACACTCAATCAGGGGTCACAATATGGGTCCAGGTCACTGAGGTCACCCATGGCTCATTGAGTGCATTTTTCAGAATTTCTGGAAATCACATTTTTGGACCCCTAATGCATTCCCTTGATCGAACCCTTTGAATGCTGTGCACATATATGCCTTTTGTTCTGATTCCTGTATGAATGGAGTGCTACCTTCACATTTCTGGTATGAACTGTTGATTACCGCAAGTACGCTCAGTTGTAAGCATTACATGTCGTTTAACTTGTATATCCCATAAAGGGGAGAGAGATTAGGAATATATATTGTCAGTGACTGCCGGGAAGCGAATGCAGGCGAGTGACTGATCTCTCTTCTCATTTTGATTTTGCCAGAAAGGAAAATTCAAGAGAGTGATTTTAACCGGGCCCCTTACCTGCTGTGACAGCTCAAACTGGCCAGCACTATACAGGCTTGGCAATTTCAGGAGAGCGATTTTTTAGCTCTCCTTACTGCCCTCCTGAAAGAATTAAGGCAAGCGAAGAATTGCCCTCCTAAATATTTTGGTCTAGGATGATTGAGATTACATGTATTATGCTCACATTAAATTTTTGTTGTAAAGCAAAAATGTAATTTAACTTCGAAGTCACATAACATCACGTAATTTCATTTTGAAAGTGGTTTAGTGGTAAAAGGTAATGGCTGCAACCATACCCAAACACAGTTGCAATCATTTGAAGCAAAATGGGTCACAGCAATATTTTTTTTTCTGTCAGTTTCAAGTTCAACAACTGACATCACAGTTTGAGGGGTAATTATTCAAGGAATATTGACACTATAATATACTACCATTACTACTATCCTGTCACTTGAAGCACTTGCACCAGGATGTGACTGTAGATTCAAGCAGACCTGTTGTCCAAGAAAGTCATACGCATACCACTACCACCTTCAACCCCCCTTCGGGGGTTGAAGGTGGTAGTCGTAGGCGTATGACTTTCTTGGACAACAGGTCTGGGTACACACACAGGTCTTGTCAAGTGTGTGTTCGGTTGTTGAGTGACACATCTAGATGTCTAAGAGATTTCGCTTTACCTTAGTAAAGTTAATAAAATCACTGATGTAGTCTGTTGGTTTCATTTTCAATGAGTTCGTTCAACTGGATACTTAAAATGCTGTGTAAAGCTAATTGCTCTCCTAAGCTAATTGAGGAGAGCGATTTTTTGCCCTCCTGCATTTTTCAGAATGCCAGGCCTGACTATACATGAAAATGACCATACAAATTTTGTTATTTTTTCTCATTTTTGCTATAAAAACATAGCTGATGACCCCACATTGGAACGAGCTCATTTATGGTTTAAGCAAAAACTGAAGATTTCTACTTTCACTTGCGAATTTCCAACTGCTGTAGAAATCTGAATGCACCATCTCACATTCTGTTCAAAATATATGACCTTTAGGTTCTTGAGTTTAATATTGGCTTGTGGTGGAGGTAAAGTATTTGAGAATCTGTCAAAAGCATCAAAGAGAAACTGTCAAAAGCATTGAAATTACTCCCCCTTTAACAGGTACAGTACGTTGATGAAATCTGGGGAATATGGACGCATGGGTTGGAGTCTCTGAAAAATATCATTCTTTGGCAAATAAGATACACCCAAGAATACAAGTTGATTTAAGGTGATCTGAAAATAGGGTAGAATTCTTAGACACGGAAGTCGAAATTGAAGACGGATTTCTTAAAACCAGTTTATATACAAAACCTACAGACATGCATCAGTACCTGCATGCCAAGTCGGATCACCCAATCAACACTAAAAGAGCGAAACCATATGGAATAGCTTCAAGAGTTAAAAAGAATTGGTTCCGATAATGCTGAATATGAATGCCACAAAACTGACATAAAATAACACCTGCACGCCAGAGGTTATGGCGAAAAGTTTGTAAGCGAACAGCTAAAAAAGGTCGGCCAAATCGAACTGAAACAGGTACTTGAAAAACGATCAAACCAATCAACCGACTAAAGAGTCCTGTTTGTGGTCACTTACTCGCGATGCCTCGTCAACATCAGAAAAATAACATGAGAGCGTCGGCCCATTTTACACCGCTCAAAATGCGTGAAGTTGGCATGCGAAAAACCTCCCCTGATTTTGTACAAAAGACTGAAAAATTTGGGAGACATTATAGTCCACAGCAAGCATAATAAAATGTTCAACAATCAGGGGACAGGATCTGATAGAGGCGAGAGAAATTGTGCAATCTGTGGGTTTACGCTCCAAACAAAACAAGTTGCAGACAAGAACGACCTATTACATGAGCAAGAAAATCACCTGCATGTGCAGGAATGTGGTATATGGGATTCTCTGACAAGTGTAATGAAGT
>CM062295.1:601064302-601388273 GCA_031216915.1 Pictodentalium vernedei | reverse complement strand
GATTGTTTACTGTACTGTTACAAACAAGTTGTGTTTTAATATTGAAATATGACTTGCTAACCAATAGTGTTGCGGACCGGACCGCAAACAAAGGGTCTGGTACCGGTCCAGGCGTGGTCCGCGGTACGGTCCGATGAGGACCGGGCCGTCCCTGCTGTACCAGTACACAGGCACACTGGACCGGTCCGGGGCGGTCCAAGGGACCGGTCCAGGGAGACGCAAAGGGAAGTTTTGCACTCTCCCAATTGATACACAAACTGATAATTTCATCTTGATAGACGGTGAATACATTGAAGTCGACTAAGTTTGAAGTAACTGTCAACTATATTTAGCCAATCTGTCACCAATCAACCACCTGCATCCTGTGATTCCTGTCACGGGTGTCGGGTGAAGGTATCAGCGATGAGCGATGAGCGGTTCTACAAAAAAGTTCCCAAAATAGCGAACGCTCAAATTCGGTGACAAGAAGTTGTCATTCAATTCCTTTGTCGGCAAAGAATTTCAACGTGTATTGTGTATCTATTTCTATAAACCCCGATCTGGATTGTGTGCACATGGAAACTATTTAGTTGGTAGTAACTTGGTTCCTGTATTTCATCTGGTAGGTTTGGTGTGGTGACCCTATTAAATTGGACCATATTGGGTCCGATAGCAGCTGATATTGTTCGAGCAATGCTGCAATAGGCGAAAATCGCGTATTTTCAGCTTGCTTTTTCAAAATTTTCTCCCGCAGGGCCAAAACCATGCTTGGCCCTGCGCATTGTGTGTCCGAGCAATGCTGCAATAGGCGGAAATCGTGTATTTTCAGCTTACATTTTCGAATTTTCCGCCCGCAGGACCAAAACATGGTTGGCCCTGAGCATTGTGTAGCCACCACCCCCCCCCCCCCCCCACACACACACTCTAAAGAGAGAGGCCTGTGCCCCTGAATTGGACCGCCCTGGACCGGTCCATCTAGAAAAAAAACGGACCGCCTGCCCGAATATCGGACCTCTATTTCTTGGACCGGACCGGACCGGAACACCATTGGCGGTCCGGTACGGTCCGCATCACTGCTAACCAACATATCGGGAAAACGCCTCGTGAAGTTTAAAAATTTAATGGAGCAGTTCAAAAAAGTGCCTCTGTGGGGTAGGGTGGGGAAGGGCAAAAATGATGGATTTCGTATGTATGTTTGTTTGTCTGTGTGTCTGCTATAGAAATAAATATGGGCCCATCCATAGTGCCCAAAATTGGCCTACTTTATGGCGGCGGTCATTGTTAGGTTTAAAAAAGTGCAGGGGTGGGATTGGAGAGGGGCACCAACAGCTATGACCAATTTGTTTTTTACTGATATAGGTCATCAAAGGGGTTTACTAGTGGTGAGTTCTTATCAGGAATCTTAAAGGTTTAAAAAATTGCCGGTGGTGGTGTTGGGGAGGGGCAAAACTTGTGGATTTTGTGTGTATGTCTGTATGACCACTATAAAAAGGCATACGGAGCCACCCACACTGCACAAGCTGGTTCTACTAGTTTTTTTGTTTTTTTTACACCGGGAGTCATGGATTGAAAAAGTCAGGATTGAAAAAGTGCCGGGGTGGGGAGAGTCACCCAATGTCATGACAATGTTTTCTTTTCGCCTCTATAGATCTTCAAAGGGGTCTACCTGAGGTAACTTTTTACCGGGAATATTATGGTGCGGTTAGGGCCGCAGGCCTGCCCAAGTTGCTCTTTTGAAGTCAGGGCTGTGGTTTTATGAACTGTTTTTTCTTAGAAATTTACCGTACAACATCGGGTAACCCTGCTAGTATTTGTTAAAACCTGCTTTGACTCATCATTTTCACACAGGTAACAATGTTGGGAAGCGGTTTAGTATGCCAGAATGCTCGAAATGAATCCCCACCCCCTCATCCCCCACATAATTTCAAATTGCTCTGCGGCTCCTGGGTCAGCATGTTTTCGGTGTCCTTGTGGGGCATGTCACGGTGTTATGTTCATGGAAGCATGTGACTGTTTTGAACAAATCACGCGATAATGCCTCAGCTGTAGGGCCGTCGCTAGAGTCTTTTAAAGGAGGGTGAGGGTGGAGGTGGGGGTGAGAGCCCTCGAAATTCCAACTGGATAGTGGGCGCGTTCTTGGCAAACTATTAGAACTGTAGATCTTCCTAATTCGGCGAGCACGGTCGCGCCGGGCCGTGAGAAATTGTTAAATTTGGCATTAAAAGGAGCAATTTCCTGGCTTCTGGAGTGTCAATTCCCACTTCAGAATACCTCAAAAAGTTTCATTTGGACCGATTTAGGGCGGGAAAATGTCGACATTTTCGACTATTTTATTTTAGGTTCATCCTCAATTAATATAGGATGAACCTGAAATATTTATGTCGAACCTGGTTCAACATGAAACAATAAATATGGTCCATCCAGGGTCGGACAAATTATTTTAGGTTCATCCTCAATTAATATAGGATGAACCTCAAATTGTTTTGTCGAACCTGGTTCAACATGAAACAATAATTATGGTCCATCCAGGGTCGGACAAAATATTTCAGGTTCATCCTCAATTAATATAGGATGAACCTGAAATATTAATGTCGAACTTGGTTCAACGTGAAACAATAATTATGGTCCAACCAGGGTCGGACAACTTATTTCAGGTTCATCCTCAATTAATATAGGATGAACCTCAAATATTGATGTCGAACCTGGTTCAACATGAAACAATAATTATGGTCCATCCAGGGTCGGACAAATTATTTCAGGTTCATCCTCAATTAATATAGGATGAACCTGAAATATTTATGTCGAACCTGGTTCAACATGAAACAACAATTATGATCCATCCAGGGTCGGACAAATTATGTCAGGTTCATCCTCAATTAATATAGGATGAACCTGAAATATTTATGTCGAACCTGGTTCAACACGAAACAATAATTATAGTCCATCCAGGGTCGGGCAAATTATTGATCGCGTACGAGAGGGTCACAAATATTATTTTAGGATGAACCTGAAATAATATAGGATGAACCTCAAATAATATAGAATGAACCTGAATAATATAGGATGAACCTCAAGTAATATAGTATGTACCTCAATAATTATTTTCGAACCTGCTCGTACGCCATAGCTGAGCACGGTGCATTTCATGCATAAGAGACAATTATAATCAACGGACCCCCAATTTTTCTCACAAAACAACACAAGCAAACTGGGAAATACCAGACATTTGTGACGTTTTTGGTTTGCGGGTGCTGAAAATAATCAAAATATGGAATTCCGGAAATTGAAACGGACTGGCATTTCCTTATTATCTCACACAACAAAACGGGACAATTTTCGAGCATTGTGTTTCTAATTATATGAAGATATACGGGTGTAACTTTTATACAAAAGAATATGATTCTTCTAAATCATTTACACAACAATTAAAATATGTCACAAAAATAAAATAACGATCGTAAAATGTTGAATATGCGAGCTGTTAGTGTCACACAGTCAGGACCGGGTAGAGAAAATTGGGCCATAGGTTTATCCTGTTATGCCAACTTCACTGAACTTACGGGACCCATTTGAAAGTGTGTGGGGGAGGGGGCGGGGGGCGTGTCACCACCAGCATTTCAATTTAGGGGAGTCCCAAGTAAGATATGGGGGTCCAAGGTCGAGATGCCGAAAGGCATCTCCCGAACGCCACAAGTCTGAGCTAGAGCATAAAAGAGGAGCGATCTGAACGAATGGGTGTAGCAACAACGATCAGGTCGCTGAACTAGGGAGGGAGAGGGGTGGCCCCTCCCGATTGCGGGGGGGGGGGGGGGGCTAGGGGATCTTCCCAGGAAACATTTTCATATTAGGACGCTCTGGGAGCGATATCTGAGCGTGTCTACAACAATGACATGATGTGTGTTGTGTGCCATTTGCGGGTGTGACATTGGGTGGGAAAACCACGGTCAGATAGTAATTTGAAGTTTGATTTTGGGTGTCCGAGGGAAAAGGGGGGGGGGGGCGGCACCGAAGCCCCTCTATGGCGCCACCACCGGTTGGGGGGGGGGGGGGTATTTCTGCGAGGGCAGAAGGCACGAGTATTTCAATTTAGAGGGTCCTGAGTAAGATATGGGGAGCAAGGTCGAGATGCTGAAGGAGCCTCCCAATCGCCACAGGCCAGAGCTAGAGAAGGATGAGGACAAGGTAGTTCAGCGATCTGAACGTAGTGGCTAACCGTTTGTAAGGGGGTAGTCACTACGTTTAGATCGCTGAACTAGGGAGGAGGAAGGTCCCTCCCGTTTGTGTGTGTATGTGGGGTTGGGGGGGGGGGTCTGGGGGATCTCCCTAGGAAAAACTTTTATATTAGGACGCCCTGGGAGCGAAATCTGAGCGTTTCTACAACAATGACAAGATGCGTATATTGATGCGTATATTGTGTACATAATGTATGAGAGAATTACAATATTTTCATTGATTTTCTGGTCGTTTAGATTTACTTCAGACGTTTTATTTACCCCTTTTTAATAAAACCACGAGGTGGGGTGCATGTGATTAAAAGATATGTTGATATGCTTGAGATCTACAGACAGCGCCAACGGAAGCACGTAAGCGCAATGTGGTGGTGGTCATGTCGGTGTGTGTGTGTGTGTGGGGGGGGGGGGGGGGGGCGGTTACGTGTTCATTTTATTAGTAAACTTCATTTTTTCGAAGTGGCTATTTCACAGGCTCCTGAGAAAAAGCCAATCGACTATTCCATGGGCACCGGCGAAATAGCTGCCACTGCCAGCAGCTAATTAGCATTTTCTCTGCTCTTGAATTACACAATGGCATAAAGCTATTAAAAATGTTTACTTAGTTCGTGTAATTCATTCATTAGATTCTTTTTCCACTTCATTCATGTGCTTTTAGATTGAAATGTGACATATCGTCCCTCAGATATCATCATTCCAGACTCTCCAAACTGCATAAACGAACCGAATGTTCGTTCAGACCATTCAGAAGTTAAGCGTCGAAAAAGTTTATACAATAAATTTTAATTGCAGGAAATCAGTCTCCTATCTGTCGCCAAATTCATCTTCGGTGCTCCATCTCTGTCAATTATAGTAGGGTCATATTGTATTTTACAAATATTTTAACCACAATTGTAACCGTACAAATGTTGATGTATTTGAAAGAACAAAAGGAGCTAGGCTTAAGGAGCTGGCGCCAATACATCCGTATTTGCATGGTTTTCTTGGCCATTGTCCGGAGCAAAATACTTCAAATCTGCCATTTTGACAATTTAGTTATATTTTTGCTGCTGTGGTGGATAAAGAGATCAAATCTTGAATGAAACTGGCTCGTCTATCGAAGAAATGCACAGTTATAGAGCTTATTCTCAAACTGATGGGAAAAAAATATTAGAATAAGGACAGGACAGACACTCGAATTAACCGTTATTGTAATAAATTTATCGCCACATCCTTCCCGTTCCACCCTGCGATTTATAGTCCGGTAAATTCAAAAGACGTGTTATAACAGACCTGGCACTGATGCCAACGAAAACAGTGGTAACTTTAATCCACAGCACTCTAGGATTTTTTTTTATCTAATCGAAATTATGAGTCCCTTTTTATTCTCGTGTAAATCAATTGGGCTGAAACGCACAGGTTCAGATTTTGCAACAAAACCATAGAGAGCGTCGAACGAATGTGTGCCATTCTCAGCTGTGCAGTTTTTTAACTCCTCCCTTTATTCTCGTTGAGTGAGCCTTCATTTTCAAGCGGTTAAATGTATCAGGGGGTGGGGTGGGGTGGGGGTGGGGGTAGACGCAGTGTCAAGTGGCTTCAACAATTGATCGATTGATAATGCACCTCAGATAAGATAAGATTTATTCAGCAAATACACGAGAACAAAGGCAGATTGCTACACACAAAATCTGCATAAAGAGATTCTTAAAACACACTAATTCATATTACGACATATATAATTCATATTACAGATAAGTTCCTGCGTAATATGATTTTTCTATGTCATAATATGAATTAGTGGGTTCATTTGAACGGTAAACTTCATTTTTTAGAATTGGCCATTCATAGGCATGCACACTGCTGAGCTGTTTCGTTTCGCTCTGCAGCCCTACACCGATTTTTCAGTCAATCGTGGAATTCCTTGATGACGGAATTCACCTAAAAATTCCGGTGCCGACTCGATCAATAAAAAAGTAGATTTCTTGATATTTTGAACGTTTCACATCACAATGACCAATATACTTTCTTCAGTAATGTGTAAACTACACACGAAATGTTGTATATTTGTCAAATACTACGTATATATTTCATGAAGAACAATAATGTGGTCACGTTTCCCAATTCGTGCAACTGATTGGAAAAATCGCTTCGGTCGTTGAGCTTTGTTTGCAGCAATAAATATCCGATTTTAAATATAAACTGCAAACAAAGCTCAAAAGTTGAGCTTCTGCTAATGTAAACAACGCTTGTTGGATTTGGCTAATGACTTCCACCTTCAGTGAAGTTATGTCCATTCATTAAGCCTATTCTTCTTCAACGAAAGTAAGTCCAATGACAAAGTTCTGAAAAAGAAGACAAACTCTTAACCGGCTGAGTATTTTCAACATATTTTTCATCAAATCTAGTAATGGCTGCTGTGAGGCAGCCATGACTAGATATGATGAAAAATTCATCCAAATTTATCTCAAGAAATCTTTCGTAAAAATACATTCATTTATAAGGGGGAAGTTTGATTACATGTGCCCAAATTATACTTATTTCACTGTCAAGCAAAATCCTATTCAAAGGGGGAGGAGGGGGGGGGGGGGGGTGGTCAGAAATTTTTTTTCCAGACTGTACATTTCAACCAATGTAAAGACATTGAGAGCAATCTAGTATAATAAAACATCATTTAACACCATGTATGGCTACGTGGGGTAGTAATAAGTGGCCGTACTGACTTGATTGTCACATTTTCAAAAATGGGAGGCCATATCAAATATATAGGCTTCTAGAGTGTTCGCTGATGACAAAATTTTGCAATCTGTTCGATTGTAACTAAGATTTACTCACTATTTTTTTATGGATTTTTTTCTTGAAATCTCTTGTTTACGAAAGAGCATTAGAGTCGGTCGTGGAAAACAAAATTAATCTTCACAACTTGTTATAACGACTTGTCATCTCGTTATAACGACTTTCACAACTCGATATAACGATCTGTCATCTCGTTATAACGACTCCACAACTCGTTATAACGACTTGCCATCTCGTTATAACGACTTGCCATCTCGTTATAACGACTTACCATATCGTTAAAACGACTTCCCATATCGTGATAGCGACTTGCCATCTCGTTATAACGAGTTGTCATCTCGTTATAACGACTTGCCATCTCCTTATAACGAGTCTTTAATCTCGATATAACGACTTGCCATCTCGATATAGCGACTGGTCATCTCGTTATAATGAGTTGCCATCTCGTTATTAACGAATTATCATCTCGTTATAATGCCTTACAGAACTCGTTATAACGACTTGTCATCTCGTTATAACGACTTGTCATCTCCTTATAACGACTTCACAACTCGTTATAACGACCTTCCATCTCGTTATAACGACTTGCCATATCATTATAACGACATGTTATCTCGTTATGACTTTCCGTCTCGTTATAACGAGTTACCATCTAATTATAACGACCCCACACCTTTCGTTATAACGACTTGCCGTCTCGGTATAACGACCTATTTCGTTATAACGACTTGCCATTTCGTTATAACGACTTAAAAACTCGTTATAACGAGTTGTCATCTCTTTATAACGACTTACGAACTATTATAAGGAGTTGTCGTCTTATTTTTACAAGTTGCCACCTCGTAATAACAACTTGCTATCTCATTATAAGGAGTTGTCATCTCGGTAAAACGAGTTGCCATCTCGTTAAAACGAGTTGCCATCTAGGTGTAACGACTTGCCATCTCGTTACAACGACTTATCATCTCGTTTTTTTTAATTAGGGTTTAACGACACATTAACAGCCAGCGTCATATCATGTCGGGGACAGTTTTACGGGTGGAGGAAGCCGGAGTACCCGGAGAGAACCACCGAGCAACGACGAGCAGCTGTCAGTTCTCCAACATCGTAACTCTGAACTCTGCACCGCGGCACAGGCAGGGTTAGATTGATTGAAGACATGCGCACCTTCGACGTGCAGTACGCCTGAATACACGGCGTCATCGTGCTCCCATGTAGGCAATCGAGGTTAAGTGCCTTGCCCAAGGACACAACGCGGGAGCGCGAATCAGTCGCTGAAATGGTCATCTATCCAACTATTTACCGCGCTCGACGTTGCTTAACTTCGGTGATCTGACGAGAACCGGTTACCGCGACGCCACCGCGCCCCCTATCATCTCGTTATAATGACTTGTCATCTCGTTATAACGAGTTGTCAACTCGTTACAACGACTTGCCATTTCATTATAATGAGTTGTCATCTCGTTATAACGACTTACAAACTCGTTATAACAAGTTGTTATCTCGCCATAAAGACTTGTCATCTCGACTTACGAACTGGTTATAATGTGTTGTCATCTCGTTATAACGACTTGCTATCTCGTTATAACATTTTTTCATCTCGCACATGTATGTGTGTTGTATCGAGATTCTGCCATTTCATTGCTTTTCGATTGGAAACTTTTATCGCTAAAGTTTATGTACATAGCTTGAAGTGATTTCAAAATGCTCATTTATTGCACTGAAAAGCATGGCTTTACTGGTGTTTTTTAATGAAATTTCCCATATGTGATTGAAACGCTCGAAACTATAACTACACGAACATCTTTCCTCAATTCGTGATATGCCCACAACGGCACCTTTCAGCTCCACAAAGCTGTAAACAAATTATCGGCCTTGAGTTACAACTCGTACCCTTTATTACAAGCGCTCGACATTTCCTGGTTTTATTTAACCCTGCACTTTGAAATAAAGGTTCCGGTCTCAAATTTGTTTTATACACCCTTAGATTCTGTTGTCGACGAAATTATTACCCGGCACAAGTGAAATAAACAAAACATAAAAAAGCAAACAAACACAAAATGAAGTAAGTAGCAATGTTGCGGGACTTGTATCTATGGGTTTCATACAACTCAGATATATTACATATACACATGGAACTTAATTAAGCCCCCCCCCCCCGTTTTTTCGCAATGGTGTTAATAGAAACTGTCATTACTTTCACGCTATCTTTTGGATGGCCCAAAATGATTGTTTGAGGAAAGAATAGTCTATTGACAGATGAAAGACATCACAATGATGAAAATATGCAGTATTTTAATGGCGCTAATTACACATATCTGTCACTGATGTGTTTGACGGAAAAATGTTCTCTCGACAAGTTTGGTGCAGGAACGGTCCATGATGAAATAATGCCGGTAATTGCTGACAAAAATTGAACTTGTGATCTCTTGAACACAATAGTAGTGTCTGATGTCAGTAGCGCGTGTATCCACCACGTGCCCGGATGACAGTCTGAACCCTCCTCCTAATGTTATCAGTGAGACTTCTGGTACGGCCCATAGGCAACTGGTGCCACTCCCATTGCAATGCAGCTTCCAGATCGGCCAAATTCTATACAAGTGGGTCCTTTGCTGGCACGCGACGTCCAAGAAAGTCCCTGGTGTCTTCTAAGGGATTCAAAGCGGGGCTCATTGCAGGCCAAGGTAGTGTTGTAATAGCACTGTTCTGAAGGAATGCCCCCACAGCATGGAAACGATGTGGCCTTGCATTGTCGTTCATGAATACAGGGCGAGTAGCCAACGGGTGGTTATCAAAAAGAGGCACGACAACCGGATTAAGAATGTCCCGGATGTATTGATGACCATTGAGATTCTCACGTACAGTCACCATATCAAGTGTACATTCATGGGAGGGTTATACGGTGCAGTAGGTCTGATGTTCCTGGCACGTAAGCAGTATTTCTAAGCATCTACACTCTCATACGACCATCTGCGCGGTGAAGCAGGAACCTACTCTCATCTGACCAATGGACTCTCCTCCACGTCCTGAGATTCCAATGTTGTCGAGCCATACACCACTCCAAACATCGTCTTTGATGCTGATCGGACGCTTGATGACGCTTGATGACCCTTCTGGACCTCACGCCCAGTGCTTTGAGACGGATTCGGGCAGACCTGTTGAATAAACGCCTGTTGGGGGAGCCAAATACGTTTCAAAACCGCACTACGAGGTGTGCCAGACTCCGGCCGTCCCGATGAGAGGTCTTTTGGGGTTGTCCAGGCTTTGGTCGGTTCTTAACATTGTTGGTTTGTTGATGTTTTCGGACAAGTCTGCTGATGACAGAATGACTGTAGCCAAGTTGCCTTCCAATAGCTTTGAATGACATGCATGTTGCATGCCTGCCAACGATTTGCACTTTTAGCGCCTCTGACAGTCTCCTCCTTGCCAGGTCATCATTTGTGGGTAAAAGAAATGACAAATTTTCTTGTTTTATACCCAGATATTGCATGTGGATGATAGTGTTTTTGAGACATTCGTGGGAAGCATGCTTCACGTGGACGAGGGGATGTGTTTGGGGTACGCTATTAACCAGAAACATCATGTTTTACAGATGAAATGTACTGCAAGACATAGCAATCATTAAAACATAATAGTCAGTAACAACATCTTCACTGTCATGAAACATTTCAGGGGGTGATGAATTAAGTTCCAGGTGTATACTTATCACCGAGACAATTCTTATAATCCAGAAAATTCACTTCTGAACAACTCCAGTCATTTGGTTCCAAATTTTGTCTCAACCCAGCGTGTCAACACCTGAATTTTGACTCATATCATTTCTTTACAGCATGAATGTTCCTTTTACATGGAAACGCTTTCACCCCCTTTCTGGCCCACATACACCCTTTATCACTATTCCACCATCCCGAATAAAAGTTTTTGGGAGAAGGTAATCTTGCAGCATTTGAAAAGAAAAATTTCAACTTTAAGCCAAACTATCCCGGATGGTGCCTTGGTTCGAGTTGAGGTACTGGTAGACGTGTTTTGGGGAGTTTCTTCTTACATCGCCATTAGGAGTGAACTTATTATCTGTTTATTAAGAGCTGGTATCTCGTATTTGAAATGACATTTTTTTTTATTTAATAAAATCACTTGGTCGGCTGTTATTGTCCAACAAGTGGTTTTAATGCTGCCCAGAGGCGTCAGGATGATGGCTGTCTTGAGCGGCGTGAGGAGGGTGGGGGTATAGACCTAATTTGTTGCTAGTGTGCTGACTCATTCCCCGCTTGACAAAATATTCCAACAAACCATCTGGACATGTCTTCGTCGTTGATGATGTAGTTGAAATATCAGTCATTTTTTAATAATTCAAAACTTAGTGTTCTTTGAAATGTATTTGGAAACAACGCAATTTTCGCTGGTCAGGACCGAACCATCCTGTTTTCAGTTAAAAGCCCATTGCTATAACCACCGATCCATCGGATTTCGCTCTCCACCTTTGTGAAATAAAACAACTCTCCACTACTATCAAGGCACTACTCTACTGTTTTACACTTATGTATGCATTGAGTGAGGCAGGAACTTGGGCAAACTTCCACGATGCCCCAACCCCCTATTCACAATGGTGCGGCACGGGTCGATTCACATTCCATTCTCTTTGACATAAAAAGCGGTGACACAAGTCTCCCTTCACACTTCATGTTTCCCATCGGGTTTGGCTAGTTTTCTCTTCGCTGTTTTTTTTTGTTGTTATTTTGAAATCGTTTTGTTTACATCTCTAGAAGAATTAATGCTCGTTTGCAGGTCGATCCCATTGATAGCTTGAACCTGTTTTTGTTGGTAAAATACCCTTCGAATGATTCAATGGGAAATGCTAGAGTTTTCTCAAAAATGTTTCCTGACACGCACCCACCCGTCCCCTGATCTTCGGATCTACAGCGCTAGCAATGCCTGTCTGCATCCAATCCTTATAAAAGGACAAGGTACTTAAAGGTATTGTTCTGGTTCACTGGTATTTCAAGTTATTACTGTTATGTAACAGGTCATTTCCAGACAATATGCCACAACACCGTTTAAAAACGGCGTACCACGCTACAGTGAATCATATCGGCCGGCTATTCAAGCTAAATTTCAAATCACCCCGCATATCGAAAGTAGCGTAATTCTTTTGAAGGTGGAAGAAAGGAAGAAAGTATTCAATCGATGGGGAAATCCAGGACACCGGACCCGACGCCCTGGTTCTCTGGACATCTAATATGCGTTGTTATCATGTTATATGCACTATTAACATAAGTACATGAAGTCTTTGTTAGAAGACACTTTGTCGTAACTACGAGGTATAAAGCCGTTATTACGAGAATTAAGTCATATAATAACGGTTATGTTAGTGTAATGCGAAAGCGTATAAACAGGGGCGGTTCCGACGCATACACCCGATGGCCTCTGAGCGAAACCCAGCGCATTCCAACCTACCAAACAAAAGATATAAATGTGTGCACATAGCATCTCCCTTCTCCCCACACACCTCTTAAGAAACACTCTTCCCTAACAGTCGCTAAACCATTTAATACAAATACAGAGCCTTTATGACCGCACAGAAAGTAACTTCTGAAGATAAGATAAAATAAGATTTATTCAGCAAATACACCAGAATAAAGGCAGATTGCTCCACACAGAATTAAACAGAATCATAAAACACACTAATTCATATGACATACATAAATCATATTACAGATAAGTCCCTCTTGTGAAGGAAGAGCTAGACCATGTTACAAATAACATAGCACAGCACTGGATTATCATTAGTCATTATTACTTGAAATTTGTCCATTGCATCCATTAGAGGAAAGTCAATTTTTTCGTCAGAAATTGCGCGAAATAATTTTTCTCTCAATGGTGCATAAAGTGGACATTCCATTACGAAATGCCATTCCGATTCCTCCTCCCCCATTGTACAAGCTTCGCATATTCTGTGTTCGCTAGAATGAGGAGGTTGTAAATGCCTTCCACGTTCGAGCCACAGTTTATGGTTGCTGATGCGTAATCGCGTAAAATTGTTTCTAGCTTCAATGGAATAAGTGTGAATGAGATACGGTTCCATTTGATAATCTACTTTGAATAGTCGATAAGTCCTAAGTTTGTTTTCCCTACTCTGTTATTATCATTGTGTATTTCTTCTTTAAATAATTTAATATGGTCCGATTCAAGTTTGGACTTTAAAAGATTAATTTTACTTTTGGAAATTTCAGTTTCATTCAAACTGTTAAATCCAAGTCCTTTACGTTTTTCAGTTATTGAGTCAGGGAGTTTACATTTCTTAGCTTCCACAAAAGCATCGTTTAGAATGGTACCCGGGGAAGTAGTAAGCAATTTACCAGTATAATTTGCGAATCCTACTAAAGCATCTAATGTTATTGGATACCGGCCTAGCTCCGCGCGTACCGCGTGGTTGGAATCTCTGTGGGTGTGGGAAGGGTGAATATGTGTATTTGTGAGAAAGTTGTTTACAAAACCGTCTCCATTGACTGATATCAAAATTCAATGAAATTTACCGAATATTTTTCTCAATGACTAGCACAGAAGCAAAACGTAAATTAAAGAGGGTAGGCTACACAGTTTGGAATGTTCAAGGGCTGACTCAAAAAATTAATGCCCCCCCCCCCCCCCAATTTTGTGCGGTTTATTAACCGATACGAATTAAGCACACCGACAGAAACCTGGCATCAAGATGAAACGGATATTGACATAGCGGGCTATAAGTGTGTTGATTTGTGTCGAGTTGATGAAAGACACAGAAGAGGGGGGTTTAAAGGTACAAAGTACAATACAAAGAATAAACGGGGAGGTATTGGGTTTTATTTTGCCAATCAATATCATGCTTTTCTTAAACGAGTTTGTATGATAGATGACCTTGCCATTTGGATAGAATTCGATGGTGCAATGTTTAACATGTATTGTAAAATTATATTTGTGTCAGTGTACATTCCACCAAGTAACTCAAGTTATTGGAAAACAAAATATCCGAGCTCATCCATCTTCGAAAAAATAGAAAAAGAGATACTAAATTGTCGGGCGACGGATATGATTATTCTTGGTGGAGATTTTAACTCCCGAACTGGGGGAAGGCCGGATTATGTTACAAATGACAATGACAAATATATGCCACTACCAGATAGTTATACAATAGATTTATCTATAGACAGACAAAGTCTATATAGACAAAGCAATAAATGGGTTTGGACAACAACTTCTGTCGTTATGTAGGGCAGCGAAACTTAGAATCGTTAATGGGAGTTGTTGGGACGGCTTAGGAAACTTCACAAGCTATCAGTATAATGGTGCGAGCATAGTGGATTACGTCGTGATATCTGATCGATATCTCTCGGAAGTGAAATATTTTTGTGTTAAATCTCCAAATGAGTATTCGGACCATAGCCAGTTAGCGTTCGTTACACACTGGATTTAAAATGACAGATAGAGACAAAAAGACTACATTATACACTTATACGAATCCGAAATTTACTTTGAAATGGACAAAGGACAGCGAACATAAAGCAATAGAATCACTAAGTAGTCCTAAAATACAGTCTAAAATTCACAACTTCAAGATGAAGACTTACTCAGTTACAAGGGATGGCACAGAAGATGCAGTCCATGATTTAACAGGTGTAATAAACTTAGTTAATAAGACAGCATGTAGGTTGATACCACATTGTAAAGGTAAACAAAAACCTAAGCGCAAGTGGTTTGTCTCAACCTGCAAATTCCTTAACCCTTTACCCAACGTAACGGCCAAAACCGGCCAGCGCTATTCTCAAAAATCGCCAATTAATTTTCAAAATATTTTCATTTTTTGTCTCAAAAACATAGGTTATGACCCCTCGTTGGAACGAGCTCGACGAGCTCGTTCCAACGAGGGGTCATAACCTATGTTTTTGAGACAAAAAATGAAAAAATTTAGTTATTCAAGAATTTTTTTTTGCAAGTGTCGTCTGCTTTTCATGTTAGGTAAAGGGTTAAACAAAAAATGAGCACAATTGTTAATGCTATGAAAAAAAGACCCAGTGACAAATCTTTGTTAACAAATTTATTTCACCACAAAGAAGGCGTACAAAAAAGAAACAAAACGCAAATACAGAGTGTATTACAAAAACACGTGCAATCATGTCGACACATTAGAATTCTCGGACCCCAAGTCTTACTGGAAAATAGTAAACCGTCTTAGATCAAAAGAAGCGCCTTCAGATGAGCTTGACCCCGACACAACGGTCAATTTCTTCGAAAAATTGTTTTGTAAAGAGGTCACAACTGAGAAAAATCATCTTACAAAAACAAAAATTAATTTGGAAGACCCTTTAAATAATGGAAATATAACCGAAGAAGAGATAAATACTGCTCTCCGGCAACTGAAAAACAAAAAGACTCCTGGTGCAGATCAGGTGTCAAATGAAATTCTAAAGATTCTGGTACCTTTCATGATTGACGATATTGTTAAAATGTTCAACCAAATATTAGACTTACACCATTATCCTCTTAGCTGGAGTGAATCTACTATCACAACAATTCATAAAAAAGGAGACAGATATAATCCTGACAATTACAGGGCAACCGCCCTGAGCTGTACATTGGGGAAGCTGTTCAACAAAATTATAAACCGCAAAATTAATGATTTTTTAGAAGATAATAACTTAATTAGTGAAAATCAATTTGGATTTCGAGAAAAACGTAATACGATCGACAGTGTGTTTTATCTCAGGTCTGCAATCAACAAATATAAGAAGCTAAAGAAACCCTTATATGCTGCGTTTGTGGACTTTAAGAAAACGTTCGACACTGTGGATCGATCAATACTTTTTGAAAAAATAAAAAGAATCGGAGTCACGGGACCTGTTTCACAAATAATAGAATCGCTCTATCGATCAAGTCACTACTGCATAAAAACAAATCGGGGTATTGGACCACCCCTGTTATCGACAATTGGCGTGAGGCAGGGATGTACCATTTCGCCTACTTTGTTTAAAATATTTATCGATGACATCAGTGTTTTGTTTTTTTTATAAAGACTGTGATCCAATAAACTTGAACAACCGTAAACTGAATCATTTACTATTTGCGGATGACTTAGTGCTGACCTCAGACTCACAAAGGAGACTACAGAACTGTCTGAACAGACTAGAAGCGTATAGAAAGGGCCAACAAAGGTAGGGAATTGACGTATTTCACCGACAAACCTAGTGGGCAACCACACACTGAAAGTAGCGTTGTCCTCGGGGCCTACAGCACAAACGCAAAACACCAAGTGTGGCCTCAGATATACATGTCTAACTTAAGAAAAACTACAGAATCAGTTTTACAGTTAAGGTGGCTGGGGGGGGGGGGGGGGGCGGGGGTCGCTGTGTATCTTGTATTTAAAAACGATCTCTTAAAATGCACCTAGTAAAAATGTGAGAAGACTGACCCGGTCCACACCACGGGCCTGATCCTCCGACGCATCAAGCGAACGATGCCTCCCCTCCCCAGCGTCCCTTTGAGATAACACCGGGAAAGACAGACGCCGAACATGATCTTCTAGAAAAAAAATAGATACATACAAGTACACAACTCGGACAGCTGACCGTTATCTTCGAGCATGGATATTCTTAGAGGCACATGACACCCACAAACTCGATGATGACCCAAGAATTTTCATGTAGAACAGATGAAGGGGAACAAGTTTCTGGAGGGGGCGGAGGTAAGTTCCAGTTTGACTGGATATTGACCACTATCAGCCTCTTCACCGAGCTATTATCTCTCTTTACTCTCGAATGTCACTAGAGCTATAGGTTAACCGAAACCGAACCGAGGTTTTTAGTTTTTTTAAAAAAACGAAACCGAAACCGTCGACATCCCGTAATCTAAGGTTTCTCGTTTTTTATTAAATACTCTCTTGCCAGTTCTTCCTGTAGAAGTTCACAGAATGTAGCCATCCCAGAGTAGTGAGAGTACCCAGACACTGCCAATGGCGGTGTCTGGGTACTTTCGCTACTCTGGGAAGGATACATTCTGTGAATTTCCGACATTTCGGTTTAGTTGTGTTTGCAGCTTTCCTCAAGTTGCGTGTAGGTGTCAGACCTCGAAAAATGGCTAAGAAGCACAATAAAAGTTCTGTATATTTAGGTAATTATTATATTGGCCTTCCTGATTCTTCATGTATTATAGCTTATTTCGGGCATTCATTGAGTTTCACTCAATTTCACTACCATTCAGTTATGACTCTGGACATAAGAATGAGTTTTATTGAATTTTACTTGGCCTCAAACAAACTGAAAACCGAACCGAACCGAGGTTTTTCTCCACCTGAAAAACCAAAACCGAAACCGAACAAGAAATTTAAAAACCTACAGCTCTAGTATTGACACGTTTGCAAGTAACTGCGAAACATATCTGTGGAAAAAAATGGAGGGGCACGTGCCCCGGTGCCCCGGAGCATCATAGCTCCGACGCCTCTGTGGTATAGTGTGAATGCTGTGTACCCCACGTGGTCGGTCTTCAGCTTTCCTGACCTGTTGTCCATCTTGAGATCAGAAGGATGCCCATTGTTCACGATGACCCAGAATTGTGTGGTGCCAAAGTTTTAGCCAACCTGAATATTTTTAGCCGAATAAAATGTTTCGGTGCCAAATTCTGATAAGGAGGCCGGGTGCTTCTGTGGTATGTGCGGAATAAAGTGATTATTTATCATGGTTTAAGGCCTCTCTCGTTTAGTATCTATTTATTTGTTGGGGGTTAAAGACAATTTCGACAGGCAGGGTCACCTCGTGTCGGACTCTCGTTTACTGAGTCTAGCTTATATTTACTATTCATTTTCAGACTACTTGCATGTGGTTTAGATAGGCTTTACTGCTTTGAGGCTGATGAAAAATTGGTATTTAGAAAGCCGGGTAGAGGGAATCAACTGGCAATGATGTTTGTTTGTTGGAGTTTAACGACACTTTCAACAGCCTATAGAGAATCACTGGGGAGCGTCGAGCAACTGCCGTTTTAGCTTATATCTGGGCGGGGCAAAGGAGCAAAAATATTTGATCATCAGCGGCGTGTGTGTCTCCTGCGGTTTTTTTTGGGAGGAGGTGGTTGTGTTGGAGAGACAGCGGAAGTTGGTGTTGTTGGTATTGTAGGAGTTGTAGGGGAGAGTTTGAGGACTGATTTGGTTAGTATGGTCTCGCCCTGGCTGCTCCAGTTACGTCTTTGTTTGCGGCTAGGGCACCTAAAACCTATGTCATTTAGCAAATAGTATCGGAGATCCTCCTCCGCTTATACCGTACGATTTGTAAACTTTGCACTTATCCTGCATCCTGGGTCGCAGCTCCTCGTTGCTGACCCCGCCCACAGGAACGTCTTCACGGATACCGCGGTGCTCACCCCCTGATCAGGACTATGGTCTGAAAAAATCTGGAGGAGTTGGGGACAAAAAGTGCATCTTCCGCGGCGTGTGTGTCTCCTGCGGTTTTTCTTGGGAGGAGGTGGTTGGTTGGAGAGACAGCGGAAGTTAGTGTTGTTGGTATTGTAGGAGTTGTAGGGGGAGAGTTTGAGGACTGATTTGGTTAGTATGGTCTCGCCCTGGCTGCTCCAGTTACGTCTTTGTTTGCGGCTAGGGCACCTAAAACCGTATGTCATTTAGCAAATAGTATCTGAGATCCTCCTCCGCTTATACCGTACGATTTGTAAACTTTGCACTTATCCTGCATCCTGGGTCGCAGCTCCTCGTTGCTGACCCCGCCCACAGGAACGTCTTCACGGATACCGCGGTGCTCATGGACTATGGTCTGAAAATATCTGGAGGAGTTGGGGATAGAAAGTGCATCTTCCGACTCAGCTTCCAGTTCCAAAGACAAATCTCCCTCCTCCATCTCTTCAGATGAAGATGGAGATGAGATGGAGATTGGTTTGTCTCCTAACGATCTGGAGTCATGAGGACCCTCTTCTGGAGAAGGGGTGCCGGACTGAGCAAAGACTGGTCAGGGGTGCCAGGTATCGACCCTTCGACGTCTTCACTTGCCTCGTTTTATACAGAAACTCCCTCATTCATCGGCTATAACGTTGTCTGGTAGAGGCTCCGTTTTTCTTCTTCTTTTTGTCCTCTTCACGGATTCGGCTGTTAGAAGCATCAGCCACCTTGTCAGGGTCACTTGGAGTAATCAGTGAGGGAGGAAATCGACCCACGAAAAATACGACACCTTTTTAAGTACAGCGGTTGTGTTGTTCTGCCAAAATACACTGCTTAGTGAATTTCTCCCTTGCGCACCTTGATATTCCTTTTGATAGCAAGGGCAGCCTTCGGCCTTAGCAGTGTTACTTGGATTTCAAACGGGAGATCCATTTGAACGATGTTAGCTCGGGGTTCAAGGTGTGAAAAAATGAAAATGGGGACAAAACGAGCTGATGATGTGACAGGTGAAGTATTTATCTAATATAACAACGGCTTTTGTAAAGTGGAAGGTTTACTGAGTTTCATAAAATAAACTTGATAACCAATCACCGGCAGTTAACGCGACGAAACAAGTAATTAACCGAATCGAATACAGTGATTTTTGCGCGCCAACGGCAAACCCCTTTCGACCCTCTGTGACCGTAATATATTTTTCCGACAAGTCTGAGCGTTGCAAAGGAGGAAAGTATTCGGAGAATTACGAGGACTCTCGCTTCTCTTTCAAACAACGGTGGAACCTCTGGTTGCGGACATTGTGTGCTATTAGCTTTTTTTCTGGTGCGTTTTAGAAGCATTCTCTGAATGGATTCAGTACAGGTTTCTTTTATGTATGTAAATGTACTGCTTTACAGAGCCAATGTAATTTATTTTGAGGTCGCCCTGGCCCTTGATGCTAGCCCCGTTTACAGGTTGGATGAAGTCGTCCCATGGTCTGTTCCTATGATCGTAATCTTTGCGTTCGTCGGATTCCGAGAATACGGATGCGCTGGGGCTGTAGGTGCAGCAGCTGGATTGATCAGAGCCACTCGGAGATCCAGGTCCAGATTGGTTGACTCCCACTTCTTATTCCTGCTCCTCCTCCCTGCCTTCCGCCCTCTTTGGTGAAGAGCTGCGGACTGGCGAAGGTGGTGGCGACGGTTTGGTGGTTGTCGCCCTCTCGTTCCCCTGTGTGTCTTTCTCAGCTCTTCTCTTTTCCAGCCGTGCTTCCAATCGCCTGGAGTCCCGGCGTTTGTCTGATGGTGGCTTTCTTTTCTTCTTTGGGCCCTTTTCATGTTGTCGGTCTTCTTTCTCTTCCTCGGGTGTGGATCAGTGCGGGAAGCCAGTGCCTCTATCCGAGGAGGGCTCTTAGTGGTACTTGCTGGTGAGCTGAACGCAGCCCTATCAACATGGACAGTCTAGTTGATCGGTGAAATGGCGCCCAGAACCGCTAAGATCTCTCTAATCTGTGTAGGAATGAAATCTATAACTCTAGTTAGGTGCTGATTAGGTAGGTCCGATCGCTTGGAGAGCCACGCAATCAATGACGATGGCGATAAAATAAGTAATCATTTAAGGTGTTTGAGTAAATACTATTTTGTAGGGTTTTAGATTGGTCTAATTTGGAGACGCCGGATTCAAATAAAAAATGTCTCCAAACTATAAGAATGCATGATTAGTCAATTTACATACAAATATAATATATCACATGGCTTTCTATTTTGCATGGTGCGAGGGTATTTCTTAACAAAATTATAAACAAATGTCTTCATTTTAGAATGTTATAACAAGCTTCTTTATTTTTTTTTATTTTTTATTTATTTTTTTATGCTTATTTGTTTTACAAGGATTGGCGAACAAGTTATGTAACTTATATTAACGCCTCTCCTTGACCCATTGGCTCAGATGTGTGGGAGTCACTGTGTTGGTAACCACCTCCTAATTTGGGGACACCCTTTACTGGCTTGAATTTGGGGAAATACAACGGCCTGATTTTGTCATCTCTGCATCTGTCTGTCAATCATGTTGACCAACGAGCATTTCTTATTTGCACAATGACAGTGCTTTGGTGTGCTTCGTGAAAATCGACGATTGTCTCCCCTTAATTGGCCGGTTATGATTTTATTTTGTGGTGCGTTATAAAACGATTCCTTGGCTTATTTTATCATCAACAGTTCTCATCACCGCTGTGGTGACATTTCTGCATTATGGTAGCAAAGATTTTGTGGTTAGAAAATAAATTTAAATTTTAGCCAAGTGGAGATGTAATAGAGCCAAATCAATTCTTTATGTAGGCTAAAGTGGCATCCGACAGCGTGAGTGCGCCGTGTGTTATCATGGTAGCCCACGTGAGCGGCCATGTTGTGATGACATCATCATGGTGATGTGTGGTGTTAGTGTGCATGACCACCACGTCTGCGTTTGTGTCGTCCATCTTGTTACTACAGGCCGTCATCGTGGTTTCTATGGCAACATGTCGCGTGGTTGTTATGAGGACGAGTGACCTCTAACTCCCACCAGTTACTACTAGTGTTGCCATCCGCGGTCTACAAATGCACTGACACCATCCGATTACTCTCTCATTCTCCCCCTGTAGAAGTACTACGACGATACCTACCCTTGTATCTACTTCTACCCCATTACACGATCTATGATGACTACTAGCCCCTATGGCTCCCACCGTGTCCTGCCACTACTATCAGCTCTAATGTCTTCGGCCAGTACTTCAGTCTTCCACTAATACGGATGGTTATGACTCCACCAATACTACCCGACTATTGACTACGCAGATAAGTACTATGTGTAAGTACTATCTGCAATTCCCCTACACATTGGTCCTATCAGTCCATCATTTGATGTGATCTACATCTGAGAAGTGGATGCGAGCTTGGTTTGGTTAGAGTAGAACGAAGAGCTATAGAACCATGAGACCACCAAAAGGCATGTTCGATTCGATGGGAGTACGTAGAATCACAGGGAACGACCGACAACTTCCCAAAATTACCCAAATGGACTCGGAATCCAAGAATACTTTTTTCAATGAGCCTTAACCTTCTATCGCTGACCTATTCTACCCACACCAGTCCCTTTTCTGGCCACCCTAGACCATAGCCTTCATGGCTCCTATGTATGTGTGTGTGACAGGGTTGTCGGTCACTTAAACATGTTCTCTCTGGATTGAAATTTTGAACTTCGATTAAGTCTTTTGTTACACAATTTATTTTCAGAACGCTGCTTTCCAGTCGACTCACCACAAGTATAGGATATTTCTGTACTAAGAGCGAGACGCACCGTACAAATTGGTATTTCCAAAATTCTCCGTTTTACATTAATAACTTGGTTAATATACTGTGTGGTTACTTTCAACAACTATCAAAATATATACTACTCAAAGTTTGCTAAGCACCAAGTATATCCAACTACCTGTTTTACGTTTTAGTTAAAATATTGTTATGAAAAGTATATATACTTTTTATTTAATAATATCTTTAATGATTTAGGTACAGAAATTAAAATTTTATTTGGCATTATTTTCTAGCTTTTGAATACGTAACCATGGAAAATGGATATTATTGGTAAAAGAGGAAATTTTACATTTTACAAAAAAGTTGACGGAGCGAACTGGTATGGGTTCAATATCGATTATGAGACCCATTACGGTTAAATACAGCTTGACAACGCCTTCTCATGCTCCCAATCAGGTGCCTGGTGGTCCTTTGTGGGATGTTGATCCATTCTTGGACCAGCATGGCACCAAGTTCCTGGACACTTCTTGGCTGGACTGAACGGACTGAAATTGTAAGCTGCAACTCATTCCAGACATGTTCGATTGGATTGAGGTCAATCCCATCCGTCTGTCTGTACTCCCACACAGCATGGGCAGCATGAGGACGGGCATTATCGTCCATCAGAATGAATCTGTCATCCACTGCACCTGCATACAATCTGACGTGGAGATCTAGGATCTCATCAATATACCGCTGTACAGTCATTGTACCACGTTCAAGGACACAGTGCTCTGTACGTCCATCCCTGCTGATGCCGCCCCAGACCACGATTGACCCTCCACCATAGCGGTCAATCTCAGCAATATTGGCTGCATGAAATCGCTCTATTGGTCTTCTCCATACCCTCGAACGCCTATATGTGTGGTCTAGGCAGTACCTTGACTCATCTGTAAAAAGGACAGGTCGCCAATCTTCTCTGGTCCATCCAACGTGGTCCATGGCCCATTCATATCGTGCCTGTCGGTGGTTCTGGGACAGCAGAATGCGAATCCATGGGCCTCTCGGTCCGAGACCATCTTTGTGCAACCTTGCCCAGATAGTCTACGTCGAAACATTTACCCTGGGTGCATTCTGAAGGTCACTGCGAAGCTGGGTTCCTGTGGCAAAGCGGTTCCAACGGGCCTGAATGATCAAAAACCGGTCTTCAGCTGCAGATGTTGCCCTGTCTCTGCCACCACCATACTGTCTTACTGGTGCCATACTGCTGAAATCTTGCTCAAGCTCTGGTGATCACCGTATGGTGCACACGAATGGCTTCACTAACCTGATGATGGGTAGCCCCTGGCTCCACCTTCCCTATAGCCCGCCACTTTTCTGCTTCAGACAAATGCCTTCTTACACTGCATTTGCCATATTCAATCATTAAATCACAGGGGTTTTGTGGCATAGCAGGGTTAAGTACCCCGGATAACTGATCGTCTAGTGGTTTTTCGTTCGGACTATAATCGTGGCAAAAATGGCCACAGGACAATTTAAGTGTTCAGTCTTAAGTTCAGTCTTAAGAGGCAACCAGTTTCTGTAGAGTCTGCAACAATTCTTGATACTGCAGCCGCAGTGAAAGGGTGAAGTCAAAAACACATAAAATGTACTTACAGTTTTCTACACTTTTATTAAAACCCTAAGTAAAGTTCCTACAAGTTAAACTTGAAACAAATTCTCTCTCCGGTAAATGTTTGAAAATATCAGATACGAAATGAGACTAAGTCGAAATTATCGCATCGCTCTCATCGCGTCCTGTGTCTGGAAATGTTGTCTGGCCTGGCAGCGTTCGGCGGCGTCCTTCCACGAGAATAGGAGAGTGACTTCTTGTATGTACGGAAGACCAGAGAGAAGTGTCGGCTCGGGTGATTCCGTTGGCTTAAATACGGTCTGAATCGTGTCTACTCGGCAGAATTTACGTCATAAAACACCACAAAACACCACATATACCCCAAGATGGCGGAGAGGTATTTCTTAACCCCTTACTTCCATCCTGGAATAGTAGGGCATCCGGTGGGTATCCTATGCTAAGAGTATGCATTCTCGCTTTTAAAAGGACGCTGGCAATTAATAGGTGTATAACCGCAAAACCGGTCGGCCATCTTGTGAACGTGCAAGATTGCACAATTCTCAGAGCTGAAACTGATACTGGGTGTGTTGAGGTTAGGTCGGGTCAGTATACAATGCTAAAACCTGTCAAAAGCATTCTGATGGGGTTATTATAGGTTAGGCTTTTACTAGCTCATATGCCAATCATAATTGCAAATACTGTCAAAAACACCTTTTTACAGCAAGTGCATAAAGTACTTCTGTAGGTCAGTTTGCACTGTGATTATGCAATGCAAATATACGAGGAATTGAACAAAATTACATAACTTGGGTTTGAAAACAGCGTTTACTTATTAAAGTTTATACAACAGAGAATTATTACCAAGTAGGACTTGGCCACTCTGATTAACACATTAACCCCTCGGGAACCAAGATTCTCGAGTGCAATCGTAAGACTCCGACGCACCCCACGGAGGTTAACCCGACGCGCTCCGTGGAGGGGCTCCGTGGAGGGCATTTCGTTACAATCCTCCCAACCAAGACGCGAGGTCCGGTAAACTTTTAGCGGAGCTCGAGTCTGGATCAGATGAATTCCAGAATTATCAATAGTGATCAGGATAGTGACCAGGATTACCAGGATCACTGGTTGACCGGATCCAGGGAAACTGGATGACCAATCACCCGCGGTGACCAAGATGCTATCAGCATCACGGTCAACATGGTGACGGGAATCCATGACCAGGATCAGTCACTACCGGTTTTTAGGGAGAAGAAATGCACTACAGGGATTATTTATTACGGACTAATTACGGACTAATACGGACTAATATTAGCGGAACGCCTCCAGACAACAGAACTGATAATGCCGATACACAGTATTTGGGCCTGTTCGGTAATCAAACGTTGACCCTGTGAAATGTCCAATATAATCTGGGTGGTATTGACGATAGACAACAAAGGGTTGAAAACTCCTTGGTCGGCCATCTGAATGATATCGTGCTCGTCTGCGACGACTAAAGTCACGATATCTTGCACAGAAGGGAGTAAACTCTGCTACATTTCTTCGCATGTGAAATCTATGATGGACACTACTGGTAGTAGCCACCCGGTGACTATAATACCGTAGAGGTTCACTTACCTCACCCTGCTCGTTGATTTTTGGATATTGTAAATCAGGGCAATTGTATATCACTAAATATCTAGACCTATTTGCAAAAGTTAAATGAGTATTAACAGCACTGTCATAATAATATATCAACTCTCGCTCAACCTCTATGTATACTATTTTCAAATCCATATCAAAATATTGACATCCAAATACATCCTCAATGTCTAAGAGATCTGTATCTTTCATAAAATCTTGTTCATATGTATTGGGTCGTATGATATCTCGATCAAATTCATGAGGAGAGGCCAACGGGCGAGGTGTTCTGAAAAACTCGCTCCTTGCCCACTCCCACGGTCTCGGTCGAATATCGATTATAGGTTCTGAGACAATATCAGTAGATAATGGAGCAATTTGTCTTGCTTCTACATCACTTAAAGGAGGGGTGTGTACGTCTAATCCAAGATCAGCTCGTGCAAGTTCATTTTGTATCACACTGATACCTGACTCTGCAACATCAGTGTCCAAAATAGTGGTAGAATCACTAGGCAAAGAATCACTTGTAGGTGTGGTCATACTGGAAGAAGTATGTGATCTCATTGTGATATCATAAACAAATCCACCGAGTCCATCTTGGCTCTCGGGGTTCCGATGAATAATTGCATCATGGGTTCTAACAGGTAATCTTGGAGGAAGGACTAACGTTTCCACTGTATCCGTAGGCGAATAAGGTGGAAGTCGTTGAAGTCGTTCCGGCGTAGATAGTAAAATGGAGTCAGTAGGAGTTTGAACACTACTTGGAGGAGTCGACAAAAGGTCGGAAGATGCTATAGAAGGTGATGGTGATTCTTCTATTGATGCCAATACAGATACACTATTATCAGATGAATTGCTATTTATATTTACGTTTATACTAGATGAATTAGTGTCTTGAAAAAGTTCTCGTGAAACAGTACTATTACTGTCAGTTCCAGTACTAACTGTACTTGAAGTTTCATCATCATATAAAGTGTCATGATCATTATAATAACTCTGGTAATCAGGGAAATCATCGAGCCCACTGTCAACACTAGAATCAGATTCTGCCATTTGTACACTGGTCACTGAAACAAAAACACACAGTGTGTGAACTACTGTTTTTCAGTTTCTTTGTCTATATCAAACATAGTTATGTGGACATTGGCAGAATCCACGTCATGTTGTACACGGGGATATATTGATTTCCTATTAGGTTGAGGAGAAGGTCTAAAGTTTTGAACAGCTTTTCTCATCATGTCTCTAATGCTCTTAGGAGGTTGTTGTTGTTGTGCTCCAGTTGGATCAGCAGGAGCTGAAGGCTGTGGTCTAGGTCCCATACTAGTATAGATTTCATCATCGGCAAATGCAAAATTAGACATTTCACTATCATCAACAGCAGAAAAAGTCGGTTTACTCTTACGGTTTCTTAACCATTTGTATATCTGTTTGTGTCTATCGGCTCGATAGCACTTCCAAAGCAGATATAATCCTATTATTAATGCAACAGTCGCGAGAGCATAAGCCCACTTAGGGACTGCAAATGAGTCCGTCATTTGTAAATTTAGCAAGTCAAGTTCATGAATTAAGTCATCCATGGGTAAATCATCCAAGTGATCTATTCCTTTCGGTATCGTAAACGTCGATATGTTCACCCTCTCTATGACAGGTTTCCACATCTGTCGTTGTAACAACGAGAAATTTGGTAACACTGTCTTGGTCACTATCCGAAAAGTAGAATTATCCCTTTTATGGAAATAACTCGGTAACATTAATTGACCGCTCGATGCCATACATAACGGTTTTAATTCCAAAATTCCAATTGGCGGAAGAATCCGTTTCGGTTTCGGATTTCTTCGTTTCGGACACGTAATTGAGAATCGTAGTGGGACATCTGTCGTGATGTACCACATTCCTTCATCGATTCTAGTACTGAACGGGAGGTCGATATTCAATCGAACTTCCGTTTGACATAAGTTCGGAATTTCTAATTTCATGTTTAAAAACAAAGCTAGCATACAACTTGTCGTTGTATGTATCGTTCGTACGGCACCTACTAAAGGACAAAACAACTTATTGTTATCTACACATTGGTCATGTCCTATTTCTGGGACATACTTCGTCCTTTCTTTATTAATAATTAGTATGTCAGATTCAAGAGTATATATTGCTACTAATTTATTTGCAACTCGCGACGCATTCTTAGTTACATTGACAAAGGGTACAGGCAAAGCCTGCACCTTGAACACTTCAAATTGCAAGTTCGAATTACGTAAGGGGATCTTCATAAAGATCACCAATTTATCGTCATCATAAATGGCAGCCGTCGTAAGCAAATGATAATATTGCCATAACTCTGTTGTCAGATCTAGTGGCAACATGGACTTATCATCTAATTGAACTTTAATACTCATTAATATCGAGGTCAATAGTGAAGGATCCACTATTTTCGGTGATAACTTTCTATCGGCTAGGATATCCATTTGATCATGTAATCCCCGCAGAGTGGTTTCTGCGGCGATTATCATTGATTCTAATCGACTCATTACAAACTCAAGCTGATGATAAGCATGAGTGAAATGTTCAAGATATAATATTCGATCTGAATGATTCTGAACTACTTGATTTACTCGACCTTGAAATAACATCAATTCGCGCGACATATTTAACATAAATTCTCTATTTTTCAGAATCGCTTCATGATTCATCTTAATGAAGGTTAAACTTTGTTTCTGAATATGTTGAATCATTGCTTGATTAGTACTGACACGTCTTAAATTTTCTGTTATCCCATCTAAATCTGACTGGGATACAGTTCCAAAGAGAAAACTCAATCCTTCACCTACAAAGTCGAACAAACCTCGTTTCTTCCGAGACGGGTTTATTGTATGGCCATGTAATCTGCGGTAATCGTTCAGATCCTCTTTTATTCGTTTAACACGATTATTTAGGTATCTGATCTCCTGGTGTACATCCGTTATGATCGATTGTATCGCAACGGCAAGAGTAGAGTTTTCACCATTTACTTCGACAAAAGTTCGTCGAAAAGCTATGGTTGTAGCATTATACAAACCAGCAGTATATTTCATACTTCGATCAAGTCTGCGCACATATTGTATAAAAGGTTGGAGCTCATACACAAACATTGTACTCCAATCACTAGTTACCATATTTACTTCTTTCACTTTCTTAAAAATCACATTGTTTCTAATAATAGTATGTCCATCTATTATTGTAGTCGTAGTCAAAAGACCAACTAATAACATCCAACGCAACATCTTGCTCCTACAATGAGAAAGGAAGCAAGAGTTAGCGCAATGAGTAATACGCGATTCAATTACTTTTACTCTGACGATTTATTTCCGGATGTAAAAGGTCAGAAAGTTAATCCAACTACAAGAGAGTCTTAGTCAGTTCGCGAGGCTGACAAGAGTTCACTCATAGTTTCGTTCCAAACAAATCATAAGTCAATACAATTTTGTTACTCATTTTACACTTTCTCTCGTTTCTCTCAAACTTAAGGAGTGGCACCATAGGTGTTACGTTTTAGGTATCATTAGTCCTGTGGTAATATTTAATCACTAGTACTCCAGGCAGAGGGTACCATAATTGCTCCTAATTCTAATTTCTCACCTGGTTCTTTAATCTTATTATGATCTTGTAACACAGCTTGTATACAAGAGATCATCTCAGTTATATCTTTACTTGACTGTTTTGGTTGAGGCTCACTATTTTGGCCTTTTTCTTCTGTTATTTGCAATTGGTCAACTTCCATCGTTGAATCATTTAATCGATCATTTCGATCATCAGCAATGAACCGTGATGGCAGTTGCTCAGCGGAAGGAGCTTGTAGCTCCTTCATTCGTCTCTTGTAATCTCGTACCTGTTGTACTTGTTGTCTTAATTCTGCTAATGGAACACCATCTTCTTCTGAAGAAGAATGTTCTCGTCTTTGTCGTTTATTCTTAATGATCGATGTTAAGGGGTGTTTTTCTTGAATCCCTTGCATATCGTCACTTTCATTACCGTCACTACTGCTACTGTATTCAGTAGTCAACTGTTCTGATGGGGCAGCGTAACGTTGTATCCGTCGCGCTCTAACAGGTTGGACAGGTTGAGGCACCTCCCATTCTTGAGGCGCTTTACTAAGTCTTTCTCCATGACATTTAATTATTCTGCGAGTTAATTGATCTTGTATCTTGTAACTCACTGGACCTGTTCTCTCAATGACTCGAAATGGGTAGTCCCATTTCGATTCTAATTTTCCTTTAGATTTTCCTGAGGAGTATAAAACAGGATCACCTACTTCAAAGGTGATATCCTTTGCTGTAATATCATGTAATCTTTGTTGTTTTAATACTCGTTTCTTTTGTGCAGCTTGTTGTTTTCGAAATGCTTTATGTTGTTCCTGAATGGCTATCTTATGAGGTTCTTCCCCTACATATTTTTCTCGAGGTTTAAGTATATTGTCGAGTGGTAAAACCACATCTCTGCCATACACCAGATAAAATGGCGAGAATCCAGAGGATTCACTACCATTAAACCTGATGGCTGCCATAGCTTGGTTTAGGAATAAATCCCAAGTTTCTAATTCTTCTCGAGCTAGTTTTGCTAAGATGTCATTCAGGGTTCTATGTAGCCTGTCCACCTTACCATTAGATTGTGGATGGAAGTAGGAAGTGGTCACATGATGTATCTTGAAATAATCAGTTAAATATTTCATCACTGCATTTACATTTTCAGATCCATTGTCTGTTAATATTTCTAAAGGACATCCAAATCTTGGAAAAATTTGATCTATTATCAAATTAGCAATTGTTTCCGCCTTTTTATCAGGCACTGGAAACGCTTCAGGCCAGCCAGAATAAATATCTATGAAGGTCACAATGTATTTATTTCCTGATAAAGTTTCAGGGTGTGGACCACTCATATCCAATGCTATTTTAGCAAAGGGATACGGAGGTCTGTCAGTCTCTTGCAATGGCAAAGTGTGAGCTCTGGTGTTACGAGCTCGACACACAAGACAATTTTCTACATGTTTATAAATATGTTTATATAAATCTTTCCAATAATATTTTCTACTGATGTTATTGTACACTTTGTCTATGCCAAGGTGACCTAATTCGTCATGGTATTGTTTCAACACATCTGCATGTAACTGTTCGGGTATGCACAAGCGTACCCGTGGGTTATCATCAACTGTACTAATGTAATATAATACTCCCTCAATCATGAGGTATCTACTACTAATGTGTGCAGGGGTATTGTTACCTTGATACTTCTTAATGATTTCAACAATCTTTTCATCTTTCTGTTGCTCTACCTTCATGTCCAAATCTTTGTAATTAATTACTTGTGGTTCGGGCGGAACCTGAGGTTCATCTGTGATGACATGTACATATCTTTGAGGATCAAATTTGTTACTATTTATAATTCCAATTTGTAATGCTTTCTGATTTTCCACATTATCCATCTCGTACCCGGGGTCTGCATTTGCAATTCCTTCAGGTAAACGAGAAAGTAGGTCAGCACATGTATTCTTTCTACCTGGTAAATATTCAATCTTACAATTGTAGCTAGCTATCTTCAATGCCCAACGTTGTCCTTTGGCATTGTTTTGCGGACTTTTCAACAAGTACTGCAAGGGGGCGTGGTCTGTCTTAATAACAAACTCTGCTCCCTGCAGGTAGTTATTGAATTTATCCAATGCGTATGAGATAGCGAAAGCTTCTTTCTCAAATGTCGACCATTTCTGTTGGGTTTCACCCAATTTATGAGAGAGGAAGACAATGGGTTTTTCATCAGGTACTCCAGGTAGTTGACCTGTTTCGTCATCACATGGTTGTGCCAAAACCGCTCCGACACAGCGGCCACTGGCATCAGTGTAAAGCACGTAAGGCTTTCTTGGATTTGGACATGACAAATGAGCAACTTGAGTTAAACGATCTTTCAACTCTTGAAAGGCTTTTTGATGTGTGTCACGCCAATGAAATCTTGCATATTTCTTTGTCAATTCTAAGAGTGGTTGAGCAATTTCGCTGAACCGAGGAATAAATCTACGGTAGTATGAGGTCATGCCCATGAAAGATCTCACTTCTGTTACCGTTTTCGGCGGATTTAATTTTCGAATGACCTCGACCTTGGAAGTCTCAGGTTTAATTCCGTCTTTACTAATTACAAAACCAAGATAAGATGTTTCAGATTGAAAGAAGGAACACTTCTTAGCTTTTAGCTTCAGTTTATGTTTTCTTAGGCGACCAAACACTTGTTTAATGTGGTCGATATGAGATTTTATGTCACGGCTGAAAATCAAAATATCGTCAAGGTAGGCCAGAGAAAAATCCTCTAGGCCCTCCAAGACGCTTGTCATGAGGGATTGATACACCGAGGGTGCGTTCACGAGTCCGAAAGCCATCACATTGAACTCATAAAGGCCCTTATGACAAACAAAGGCCGTTTTTGGTCTGTCTTCTTCATCCATCTTGACTTGCCAGTAACCCGACTTCATGTCAAGAGTGGTGAAGTATTGACATCCATTCAATAAAGTAAAGATGTCGTCAATCAATGGAAGCGGCCAGTTCGTAACTTTCGTGACTTCATTGAGCTTGCGGAAATCAACACAGAAACGTTTCGAGCCGTCTTTCTTGTCCACGAGTAGGCACGGAAAACTCCATGCACTGTTTGACCTTCGGATAATTCCGGATTGAAGCATTTCTTCAAGTGCTTCATCCATAATTTTTCTCTTCAGTAATGGAACTCTATATGCTCTACTTTTGATTGGTGGCGCATCACCTGTGTCGATGCGCATCTTCACTGTATCTGTCTGAGTTAATTCTTTATCAGTTGTGGCAAACAAGTCTTTATTATTATTGATGACTGGCATCAACAGGTGCCGTTTGTCTTCAGGCACCTGTATGTCAGCATCTGTGATCTGGTCTTCAGGTGTATTTTGAGTTAAGATCTGATTAATTTCTAAGACTTTTTCTTCCTGCTCTATTGGTTCAAGTTTTCCAATCAAACAACCCCTTTTCAAAGTGTAATGTTTGTTGGTACTGTTCACCAACAGTACAGGTATGGTTTCATTTCCATTAGTGACTATACTGTTACTAACTAAGAGGCCAGGCTGTTCAGCCACATGACCTTTAGTCAGTCCATGATGTTCTAAGTATTTTGTGTCGAAGACAGATTTTGCACCGGAAGCTTTTGCTGTACACAAACAAGTGGACTGTGGTTTAAGTTCCACCTGATTGATCAGTCGAGTAAGACAACTCACCTGTATGTCTTGAACAATGGGTATATAATGACCATCTAATCTCAATTTATGAAATTCCCAATATAAATTAACTCGATTGCCCCTTATCCAATCCATTCCTAATAACATACTTCGATTCAATTCATTTATTACTAAGAACTCATGCACCTGATAAATTCCTTGAATATAAAATTCAAGTCTAACTTTTCCTCGAGGGAGGGTGTCATTCCCAGTAATACCTGCAATGCGAGGCAAAGAATTTTTATCACCAACTAATTTCGGTCGGTGTTTAAGATTTTTCCAAAATTTTGTACTAATACAACTAGTCTGTGCCCCTGTATCTAATAAGGCACGTACTCGTTGTCCTTTGATGTTCACTAAGACACTATTCAAAGAAGCAGCCCCATAATTTATGGTTACTGTTTCCGGTTGAGAATGTCTAAGTTTTTGTTGCTGTTGTTCCTCATTTGGGTAATCATCATTGTTTACTAAGTTATTTCCCTTGGTTTCCATAGAGTGTTTCACTTCCTGTTGACATGGGTTTTTCCAATTACTTCCCCTTGGGTTTTTCCTGTTTTGTTGTTTTGGGTTTTTCCCAAGTGATTTCTCTTGGCTCCTTATTCTTGGATTCCTATTTCCTGATTCACTTACTGTCTGTTTCTGTTGATTTATTTCAACACAACCCTGCTTACCTGGTTGATTTATAATTTGATTTTCATAAGCATTTTTCATATAAATCATAATATCAGGGTCTACATCTACAATGTGTATCTCTTTTAATTGTTTAGGAGTAAAGTTTTGTAGAACTCTCACATAAACATCTGCACACTTCTGTTTAGGTACACCATATATCCCGCTACTGATGAGTGGGATAGCTATGCTTACAAAATTTTCCTTGTCACATACCTGTAATACTTTTTGTACAGTACTGTATAAAACATTGAGACATTTATTTTTATCACTGTAATCATTCCAGCGTGGTCCCACAGCATGTATCACTTTTAAACATGGCAACATTCCACAAGTGGTAGTCATATTCTCACCTACTGGAAGATTTCCATGCTGTTGAATATATTGTTGACATTCTTGTTCAAGGGCTGGACCAGCTCCAAGAGCTATAGCTCTAGCAATACCTCCGCCATGGGTTAATTGGCTATTAGCCGCATTCACCATAGCGTCAGTAGCTACCTGGGTTATTCCAGTCCTGTATACTTTTATTTCCAGACCACTTGTGGTCCGATAGCTGAAACAATTTTGTGAAGTAAATTTTTCTTGCTGACTGTCCCTTGCAGGGCAGCCATTTTGTGAGTTGGCCTTCGGTTTCTTAGGCCTAGGCCTACCAGTCAGAGGAATGGTTGTGAATTTTACTGTACAATTTTTCCTATTATGTGTGGTCTGACCACACTTTGTGCATTGAATGGTTTTACTTTTCACTGGAGGAGAACCATTTTCGGTTCTCCTTGTTTGAGACTGAATATTTGGCTTTATATTACATGTTTTATTACCTGTATGTCCACCTGTCTTATTATTTACAATTTTATTTTTACAATTATTCATACATTCATTTGGTACATTATTTACATTAATTAACACTTCTCCCTGGTGATTTCCAGTTTCACTTCTGTTGGGAGCATGTGGCTTCTCATTAACTCTGCTCATTGCCCCATATGGGCAGAGTTCACTTCGTTTAAATTGACTCGGCAATCGCGAGCGAAGTGGTTTGGCTTCCCACAGCGAAAGCAGCAAAAGGTTGCCCCTGGTGACCTTTCACCTGCTGGCTGAATATCTAGTGTTCTCACCTGCTTGGTCAAGTTAACGCGGCAATCGCGTTTCACGTGGCCAACGCGGTTACAACGATTGCAAACCGGTCGTGAAAATCGTGTCGGTTTCTGATATCTGTTGTAATTTTGTCCTCCCCTATTTCTGTATTGACTATTGTACTGATTTTTATTCTGATTCTGATATGGAGGTCGCGCATAACCTCCAGTGTAATTTTTCGTTAAAATATTCACCTTATGGCGTCGGCGTGCCACGCCTACGTCCATGGGAGCCTCGTCCCTTGTCTCCAGAGGGAGATCTACATGTTCTTCCTGTTCGTCGATGGAGTCGCGAAATACAGGGTCCCGATAGCGCTCATATTCTTCATATTGTCGGTCAAATGCCTTCCCAAAGGGCGCTTTTCCTTTGGCGGCTTCAGAGCGAGCGCGAAATTTGATTTTCGCGGCATTTTCAAATAATGCCTGACTAACAGCGTTTTCTAGCGTCTTGGGCATGCGTCGGATCAGTTTCATTCGAACATCGTTGTCATACAACCCGTCACAAAAGTAATCTGAGAGATTTTTCTGAATGGTGGGGTTATCTATTTCCTGATCAAAGGCATCTTTTGCTAGATCAAGCAGTTGCTCAGCATATGAGACAAGAGTTTGATTTTTCCCTTGTCGCATATGGCGCAACTGATTGGTGGCCATGGAGTTATCCATTGTGGCGCTATAGCGACTTTTTAGTTCGCCATACAGTTCGGACCAGGGCATTTCAGGATTTTTCTTCATTGATCGTAAAATAAAATCAGCAACTACGAAGTCACTGGTTTGGGCGGCGATTTTAGGTCGTCGTTTCTCTTCCACATCATTTGTCTCACAAAAGAGGTCAAGAGATTTTATCCAACCCCGAAAATTCAGGGGGTTCCCGTCAAATTTTTTAATATGGGAATGAATGGACTGCGCCTGAGTGGCGTTAGCTGTCTTTGCATTACTCTTTTCACTTTGGCGCACGGTTTTATGCAGGTCAATTATGGCAGACGATGTGGGGTCTTTGGCTTTCCTTTCAGCCTCTGCCAATTTTTGTTGTATTTTTAGTAATTTTGCTTCGGCACCGACTTTGTCAGTAGCTAACTGTAGTTCCAAATCAGCTTTCTGCTGTACTAATTCTGCTTTAACCTGGTCGAGGGCTGCTTGCGTTTGGTAAAGGGTTTGTTGTGAGGCAGTATGCTGCTGCGTCAAGCTCTGAGCTTGAGAGCTCAGTTCAGTAATTTGGCGCTCATACTGACCCACAAGACCTTCCCTTTCCTGTTTTAGTTGAGTAATTTCATCAATGAACCGTTGCTCTCTTTCTGCTGGCGTGGTCATTTTTAATGAGTTTTATGAAATAATTTACAATGGGATTTTTCTGCTGTTAACGAACGTAAAATGAAGAAAATTGCACCTACCTTGCTAGCACTATAACTGTTGAAACACACGCGGCTGTCGTTTCAGAATTTCCTGGAATTCCTCGAGATTTTTCACAGTTCCCTGAGTTTCCGTTTTTCTCTGATGTTCAGTCAAAAGTTCGATATATCTGATGAGCAACGCTCGGTGCGACCAGTCGAGCGTAGTTTGGATGTGATAGCAATTGGCGGTCGGCGTCAGTGTAAATAATGGCACGTTGGACATGCAACCAGTTCCACCATGGAGTTGTACCAATTTTCGATTCAGAGGGCGCTGTCTGCGTCAGCTGCCTTACAAATTTGAGCTGCCAGGCGTTCAATTTACCAGTAAAATTAAGGGATGTCTGTCCCTCATAAATAGTTAGCAAAAAGTTCTCACAAGTTCACTGTGCTCCCCAGCGGCAACGTTTTAAGTCAATTTCGGCTTCACTGGGTCTGTTAGGGTTAATAAATGTTTCTAGAATGTTCACCCGATCGTTTCAAGAGAGTTAAAAGTCAGAGTCTACATCCTGACGAGCGGCACCATATAAACTGGCCTGTGGCATAGCAGGGTTAAGTACCCCGGATAACTGATCGTCTAGTGGTTTCTCGTTCGGACTATAATCGTGGCAAAAATGGCCACAGGACAATTTAAGTGTTCAGTCTTAAGTTCAGTCTTAAGAGGCAACCAGTTTCTGTAGAGTCTGCAACAATTCTTGATACTGCAGCCGCAGCGAAAGGGTGAAGTCAAAAACACATAAAATGTACTTACAGTTTTCTACACTTTTATTAAAACCCTAAGTAAAGTTCCTACAAGTTAAACTTGAAACAAATTCTCTCTCCGGTAAATGTTTGAAAATATCAGATACGAAATGAGACTAAGTCGAAATTATCGCATCGCTCTCATCGCGTCCTGTGTCTGGAAATGTTGTCTGGCCTGGCAGCGTTCGGCGGCGTCCTTCCACGAGAATAGGAGAGTGACTTCTTGTATGTACGGAAGACCAGAGAGAAGTGTCGGCTCGGGTGATTCCGTTGGCTTAAATACGGTCTGAATCGTGTCTACTCGGCAGAATTTACGTCATAAAACACCACAAAACACCACATATACCCCAAGATGGCGGAGAGGTATTTCTTAACCCCTTACTTCCATCCTGGAATAGTAGGGCATCCGGTGGGTATCCTATGCTAAGAGTATGCATTCTCGCTTTTAAAAGGACGCTGGCAATTAATAGGTGTATAACCGCAAAACCGGTCGGCCATCTTGTGAACGTGCAAGATTGCACAATTCTCAGAGCTGAAACTGATACTGGGTGTGTTGAGGTTAGGTCGGGTCAGTATACAATGCTAAAACCTGTCAAAAGCATTCTGATGGGGTTATTATAGGTTAGGCTTTTACTAGCTCATATGCCAATCATAATTGCAAATACTGTCAAAAACACCTTTTTACAGCAAGTGCATAAAGTACTTCTGTAGGTCAGTTTGCACTGTGATTATGCAATGCAAATATATGAGGAATTGAACAAAATTACATAACTTGGGTTTGAAAACAGCGTTTACTTATTAAAGTTTATACAACAGAGAATTATTACCAAGTAGGACTTGGCCACTCTGATTAACACATTAACCCCTCGGGAACCAAGATTCTCGAGTGCAATCGTAAGACTCCGACGCACCCCACGGAGGTTAACCCGACGCGCTCCGTGGAGGGGCTCCGTGGAGGGCATTTCGTTACAGTTTGTGTTGAAATGAAGATTGAATACCCAACACATGTCATGTACATGTAGACAGTACACGAAAACATCGTGAAAATCAAGGGATACGTGCTTTTCATGACTGTCACGAAACGTCTGCCTGTCAAGAGAGCTAATGTAAACACTGGGGACCATGTGAATACATTCCACAATCATATCCACCAAATATATCGCAAATATGTCACAAGCAAATTTCACAAAGATGTGTCAAATATCTGGTGCCTTCAGTCGACTCTATGAGTTGATTACATATGTCTTTCGTGTTCTATACATCCCAACCTTCATTTTGATGTATAATTTGTGTGTATTTAATCTGAATTTAAGGAATATGAGAGGTGAGAATTTCAAAATAAACAAAATTCCATTACTTTATAATATAGCACCTTAACCCTTTACCTAACATGAAAAGCAGACGACACTTGCAAAAAAAATTCTTGAATAACTAATTTTTTTCATTTTTTGTCTCAAAAACATAGGTTATGACCCCTCGTTGGAACGAGCTCGACGAGCTCGTTCCAACGAGGGGTCATAACCTATGTTTTTGAGACAAAAAATGAAAAAATAATAAAAATTCATTGGCGATTTTTGAGAATCGCGCTGGCCGGTTTTGGCCGTTACGTTGGGTAAAGGGTTAATTGGAGAAAGAAGCAAACCTCCGGACCACAGTTTTCTGACATTTGACCTTGATATTAATCGAGCGGTTCTTGGACACTAAAGGGAAGGGTCACACCCGAGTAGCCTAACAAAATTAAAAAATCCACTACCTGAAAGTTTTATGAACTTAGAGTTAGCATTACGCTCCCTAAATGAGATTATTTCTGGGCTAGAATGTAGCCGTGAGACACAGAAGGAGGTAGATGCGCTGTATGAGCAACTTTTAAACATGATTATAAAGGAAATTAAATTATGTGTTCCATATTTTGATTGCCCGTGATGCCCAAAATCTACAAAAAAATTAAATATTTGAAACCCTTTTGGAATCATGATCTAACAGTTTTATGGAAACGTATGAATGAAAAGGAAAAAAAAAAAAAACATTTTTGAATAGTAAGAAAAATCATAAACATTTTAAAGATGATCTTGGAGAGTTCAAATCAGCATGTAAAATCTTTAACAGAAAGTTACGTTTCTATGAACGGGAATATAAAAATAACTTGATGACTGAGACCGAAGCCTTGACTGATGAACACCCAAAACTGTTTTAAGATAAAAAAAAAATTAGGATCGGGGCATCAAAAATTCCAGATTCCCGAAGAGGTATTATGTGATAATGGTCTAATGATTAAGGAAAAATCTGAAGTTTTTTGATAAATGGGCAACCACATTTAAGGAATTATATAACCCGAGTAATACAGGGGAAAATGTTGACAATGATTTCTTGCAGAAAATTTTAGAAGAAAAAATATTCATTGAGAATAATTGTCTGGATGCGTTGTGCGAGTCTAATTTGTTCCTCAATAAGTCAATTGCATTGCGGGAAATAGAAAAAGTTGTCGGAAAGGCTGGAAAGGGTAAGGCTGTAGGTTGTGACAAAATCCCATATGAAGCATTAAGGGGGCGTCCAACCTAACTTTGGTCAAATTTCAGGTAATTTTCTTCCAAGTCTACAAAAGACCCAAAATGAATAAACCCAATAAATTATATACCAAAATGTTTGGAATAGAACAGGTGGAAACAGAAATTTGCCATGGAACTGCTGCCATGTGGTAGATAGCACCGCTTGAACGTCTGCTATGGCATAAGTAACCGACCAGATTTTAGACAATAAAATACCTTAAATTTGTTGAACAGTTAAATTCTGCAATCCTTCTAGTACAGACTCGGAGAAATCTTTTTATCATTCTTGCAAGGAACAGACCACAAGACAAATTGTAATTTAGGATGCCTACATTTCAAAAGGGCTGCCATTTTTTCTTGTGTTTGTTTACCTTTTATGAAGTTCACCAAGGATCAAATCCACACAGTTCAGAAGAATAAGTATGGAGTCATGAAAGAGTGCATCAATGAATGAAAGTGTCAATGACACTGTAGCTCAACCTGTCAAAACAAAGACATGTACATGTATAGTATGTGACACAGCAATGACAAACATCTAGGTAATGACCTGATAACAAAGGTACATATAAAGTATTGTAACGGTCTGTACATAAATACTGACCATTGCCTGTAACAAATGTATAGGTAAAGTATTGTAAAAGTGGGGTGACAGATGCTAAACTAGAAAATAAATCTTTGAGTCCCAGAGTGGGTCTGACTGAACCCCAAAATATTTGTTCTCATAGCACAGTGATAACAAAGGCACCCCAAAACACACTCGTTCCTGTCCCAAGGTGAAAACAAAAGTACCCAAGAAGTTTTGTGAAGATCAGTTCATAAATACAAGCTGTATAGAACTTGTGACAAAAAACTGATTGGACCTAATATCGATACAAAATGTCCACTGGCAGCCATCTTGAATTTTGGACCGTACCCAGAAACACTCATTCTCATCCCAAGGTGATAACAAAGGTACCCAAGAAGTTTTGTGAAGATCGGTTCATAAATACAGCCTCTACCCTGAGCCGTATTGACATGTGTGATTACATTGTGTAAGTAGCACTGAATAAATCAAAGTTCATCTAATTTGCATAATTTCTGCACGAAAAAAAACCCCTTACAATATGTGATGTATTCCATGTTACTAAACATTCATACAAAAATTTATTCGAATCTGAACTTTCATACAGAAGTTCTGTACAATAGACGGATTGCACTGATTTTGGTACAAAATGGCTGCTGGTGGCCATCTTGAATTTCAGACCACACCCAAAAACACTCGCTCTCATCCCACGGTGATAACAAAGGTACCCAAGAAGTTTCGTAAAGATTGGTTCATAAATATGGCCCCTAGTCTGAGCTGTATAGAAGTTGTGTACAAAAAACTGATTAGACCTAATTTCGGTACAAAATGGCCACTGGCAGCCATCTTGAATTTTAGACCGCACCCAGAAACACTCGTTCTCATCCCAAGGTGATAAAAAAGGTACCCAAGACATTTCGTGAAGATCAGTTCATAAATACAGACTCTAGTCTGAGCCGTATTGACATGTGTACTTACTGTGTGTAAGTCGCACTGAAAAAATCAAAGTTCATCTAATTTGCATAATTTCTGCACGAGAAAAAAACCCGTATTATATGTGATGTATCCCATGGCACTAAACATTCACACAAAAAATTATTCAAATCAGCGCTTTAATATGGAAGTTCTGTGCAAAAATCTGATTGCACCTAATTTTGTACAAAATGGCTGCCATCGGCCATCTTGGAGTTTGGACCGGACCCCAAAACACTCGTTCTCGTCCCACGGTGATACCAAAGGTACCCAAGAAGTTTCGTAAAGATCGGTTCATAAATACGGCCTCTAGCCCGAGCCGTATTGGCATTTGCACTTACAGTGCTGAAAGTAACCCCCAAAACATCAAAATTAGTCTAATTTGCACAATTTACGCACGAGAAAAAACCCGTATTATATGTGATGTATCCCATGGTACTAAACATTCATACAAAAAATTATTAAAATCAGAGCTTTCATATGGAAGTTCTGTACAAAAAACAGATTTCTGCATCGTCGGTACAAAATGGCGGCTGGCAGCCATCTTGAATTTCGGACCGCACCCCAAAACACTCGTTCTCGTCCCACATTCATAACAAAGGTACCCAAGAAGTTTCGTAAAGATCGGTTCATAAATACGGCCTCTAGCCCGAGCTGTATCCAATTGTTGACGTACGGACAAACGGACGGACGGATAGATGGACAGACGGACGACGGGCCATGACAAAAGCTCAAATTTGGCTTTGCCAAAGTTGAGCTAAAAATGAAGAATGTCCAATGTGGCTTGTGTGAGTCTGCTGTGAACATACCTCCCATAATCCTGTGCCATTTTGCATGAGATCTGTATCAAATTGGTAAAATACGATGAGATTGATACACCAAAAAAGGGTGAACTGCCAATCTTCCCCATTTAGTGTTATATGTGTCCATTTCTGTGGTTGCATGGGCAGTGACAGCTGCCAAGAGTGTCATTTGAATGTTCAAGTGTGGCCAAAACAACAAAAAATTACCTGTCCTGCGTGCTGAATACTTTCACCAATCGGTTACATTTAGTTACACATCCCGGCTTCCAGTTCATTTATGTACATGATTTGGTATGCTTCATTTGTTTTGGAACTATCGGCCTTCCGTAGTTGCTATTTGGGGAGGCTTGACTGTTGTTTTCTCATGAGATTTAAGAAAATTAATAACTGATCTGCTTACCAATACTAATTTTATAGGCGGAGGGTTACCGGCCTGAACAATATCGGAATTGTGTTGGTTATTAAATTCATTTATCTAAACACCCATGACACGTTGTGGTCTCATTTCGGTAATTCGTGTGAATTTTTGTCTGCGTAGCGGCATTTCTCTATTTCTGTCCACAGAGTGTCAACACACATAGATTTTCGCAACCTTTTGGTGCTAGCAGTGCTCAAAATCGACAGTAGTGCCACACTGATTGACAATATATTTACCTTTGAATTACACGCACAATTAGATAGTGGAATAATAATTAACGACATTAGTGACCATTTACCAATTTTCACACTCGCAAACTTTACTCCTAAACGAAACTCAGCATCAATCCCTTCCAAAAGAGGAAGGTGAATGACAGTACTGTATCTGAACACGTAAATAATTTATCTAATCAAAATTTGGATGAAATAATCAATAACAATGATGCTAATGAGGCTTACAATAAATTCATTGAACTCTTCATATCATTCTACAACACATCATGTCCTGTGGTAGACAACAAAGGAAACAAAAAAGGGGATTATTCAAAACAAACCCTGGATGACAAATTCTCTCATAAATGCATGCAAAAAGAAAAATAATCTTAACAAAAAATTCCTGAAATTTAGAGATCAAACATCAGAACTGAAATATAAACGTTACAAAAACAAACTTACATCCATTCGGAGATACTGTGAAAGACAGCATTGCACCCACTTACTAGAAACCCATAATAATAACGCGAAATAGACGTGGAAAATATTGAACACACTACTTGGTAATAAAAAGAAATCTTCTTACCCAAGTGAATTTAAAATAGGACAGCACATAATAACCGGTGATAAAAACATTGCCAATAATTTTAACAATTTTTTCGTAAATGTCGGGCCAAAACTCGCAGATGGCATTCCTAAGTGCAAAGAAAAATTTACTGAGTTTATGAACCCCACAGTTAATGACTCATTATTTCTTACTCCAGTGACGAGGATTGAAATAGACAACATTGTCAATAAATTTGACTGGAAAGTATCAAAAGATCACATTGATCTTGACATGGCCCTGATTAAAAACGTTTCATCATATATAGCCACCCCACTGGCACATATATTTAATACTTCTTTTCAAACAGGTTGCTTCCCAGATTAAATGAAAACGGCCCGCGTCATTCCTTTGTTTAAATCAGGCGACAAACAGATTTTTTCAAACTACAAACCAGTTTCTTTACGTCTTTTTTAGATAAGCATTATATTATGTTAGATAGCCAATATGGATTCAGAAACAATCGTTCTACTTCTCACGCCATCATGGAATTAGTTGAAGAGATCACAGATTCCATAGAAAAATCTCAGCACCTAAGCTCGGGGTATTTATGGACCTAAAGAAGGCGTTTGATACAATAGACCATAATATATTACTTACAAAACTTGAACGTTATGGAATAAGGGGAACCGCGCATGATTGGCTTACAAGTTACCTGAACAACAGATACCAATATTTATCCCTTAATGGGACAGACTCGGAGTCCTTGAAAATAAAGTGTGGTGTACCCCAAGGATCAATCCTCTGACCCTCACTTTTCATACTTTATATAAATGATATCTGTAATGTATCATCATTATTGAAAATTATAATGTTTGCTGATGACACCAATTTATTTCTTCAAGAAATAAACTAGAATCTCTCTGTAGTACTGTGTCTCTAGAATTATTTAAACTTAACATCTGTTTTCAAGCTAAAAAATTATCTTCAAGGATACGTTTTATGATATTTGGAAATAAAAAAGAATACAAGAATGATATAAATGTAAAAATAAATGGCAAACAGATCGAACGTGTTTATTCCACCAATTTTTTGGGTGTTCACATTGACTATAAACTATCATGGAGGGAACAAATTAAACATGTCCATTCTAAAATCTCTAAAAATCTTTCTGTATTGCTACGTGTTAGGAAACAAATAAATAGACCAGGACTTCTCTCCCTGTACCAGTGCTTGATAGCGCCTTACTTAAACTATTGTTGTGAAATTTGGGGAAATATTTATAGTACTAGGCTTACTCCCCTCAAAATCCTTCAAAAGAAAATATTAAGAATAATAGATGGAGCTGACAATGGAAGTCACAGTTCCCCCACATTCCAGAAGTATAAAATCCTAAAACTTGAAGACTTAATTAAATTAAATACTCTTGTTACATTGTTTAAAGCAAAGCATGAGCTCCTACCTTCCAATTTACTTTTATTCTACGACACTGTTGAAGGATCACATGACCACAGCACACGCCAATTAAGGAACTTCAAAGTTAACTATAGGAGAACCAACATAAAAGCTCTTTGCACAAGAATTAGTAGAACATCCTTGTGGAATTATTTAGATTTATGCCTAAAGAATTGCAATAATGTACTCATCTTCAAGAAACAATATAAACAATTCCTTCTAAAAAATATGCCTCATTGTCATATCACTAAGTAGTAAGCACAGTCCAAACCATTACAAATTAGCATGTTAGCTCACTTATCTCAATTAGCAGATTTTCATAGGCCTCACGCCAAACTTTAAATAAAACAGAACAACCTGAACAATAGCAGTTAATATTGTTACACCTATATTAAATACATTCTGGGGATTGCACTTCATAAGTTAACACTTCTAGCAGTCCCCCATCAACATGAATTCTCCATGATCTAAAATCCTCAATTGACCTTCCATTCACTTGCAACATGTTTATGTTAATGTCTCATGTATGCTTGTATTATTTATTATATTTAAGTCAGGGGTGGGGGGGGGGGGGGACCAAAAATTTGCAAGACGTGACGTGGGGTGGGTGGGCCTCTTGGGTGCACCGAAAATGTGCATTTCCAACTTGTGCAATTTTTTTGAATTTTTAGAAAATATATCAATATATCAGCTAATATATACCATCATTTGTGTTTCAAACCTTAAAGATGATGTTGTACATCACACTCTTAACATAAATACAACATCAGGAGGCTTTGTAAGTAAGAATATTGAGTTTAATCTGGGAAAATGTCACACGTTAGTAGGGGGTGGGTGTCTTTTTCGAAATGTAGAAAATGTGCAGACAATATTTTGGGAAAATTCTCTCTGATGCACTAAATTCAACCCAAGTTATTTATTTATTAATAGAATTTGTATGGATAGAAGAGGAATGTAGCAAACACCTGAGAATACTGACAGAACAATTCAAATGAAAATTTGTTCCCGTATATGTACACCTGCTCTGGCCAAGCCTGATAATGGACAGCTTGTCATTTGTAGATTAGGGCACAGAGCAGCCCAGAGAGGTTTAAATTGGTGGTACCAGTTTAAGAACATTATGAAACCCCCTAAAGACAGCTGTGCCTACTAAGTTTGTAAGTTTATTTTGGATTTTAATGGGACAGTGGGGGTGAGTGTCTGAGAACGGTAGTAGAAAATTTGCACGTAGGGGGTGGGTGGGTGTAAAAAGGAGCTGAATAAAAAATAGGACGTCCCACCTTGCAAATTTTTAGTGGCCCCCGCCCCCACCCCCCGTTTAAGTTGAACAAATCATTTTCAGTTCAGTTCAGTCTTATACACAATGCGGTTGTGTGGGAGAAGATATTTAAATTTACGATGGTACGAGATTTCTCTATATTTGGTGAACAGGAAGAAACCTTTCTGGTAATTCTCCTTGACATTAGTCTTCTTTTTTCTTCGCAGCAGACTTCATCAAGCCTTCTTTACGTCACTAATATAGTTCGGCGACAGTAAAATTACTTTTTCGTAAATATACAATTCTGACGACTGTAATGTATGTTGATGTGAATATATTTTTGTTTTCAAATATAATTTTCCACTTTTATGTTCTGATATAATTGTAGTTCGAATTAGTGGCGTATTAATCCCTTGCTGACACTTGCGTCACATTGTGCAGTTTTAGAATTCAACAGCACTACTATGAACTGTATCTCGCGTTTATCACATTGTCAGTTGAATATTTTCCTATGAATGTGTCGTGAGTTGTACATTACATCGCCTGCCAGATTCAAAAACAGCAGTGAAATGTTTGAATATTTCAGGTCGTGGGAAATGAAATTATTTCACAACTTCGCCCAAAACCCACGTGATCACAACAAACGTGTCGGACAAACAGAATGAAGCGTTTGTGGTCATCCATTTTTCCCTGAGTATTGTCACCACGTTGGTGATGAAATGATAAATATGCTTTCTCCAAATATGGAGTGTAGAGTCTTTAATTCACAACTCAGACATTCGAATTACCGATCTATTCCTTGTTAATCCTGACGGTTACTTATACGGCTGGCAATTTCTTTGTCATCAAAAGCAAAACAATAAAATATATTTTTCTAAAAGTGGATAAATTCGGGTTTTGTATACTTTGGCATTATTTTGGTATATAGTATGTCGTTATTCACCGCTTTAATTCGTATTTAGGGCATTGTGAAAATTTACAAAAAAATGCCCAAAGTTACGTTGGACGACCCCTTAAAGAAGCCAGATGTAATTAAAGGGCTATATAAGTAATGGAATTGTGTTTATTTTGAAAATTTTCACCTCTGATATTCCTTCAATTCAAATTCAACATACACATAATGTACATCAAAATGAAGATTGTACGGCAGCGTACTAGCGGCATTTCGTTTTTTTGCGTAACTTATGTTAAATTGTAATTACAATTTAGCTAAATTGTAATTACAACTTAATAAATTGTAATTACAACTTAATAAATTGTAATTACAACTTAGCTTAAATTGTAATTACAGTATAGCTTAAATTGTAATTACAATATAGCTTAAATTGTAATTACAATTTAAGGTAAGTTGTAATTACAATTTATTAAGTTGTAATTACAATTTATTAAGTTGTAATTATAATTTAAGCTTTATTGTAATTACAATTTAAGCTAAGTTGTAAGTACAATCCATTAAGTTGTAATTAAGCTAAGTTGTAATTACAATTTATTAAGTTGTAATTACAATTTATTGAGTTGCAATTACAATTTAGCTAAATTGTAATTACAATTTAACATAAGTTACGCAAAAAAATGAAATGGCGCTAATACGCTGTCGTAAGATTGAGATGTACAGGCAGGAAACACATGTGTAACCAACACATAGAGTCGACCGTAGGTACCACTGGTTCCTGGAAGTCTGCTACCGTATTCATACCAGAACTGATAATTTAAAAATATTTCACGAGAACAACTTGTGGCCGAATGTGCTTTACATATCCAAGAACAAAGCTAGGGTATCAAATTTCTTCAAAACACAGCGACAGAACTGCATGGGGGTAAATTCCAAAACCTTCGCTTTTGTTTACATATGAATTTACTTTCGATTTCCGGTCGACGTCATCGGACGGAAAAGGTATTTATATACAACGCCGTCTAAAATTAAACAATGAGAAAGATCGCCTTGGTACAGTATACTGTTATTAACTACAGACTGCACAGTTGTCGTATTCAATGCAAGGTATCATGATACCTGTTGAACTTTCTTAGAATTACGATTTTGTTTTTCGATGGAAATTCGTGGTCTCGAATGATTTGCGCATGTCTGTCGAGAATGGAAATCATCTTCAATAAAAAATGCAGACAGTGTTGTCTTTTTCCAAAATGCAGTCCTATCGCTGCACTCGAAAGTGTTTTGAATGCGTAGCTTTGTTATTGAATATCTGAAGCACATTCGGCCACGAGTTGTTCTCCTGAAATATTATTTTATTATCAGTTCTGGTACGAATACGATAGCAGACTTCCAGGAACCAGTGATGCCTGTTGTCAACTCTATGAGTTGATTACATATGAGTTTTGTGTTCTGTACATCCCAACCTTCATTTTGATGTATAATTTGTGTATATTTAAGGACCTATATAAGTAATGAAATTTTGTTTATTTTGAAAATTCTCACCTCTGATATTCCTTCAATTCAAATTAAATATACACAAAATGAACATCAAAATGAAGGCTGGGATGTATAGAACACAAAACACATGTGTAATCAACTCATAGAGTCGACTGCAGGCATCACTGGTTCCTGGAAGTCTGCTGCCGTATTCGCACCAGAACTGATAATTTAAGAATATTTCACGAGAACAACTTGTGGCCAAATGTGCTTTACATATCCAAGACCAAAGCTAGGGGATAAAAATTCTTCAAAACACGGCGACAGAGCTGCATTGGGGAAGATTCCAAAGCCTTTGCTTTTGTTTACGTATGAGTATACTTTCGATTTCCGGTCGGCGTCATCGGACAGAAGAATGTAAAAACAACACCGTCTAAAATCAAATAATGAAAAAGATCGCCTTCATACAGTATACTGTTATTATATATAGATTGCCATATTCAATGTAAGGTATCATGATACCTGTTGAAATTTCTTAGAATTACGATTTTGTTTTTCGATGGAAATTCGTGGCAACGAGTGATTTGCGCATGTCTGTCGAGCATGGAAACCATCTTCAATAAAAAATGCAGACAGTGTTGTCCTCTTCCAAAATGCAGTCCTATCGCTGTATTCGAAAGTGTTTTGAATGCCTAGCTTTGTTCTTGGATATGTGAAGCACATTTAGCCACAAGTTGTTCTGATGAAATATTATTTTATTATCAGTTCTGGTGCGAATACGGTAGCAGACTTCCAGGAACCAGTGGTGCCTACAGTCAACTCTATGAGTTGATTGCATACGTGTTTCGTGTTCTATACATCCCAACCTTTATTTTGATGTATAATTTGTATATATTTAATCTGAATTGAAGGAATATGAGAGGTGAGAATTTCAAAATAAACAAAATTTCATTCCTTATATAACCCCTTAAGTACAGTCACAATGACACCTATCTTTTTAACAACTTCTTTCTTTTGACACGTTGCACCTACACACGTCTTTCTTTCAAAACTTGGCATTCTCAATTTTACAATAATTTTACAACCTCCTGCAACATGTTACGTGCTTCTCTTGTTTATTTTGATCAGCAGAAAAAAACTTACATTATATGTACATACATGCAATTGCCAACAACTACGTTTAGGATGTTACTGCTTTCGGCCTCTTTGTGTCGCTAAGTGAAGAAGTCAGGTTGTGCGAACACCTTATAAACTAGTGACGGGGGTCAGAAGGTTACAACTTTCGGTCACCGCCCAATCTGATAGTCTAAGGACTATTCTTCTTAATTTGTTAATCAGTCTTAAGTTAATTGTCAATATCGTACAAGAGAAATTATGTTTGTGTACATGCATAGCGTTTTACTATGGATAACATTGCAATGAAACAGCCCACGTTGTGGAGCATATTTCCACTCCCCTCCCAACGGAATTTTATGCACAAAACCTGATAGTTTATTCTAGCAAGCTTCATTTGAATTTTAAAAGTTATTTTGAACTATTACTGGTTTTGTTAGAACGGGAAATTATGGTTTAGTTTCACAAAATGGGGAGGAGAGTAGTGTGAACGACTGCTGGAGGTGGGTATTTCTCGAGGTGAACACTTTCAGTGGCTTGATTATCTTCCGTGATATGCTCTTGCGTTTCTTTAATGGATCACTGGTAAATTATCTACCAAATTCACCACACTGCATTAAATCGACCATCACACAATAACTGTTCTGGCACACATGCATTTGTGTGAATTTCAATAACCTTTCAGTGCAGGATATCTCAACACAATCAAAAGTTTATGAGCCACCTGCAAAGGGGAAATAATACCGGTAGTACTAAAATGAGACCACAGGTAACAAATGAGACCGCAAGAGACAGCAGGTAAAGTATCGGGAGTAGAGCCCCCAAATAAACGCTGTCTGGTCATATACGGTGTACACAATATATATCCGAAGTTTGGTACCGATATTTTAACGTTAACCCCTAAGATTTTACTTTTAATGTATAGCGCGATATCTGACTTGCGGTCTCACTTTTCCGCAACTAGGGGCAAAGAGACCGCAAGTAATCTACTGGTCATAAAAAACACCAAATAAACGAAATAGCGTAATCAATTTGGGTATATTCAATACATATCCGAACCTTGATATCAATATTGTAATTTTAACCCCTAAAATTTCGATTTCAATGGAGTTTGGAGTTCTTGGAGTTTGGACCGGACCCCAAAACACTCGTTCTCGTCCCACGGTGATACCAAAGGTACCCAAGAAGTTTCGTAAAGATCGGTTCATAAATACGGCCTCTAGCCCGAGCCGTATTGGCATTTGCACTTACAGTGCTGAAAGTAACCCCCAAAACATCAAAATTAGTCTAATTTGCACAATTTACGCACGAGAAAAAAACCCGTATTATATGTGATGTATCCCATGGTACTAAACATTCATACAAAAAATTATTAAAATCAGAGCTTTCATATGGAAGTTCTGTACAAAAAACAGATTTCTGCATCGTCGGTACAAAATGGCGGCTGGCAGCCATCTTGAATTTCGGACCGCACCCCAAAACACTCGTTCTCGTCCCACATTCATAACAAAGGTACCCAAGAAGTTTCGTAAAGATCGGTTCATAAATACGGCCTCTAGCCCGAGCTGTATCCAATTGTTGACGTACGGACAGACGGACAGACGGATAGATGGACAGACGGACAGACGGACGACGGGCCATGACAAAAGCTCAAATTTGGCTTTGCCAAAGTTGAGCTAAAAATGAAGAATGTCCAATGTGGCTTGTGTGAGTCTGCTGTGAACATACCTCCCACAATCCTGTGCCATTTTGCATGAGATCTGTATCAAATTGGTAAAATACGATGAGATTGATACACCAAAAAAGGGTGAACTGCCAACCTTCCCCATTTAGTGTTATATGTGTCCATTTCTGTGGTTGCATGGGCAGTGACAGCTGCCAAGAGTGTCATTTGAATGTTCAAGTGTGGCCAAAACAACAAAAAATTACCTGTCCTGCGTGCTGAATACTTTCACCAATCGGTTACATTTAGTTACACATCCCGGCTTCCAGTTCATTTATGTACATGATTTGGTATGCTTCATTTGTTTTGGAACTATCGGCCTTCCGTAGTTGCTATTTGGGGAGGCTTGACTGTTGTTTTCTCATGAGATTTAAGAAAATTAATAACTGATCTGCTTACCAATACTAATTTTATAGGCGGAGGGTTACCGGCCTGAACAATATCGGAATTGTGTTGGTTATTAAATTCATTTATCTAAACACCCATGACACGTTGTGGTCTCATTTCGGTAATTCGTGTGAATTTTTGTCCGCGTAGCGGCATTTCTCTATGTCTGTCCACAGAGTGTCAACACACATAGATCTTCGCAACCTTTTGGTGCTAGCAGCGCTCAAAATCGACAGTAGTGCCACACTGATTGACAATATGTTTACCTTTGAATTACACGCACAATTAGATAGTGGAATAATAATTAACGACATTAGTGACCATTTACCAATTTTCACACTCGCAAACTTTACTCCTAAACGAAACTCAGCATCAATCCCTTCCAAAAGAGGAAGGTGAATGACAGTACTGTATCTGACCACGTAAATAATTTATCTAATCAAAATTTGGATGAAATAATCAATAACAATGATGCTAATGAGGCTTACAATAAATTCATTGAACTCTTCATATCATTCTACAACACATCATGTCCTGTGGTAGACAACAAAGGAAACAAAAAAGGGGATTATTCAAAACAAACCCTGGATGACAAATTCTCTCATAAATGCATGCAAAAAGAAAAATAATCTTAACAAAAAATTCCTGAAATTTAGAGATCAAACATCAGAACTGAAATATAAACGTTACAAAAACAAACTTACATCCATTCGGAGATACTGTGAAAGACAGCATTGCACCCACTTACTAGAAACCCATAATAATAACGCGAAATAGACGTGGAAAATATTGAACACACTACTTGGTAATAAAAAGAAATCTTCTTACCCAAGTGAATTTAAAATAGGACAGCACATAATAACCGATGATAAAAACATTGCCAATAATTTTAACAATTTTTTCGTAAATGTCGGGCCAAAACTCGCAGATGGCATTCCTAAGTGCAAAGAAAAATTTACTGAGTTTATGAACCCCACAGTTAATGACTCATTATTTCTTACTCCAGTGACGAGGATTGAAATAGACAACATTGTCAATAAATTTGACTGGAAAGTATCAAAAGATCACATTGATCTTGACATGGCTCTGATTAAAAACGTTTCATCATATATAGCCACCCCACTGGCACATATATTTAATACTTCTTTTCAAACAGGTTGCTTCCCAGATTAAATGAAAACGGCCCGCGTCATTCCCTTGTTTAAATCAGGCGACAAACAGATTTTTTCAAACTACAAACCAGTTTCTTTACGTCTTTTTTAGATAAGCATTATATTATGTTAGATAGCCAATATGGATTCAGAAACAATCGTTCTACTTCTCACGCCATCATGGAATTAGTTGAAGAGATCACAGATTCCATAGAAAAATCTCAGCACCTAAGCTCGGGGTATTTATGGACCTAAAGAAGGCGTTTGATACAATAGACCATAATATATTACTTACAAAACTTGAACGTTATGGAATAAGGGGAACCGCGCATGATTGGCTTACAAGTTACCTGAACAACAGATACCAATATTTATCCCTTAATGGGACAGACTCGGAGTCCTTGAAAATAAAGTGTGGTGTACCCCAAGGATCAATCCTCTGACCCTCACTTTTCATACTTTATATAAATGATATCTGTAATGTATCATCATTATTGAAAATTATAATGTTTGCTGATGACACCAATTTATTTCTTCAAGAAATAAACTAGAATCTCTCTGTAGTACTGTGTCTCTAGAATTATTTAAACTTAACATCTGTTTTCAAGCTAAAAAATTATCTTCAAGGATACGTTTTATGATATTTGGAAATAAAAAAGAAAACAAGAATGATATAAATGTAAAAATAAATGGCAAACAGATCGAACGTGTTTATTCCACCAATTTTTTGGGTGTTCACATTGACTATAAACTATCATGGAGGGAACAAATTAAACATGTCCATTCTAAAATCTCTAAAAATCTTTCTGTATTGCTACGTGTTAGGAAACAAATAAATAGACCAGGACTTCTCTCCCTGTACCAGTGCTTGATAGCGCCTTACTTAAACTATTGTTGTGAAATTTGGGGAAATATTTATAGTACTAGGCTTACTCCCCTCAAAATCCTTCAAAAGAAAATATTAGGAATAATAGATGGAGCTGACAATGGAAGTCACAGTTCCCCCACATTCCAGAAGTATAAAATCCTAAAACTTGAAGACTTAATTAAATTAAATACTCTTGTTACATTGTTTAAAGCAAAGCATGAGCTCCTACCTTCCAATTTACTTTTATTCTACGACACTGTTGAAGGATCACATGACCACAGCACACGCCAATTAAGGAACTTCAAAGTTAACTATAGGAGAACCAACATAAAAGCTCTTTGCACAAGAATTAGTAGAACATCCTTGTGGAATTATTTAGATTTATGCCTAAAGAATTGCAATAATGTACTCATCTTCAAGAAACAATATAAACAATTCCTTCTAAAAAATATGCCTCATTGTCATATCACTAAGTAGTAAGCACAGTCCAAACCATTACAAATTAGCATGTTAGCTCACTTATCTCAATTAGCAGATTTTCATAGGCCTCACGCCAAACTTTAAATAAAACAGAACAACCTGAACAATAGCAGTTAATATTGTTACACCTATATTAAATACATTCTGGGGATTGCACTTCATAAGTTAACACTTCTAGCAGTCCCCCATCAACATAAATACTCCATGATCTAAAATCCTCAATTGACCTTCCATTCACTTGCAACATGTTTATGTTAATGTCTCATGTATGCTTGTATTATTTATTATATTTAAGTCAGGGGTGGGGGGGGGGGGGGGACCAAAAATTTGCAAGACGTGACGTGGGGTGGGTGGGCCTCTTGGGTGCACCGAAAATGTGCATTTCCAACTTGTGCAATTTTTTTGAATTTTTAGAAAATATATCAATATATCAGCTAATATATACCATCATTTGTGTTTCAAACCTTAAAGATGATGTTGTACATCACACTCTTAACATAAATACAACATCAGGAGGCTTTGTAAGTAAGAATATTGAGTTTAATCTGGGAAAATGTCACACGTCAGTAGGGGGTGGGTGTCTTTTTCGAAATGTAGAAAATGTGCAGACAATATTTTGGGAAAATTCTCTCTGATGCACTAAATTCAACCCAAGTTATTTATTTATTAATAGAATTTGTATGGATAGAAGAGGAATGTAGCAAACACCTGAGAATACTGACAGAACAATTCAAATGAAAATTTGTTCCCGTATATGTACACCTGCTCTGGCCAAGCCTGATAATGGACAGCTTGTCATTTGTAGATTAGGGCACAGAGCAGCCCAGAGAGGTTTAAATTGGTGGTACCAGTTTAAGAACATTATGAAACCCCCTAAAGACAGCTGTGCCTACTAAGTTTGTAAGTTTATTTTGGATTTTAATGGGACAGTGGGGGTGAGTGTCTGAGAACGGTAGTAGAAAATTTGCACGTAGGGGGTGGGTGGGTGTAAAAAGGAGCTGAATAAAAAATAGGACGTCCCGCCTTGCAAATTTTTAGTGGCCCCCGCCCCCCCCTACCCCCCCCCCCCCCCCGTTTAAGTTGAACAAATCATTTTCAGTTCAGTTCAGTCTTATACACAATGCGGTTGTGTGGGAGAAGATATTTAAATTTACGATGGTACGAGATTTCTCTATATTTGGTGAACAGGAAGAAACCTTTCTGGTAATTCTCCTTGACATTAGTCTTCTTTTTTCTTCGCAGCAGACTTCATCAAGCCTTCTTTACGTCACTAATATAGTTCGGCGACAGTAAAATTACTTTTTCGTAAATATACAATTCTGACGACTGTAATGTATGTTGATGTGAATATATTTTTGTTTTCAAATATAATTTTCCACTTTTATGTTCTGATATAATTGTAGTTCGAATTAGTGGCGTATTAATCCCTTGCTGACACTTGCGTCACATTGTGCAGTTTTAGAATTCAACAGCACTACTATGAACTGTATCTCGCGTTTATCACATTGTCAGTTGAATATTTTCCTATGAATGTGTCGTGAGTTGTACATTACATCGCCTGCCAGATTCAAAAACAGCAGTGAAATGTTTGAATATTTCAGGTCGTGGGAAATGAAATGATTTCACAACTTCGCCCAAAACCCACGTGATCACAACAAACGTGTCGGACAAACAGAATGAAGCGTTTGTGGTCATCCATTTTTCCCTGAGTATTGTCACCACGTTGGTGATGAAATGATAAATATGCTTTCTCCAAATATGGAGTGTAGAGTCTTTAATTCACAACTCAGACATTCGAATTACCGATCTATTCCTTGTTAATCCTGACGGTTACTTATACGGCTGGCAATTTCTTTGTCATCAAAAGCAAAACAATAAAATATATTTTTCTAAAAGTGGATAAATTCGGGTTTTGTATACTTTGGCATTATTTTGGTATATAGTATGTCGTTATTCACCGCTTTAATTCGTATTTAGGGCATTGTGAAAATTTACAAAAAAATGCCCAAAGTTACGTTGGACGACCCCTTAAAGAAGCCAGATGTAATTAAAGGGCTATATAAGTAATGGAATTGTGTTTATTTTGAAAATTTTCACCTCTGATATTCCTTCAATTCAAATTCAACATACACATAATGTACATCAAAATGAAGATTGTACGGCAGCGTACTAGCGGCATTTCGTTTTTTTGCGTAACTTATGTTAAATTGTAATTACAATTTAGCTAAATTGTAATTACAACTTAATAAATTGTAATTACAACTTAATAAATTGTAATTACAACTTAGCTTAAATTGTAATTACAGTATAGCTTAAATTGTAATTACAATATAGCTTAAATTGTAATTACAATTTAAGGTAAGTTGTAATTACAATTTATTAAGTTGTAATTACAATTTATTAAGTTGTAATTATAATTTAAGCTTTATTGTAATTACAATTTAAGCTAAGTTGTAAGTACAATCCATTAAGTTGTAATTAAGCTAAGTTGTAATTACAATTTATTAAGTTGTAATTACAATTTATTGAGTTGCAATTACAATTTAGCTAAATTGTAATTACAATTTAACATAAGTTACGCAAAAAAATGAAATGGCGCTAATACGCTGTCGTAAGATTGAGATGTACAGGCACGAAACACATGTGTAATCAACACATAGAGTCGACCGTAGGTACCACTGGTTCCTGGAAGTCTGCTACCGTATTCATACCAGAACTGATAATTTAAAAATATTTCACGAGAACAACTTGTGGCCGAATGTGCTTTACATATCCAAGAACAAAGCTAGGGTATCAAATTTCTTCAAAACACAGCGACAGAACTGCATGGGGGTAAATTCCAAAACCTTCGCTTTTGTTTACATATGAATTTACTTTCGATTTCCGGTCGACGTCATCGGACGGAAAAGGTATTTATATACAACGCCGTCTAAAATTAAATAATGAGAAAGATCGCCTTAGTACAGTATACTGTTATTAAATACAGACTGCACAGTTGTCGTATTCAATGCAAGGTATCATGATACCTGTTGAACTTTCTTAGAATTACGATTTTGTTTTTCGATGGAAATTCGTGGTCTCGAATGATTTGCGCATGTCTGTCGAGAATGGAAATCATCTTCAATAAAAAATGCAGACAGTGTTGTCTTTTTCCAAAATGCAGTCCTATCGCTGCACTCGAAAGTGTTTTGAATGCGTAGCTTTGTTATTGAATATCTGAAGCACATTCGGCCACGAGTTGTTCTCCTGAAATATTATTTTATTATCAGTTCTGGTACGAATACGATAGCAGACTTCCAGGAACCAGTGATGCCTGTTGTCAACTCTATGAGTTGATTACATATGAGTTTTGTGTTCTGTACATCCCAACCTTCATTTTGATGTATAATTTGTGTATATTTAAGGGCCTATATAAGTAATGAAATTTTGTTTATTTTGAAAATTCTCACCTCTGATATTCCTTCAATTCAAATTAAATATACACAAAATGAACATCAAAATGAAGGCTGGGATGTATAGAACACAAAACACATGTGTAATCAACTCATAGAGTCGACTGCAGGCATCACTGGTTCCTGGAAGTCTGCTGCCGTATTCGCACCAGAACTGATAATTTAAGAATATTTCACGAGAACAACTTGTGGCCAAATGTGCTTTACATATCCAAGACCAAAGCTAGGGGATAAAAATTCTTCAAAACACGGCGACAGAGCTGCATTGGGGAAGATTCCAAAGACTTTGCTTTTGTTTACGTATGAGTATACTTTCGATTTCCGGTCGGCGTCATCGGACAGAAGAATGTAAAAACAACACCGTCTAAAATCAAATAATGAAAAAGATCGCCTTCATACAGTATACTGTTATTATATAGAGATTGCCATATTCAATACAAGGTATCATGATACCTGTTGAAATTTCTTAGAATTACGATTTTGTTTTTCGATGGAAATTCGTGGCAACGAGTGATTTGCGCATGTCTGTCGAGCATGGAAACCATCTTCAATAAAAAATGCAGACAGTGTTGTCCTTTTCCAAAATGCAGTCCTATCGCTGTATTCGAAAGTGTTTTGAATGCCTAGCTTTGTTCTTGGATATGTGAAGCACATTTAGCCACAAGTTGTTCTGATGAAATATTATTTTATTATCAGTTCTGGTGCGAATACGGTAGCAGACTTCCAGGAACCAGTGGTGCCTACAGTCAACTCTATGAGTTGATTGCATACGTGTTTCGTGTTCTATACATCCCAACCTTTATTTTGATGTATAATTTGTATATATTTAATCTGAATTGAAGGAATATGAGAGGTGAGAATTTCAAAATAAACAAAATTTCATTCCTTATATAGCCCCCCCCCCCCCCCCCCTTAAGTACAGTCACAATGACACCTATCTTTTTAACAACTTCTTTCTTTTGACACGTTGCACCTACACACGTCTTTCTTTCAAAACTTGGCATTCTCAATTTTACAATAATTTTACAACCTCCTGCAACATGTTACGTGCTTCTCTTGTTTATTTTGATCAGCAGAAAAAAACTTACATTATATGTACATACATGCAATTGCCAACAACTACGTTTAGGATGTTACTGCTTTCGGCCTCTTTTGTGTCGCTAAGTGAAGAAGTCAGGTTGTGCGAACACCTTATAAACTAGTGACGGGGGTCAGAAGGTTACAACTTTCGGTCACCGCCCAATCTGATAGTCTAAGGACTATTCTTCTTAATTTGTTAATCAGTCTTAAGTTAATTGTCAATATCGTACAAGAGAAATTATGTTTGTGTACATGCATAGCGTTTTACTATGGATAACATTGCAATGAAACAGCCCACGTTGTGGAGCATATTTCCACTCCCCTCCCAACGGAATTTTATGCACAAAACCTGATAGTTTATTCTAGCAAGCTTCATTTGAATTTTAAAAGTTATTTTGAACTATTACTGGTTTTGTTAGAACGGGAAATTATGGTTTAGTTTCACAAAATGGGGAGGAGAGTAGTGTGAACGACTGCTGGAGGTGGGTATTTCTCGAGGTGAACACTTTCAGTGGCTTGATTATCTTCCGTGATATGCTCTTGCGTTTCTTTAATGGATCACTGGTAAATTATCTACCAAATTCACCACACTGTGTTAAATCGACCATCACACAATAACTGTTCTGGCACACATGCATTTGTGTGAATTTCAATAACCTTTCAGTGCAGGATATCTCAACACAATCAAAAGTTTATGAGCCACCTGCAAAGGGGAAATAATACCGGTAGTACTAAAATGAGACCACAGGTAACAAATGAGACCGCAAGAGACAGCAGGTAAAGTATCGGGAGTAGAGCCCCCAAATAAACGCTGTCTGGTCATATACGGTGTACACAATATATATCCGAAGTTTGGTACCGATATTTTAACGTTAACCCCTAAGATTTTACTTTTAATGTATAGCGCGATATCTGACTTGCGGTCTCACTTTTCCGCAACTAGGGACAAAGAGACCGCAAGTAATCTACTGGTCATAAAAAACACCAAATAAACGAAATAGCGTAATCAATTTGGGTATATTCAATACATATCCGAACCTTGATATCAATATTGTAATTTTAACCCCTAAAATTTCGATTTCAATGTATAGCGCGATCTCCGATTTGCAGTCTTAATTTTCACAACCAGGGACAAAGAGACCGCAAGTAAACTACTAATCTAAACGCTATCTGGTGAGTTTGGGTATATTCTATACATATCCATAGTATGGTACCAACATTTTAATTTTAACTCATAAAATTTAACCTTTAATGTATAGCGCTATTAAAGACTTACGGTCTCAATTTTCAGAGCAGGGACAAAGAGACAGCAAATGAACTACTGGTCCTAAAAACACCAAAATGAGCAAGAAAGTACACGCAATATCACATATAAAACATATTCCAAAGAAGATTGTAATATCCTAACACTTTTATTTTATGTTTCAAGCAGAGCAAAAAGACAGGAGGAGACAACCATTCCACATACAAACGATTACTGTGTTTTTGAAAATGCAAATTATATCGTTTATCAGTTAAATTTGGTAACAACAGCCACCATTTGGCAAATTTATTGCTCATTCGACTTCTTGATTAAAATCACAGGGATGTTTTGTGAAGTAAAGTTGACCCCAGGAGGCTCACAATATTCACACATGACATTGCTAAGTTATCCATGCAAAAAAGAATGAATATTTGAATACTATTTGAAAACAGTTCAGTTCACTTAACTGGATAAACCTAAATTGAATAAGCCTGTTAATTGAATATAATATCCAAACACAAAACCATTACAAAACCATTTACAATACTTTCAGTCCAAATTTTACCTGTTAATTGCATATATGTTAGAGAGTAAACTCTTATCAGTTAAATGAAAAAATTGTATACTGTGTTGAGAAATTACCCTAACAGTCACCAAATTCCCCTTGTTCATAGATCTCTTTTGGCCTCAGTACAGACAGGGCCCCACAGAAAGCGAGGACGGGCCCTGAGGCAATGTGTAGTCCTGCGAGCGTCGAAGGCGCGAAGCGATAAGCGGGAAGAGGGCGGGGGTGGACGGCGGCTCTGGGGATCCCCCTATAATTTTTTTCTAAATTAGTGTTAGGAGAAGCATTCTCCTACTCTTACTTGACAATATCTACTCAAATATTTCCTTACAATTTTCGTAATTGATTACCTGTATTTCTGCGAATATGGTCCATTTTTTGTCCAACGATAATCGTGACTACCACGATACAGTAAAGATCGATGGAAAACCAACAAACTGGAACAAGTGAAAGTTTCTTTATATGAATGGAAGCTGGATAGTAATACAACTACGAACTCTTTCCACCTCCACCAGCGTCGGAGACATGTACCAAAGCCTTCCCACTACTTTCAGCTTTTTAAAACACCCCCCAAATCCCGGGACATTTGCCACCTTACTCCCCCTCCCACCCCACCCCCTCGATGCTAGTTGATACAGGCGTTCAAAACAGGCGATTAACCTATTATATCTTGTCACAGAGCCCCTTGCACATATTAGCAATAGTTCATTCAGAAACAGCATGGTGCCAGACAAAATGAAAACTACCACAGTGACACCTATATTCAAAGCAGGTAACGAGCACTGCTTCATTGATAATAGACGTATCAGTTTGCTATCAGCATTTTCAAAGGTTTTCATCAGTACAGTTTTAGGAAAAAACACAGTACCTGGAAAACAATAAACACACGAAAAATAATACATTGGCGTGTTTCTGGACCTATCCAAAGCCTTTGATACCACCAACAAATCATGATATCTTAATGAGTAAAATGGAAACATATGGATCAGAGGAGTTGCGAAGGACCGGTTCAAGAGCTATCTATCCCACAGAACCCAGTGTGTCTCGTTCCGAGAACATCTATCCGAATTAGCTGCAATGAATTGCAGAGTTTCCCAAGGTTCCGTATTGGGTCCCACGCTATTTCTTTTATACGATAACGACATTAGCAATTCAAGTTAACACCATTAAACCTTTTAGCTTTTTGTAGACGATACTACAGCACATAACTCTGGATCAGTTGTAACTCGTCAAACCAGCTACTTCAACGGAGAACTTCGAAAACCATTTGAGTGATGTTCCGCCCTTCAGGTAATGTTAAATGCCAACAAAACAAAAAGTATGTTATTAAACCCAGGAAATAAACGCAGCATAAATAGTAATTTGCAAGAAGACATTCCTATTAACAACCAATCAATTACTAAGGTAGGAGCTACCTAGCCTGAAAAATCACTGAAATATCTTAGAATAAATAGCGATTATAATTTGTCCTACAAGGCTCACCTATCCCAGATTTACAGAAAAATAGCTGTGCTAAATATAGCCCGAACAAAGTAAAAAACATTCTTCCCCACGATGCCACAAATACTCTCTGTTGTGCCTTAATTCGCTTGACGTATGGAATCCAGATTGGGGGTAAGTCCAAAGCAGTGAGAAGGTTAGGGATTATGCAAAAGCGTTCCTTGCGCATAATTAATAACAAACGATACAATGCTCACACTGAACCTCTTTTTTAAAATGATAAAATAATTAAAGTAGAGGACTTGTTCAAACTCCACCCTTCCCTGTTTGCTTTTGATTGGTGCAATGGTAAATTACCGACATATTTTAATAATATATTCAGCTATGTGGAACATTCTCCAGGTATGACGACACGGCAGTCTGGTCTCTTAAAAAAAGAAAAAAAAAACTCGAACCAAATCATTAGAAATCTACCAGTGTATACATTCCCATGAAATTTGGAATGCTCTAGACAGCGTAATTCGGGATATTAATAGCAGACTTTTATTCAAGAAGGCGCTCACTTCTAAACTGCTGTCGTCATATTCGTGCGAAGTTCACTGCAATAATCCTTACTGCCCAGACTGCACATAATAACCCTAAAGAATAATCACCTTCATGCCGAAGATGTACTTCATCAAAAGCCTGTGCGACCTGTGTACACGTCTTACGTGAAGGGTAGGTGGGAATCCCGTGCATTTGGACATGTCTGTTCTCCATTATGGGTTCTCTGCTAATGTAAATTCTTCTAAAGTCTGTTGCCCAGTGTAATGGCCGAGATTTAAATTTTTACTGGATACCCCCTCTCGTATAACTTGTTGTCAACACCCACTCCATAGAGTCTTAGAATTTATACTTTATTATATTTTGAAAGATGCCTGTCACTGTTTTTTTTTTTTTGAAGCTCTAAGATTATATCGATGATAAATACATAGAAAAGGATTGAGCTGGCATACAGGTTTATTTATCCTGATAATCCACCAGATCTCTCACTGGACATATTGTACCCCATGAATCATAGATCTTTTTCTCTCCGATTTTGGTAAACATTGGCTGAAAGAACGAATTATTATTGATTACGATATGGTCTCAAAGTTGGTCTGCAACGGAACTGTTATTCTTTAAGGGGATGTCAGGTAGACAGCCAGTCTGCCTACTTCATCCCCTACGGTGTGAGTTTCTCTGTACCTTGTGATGTACTATAATCAAAACCCTCCTGCATACCGTGCATATCGTGAATAAGAGTTCTGAATCTTTTTAACTAGCATGGTATATCTCAACTGACCTGCAACTAGTAAAAGTTTGGAACTGTTCAAACGAAATAGCACTGATACGGTTCAAAAGCAATCTCTCCAACAGAACCCAGTGTGTTCCGAGAACACCTATTCCGAGAATGCCGTATTCCGCGACTCTCTTATTTTTGGCTAAACAAAATTATCTAGTTAAAACGCAATAATATCTCGTAATAAAGCAATAATTATCTCTTTATAATGCAATCATTATCTCATTATAATGCAATTAAATATCTCGTAATAATGCAATAATATGTCGGTATAACGCAATAACGTCTCGTAATGATGCGCTGCTATCTCGTTATAATACAATAATTATCTCATTATAACGCAATAATATCTCATTATAATTCAATAATATCTCGTAATAACGCAATAATATCTCGTTATAACGCAATAATAATCTTGTCATAACGCAATAATATCTCATAATAACACAATATTTTGTAATAACGCAATAATAAAGTAATACAGTCTCCTTACAACGCAATAATCCCTCGTATTAATGCAATATCTCGTAATAACGCAATAATTATCTCTCGTAATGACGCAATAATATGTCGTTATAACGCAAATATATCTCGTTATATGCAATATCTCGTAAAAATGCGATAATACCTCGTAATAACGCAATAATTATCTTGTAATAGCGCAAAAAATCTCGTTATAATGCAATAATTATCTCGTTATAACACAGTATCTCGTAATAATGCAATACTATCTCGTTATAACGCAATACTATCTCGTAATAACGCAGTAATAGGCCTGCTGTCAAAACTTTGCGTAACCCATTTATCGTTCACTTGGTCTGAGCTTTGGTAACTTTTCGTTCGTTCCCCTGCACTTGGTTCAGGAGGGGGCGCGGTGGCTCAGTAGGTAGAGGTGCAGGCTGCAAACTGAGAGGTCCTCGGTTCGCTTCCCACCTGCGGCAAACACGTTGTGCCCTTGGGCAAGACACTTCACCCTATTGCCCACGTGGGGGGGTGGGCACGATGGCGTTATGCACTATGGCGTACTGCACGTCGATGGTGCACTTGTCTTCAACAGTGCTAACCCTGCTTGTGTGAAGTTTGTATGTTGGGGAGCTGACAGTTGCTCGCCGTTGCTCTTTGGTACTCCGGCTTCCTCCATCCGTAAAACTGTCGTGGTCATGATGAGCCATTGCGCAGAAGAATGTGACCTTAAACACCAATAAATAAATAATAAATACTTGATTCACGTAACCCGTTAGGTAACCTAAATATATCTAAGTATCACAACTATGCTGATATGTGAACTGTTGGATCACAGCCAAGTTCTTGCTCCTATGGGCAATGGCCTGATGAGCAGAGATGAATCCCAAGGAACAATAATGAGGTTATGTTGCAGCAATTCAGGTACAAGTTAGTTACAATTATAGCCTGATTCTGACATGGACTGGCATGCTGCAGAAGAGTACGGCATCCATAGTCACTATTTGTGGCGGAGATATGAATTATTTTCATTTCCTGATTTTGTACCTTTGTTATATCTAAAGAGGATCAACAGTTTAAAATGATGTAGAGCATCAACCAATCATCAGCATGAGTGTTTGCATCTGCCTGAAGTATAGTTGCTTTGTTCGCCAATAATTGGCCAATAGAGCAGCTACAATTCAGACAAATGCAAACACCTTTGCAGCTGATGATTGGTTTTGGTTGGTGCACAACATCATTCCACCATTTATTCATAGTAGATCATTCAACTTTGCGAAAATTTCGCGTGATCCGGCGTGTTTTTCATTTCAGGTAACCTCTATGCGACCCAAACGTTCCTACGCCTCAAATCTTTAACCAGACTCTAGTTAAAGTGCGTATACAACAGAAACCTGTTAAATTGCCACTTATCCAGTGAATAGGGACCTTTCGAATTGTCGATTTTGATCGAATCGAATTGGTGAAAACTAATCGAATTTCGAAGCATCGAATATCGAATTGAACTTCGAATCGAATCACAGTTAATGGAATGAAATAATGTGATCATGTTGTGGAACAAAACATTTATTGAAATTGAACATCTGAACAACATTTCGATGTTCTAAACTAAGTTTTTTTTATAAATGGTCACTGGTCATAATGCACAATAAGTTGAAATGAACAGTTGTATCGGTAACTGTGTTTGGAGCGATCTAGCTACAACTGATGTACGGTTACAGCTACATCGCTACAAACGCTGTTACCACTACAAGTCAGTTACGTTTCTACTCAGAACAATACTCAATATAAAATAATGTGATCAATTACAATCTGTAAACATTCACGGTTTTGGACAAAGTATATTTGAAAATATTCGAATTTCCGATTTCGAATCGAACATTGGCTTTCCAATCGAATTTCGAATCCAGCTTCGATTTTTCGCACCAGCCTACCAGTAAAAGCGGTCATGATTAGCGTGTGTGTACAAATATGTGACCTTAAACACCAATAAATAGTGAAATATATTCAGGAATAAAAAGTTAACAGGAGTTTGAACACTTTAGAGTATTCTAGTGGTAAACTGGGCATTTAGTCTGTTATACTTAGTTTGACAGGGCTCATCAGGGGCACCGAAACTGGTTCGGCAGTTCCGGCGGGCGCCGCACCAATAATTTTTTTTTGTTATTATTTTTAAAGTTGAGGGTTTTTTTTACGTGATCTTTTATTAATATAAATGAAAAATACTCGCCTCAACGGGACTTCCATTTACTCATATAATTGGCTAAACAATGATAAACATGCCCTACCTAAACCAGCGACAAATGGCATTCTAGCCCAGATTCGCGCTCAGAGCGTCGCATTTTCAAAACCGAACCCCCACCCACCGGAGAGGGCGACTCCTCGCGGACCCTCCTGCACCTCAGGCATACGGCCTTCGGGATATAATTCATGCTGGGAAATTTCGCCTCACCAATAAATAATTGCTTCGACGCCCCTGTTCATGGAGGTTTATCTCAATATATCCTTGGTATCCCAAGATGTCATACTTTTCATTTTCCATCGACCTTTTTACACATCAAGGAACATAACTCTTCAAGTTCTCTTGCAAATTACACATCAGGGGAGATAACTGCTTAAATGCTCTCTCCATTGCAGAATGCGCGATACACAAAACTTCAATATCGAAACGAACGAGTGGGACTTGAAATGATTGGTGCAGAGAACAGGCTCATATTTGGAGGATAGAGACAAATGGTTCAGAGAGATAAATACCATTTTCAGCTCAACTTTGGCGAAGCCAAATCTGAGCTTTTGCCTTGGCCAATTGTCCGTCGTCCATCTGGCCGTCTGTCTGTCCGTCAACAATTCAATACGGCTCGGGCTAGAGGCCGTATTTATGAACCGATCTTTACGAAACTTCTTGGGTACCTTTGTTATGACCATGGGACGAGAACGAGTGTTTTGTGGTCCGATCCGAAATTCAAGTTGGCCGCTGACAGCCATTTTGTACAAACTTAGGTGCAATTAGATTTTTACGCAGAACGTCCATATGAAAGCGCTGATTTGAATAATTTTTTGTAAGAATGTTTAGTACCATGGGATACATCACATATAATACGGGTTTTTTTCTTGTGCGTAAATTATGCAAATTAGACTAACTTTGATGTATTTAGTGTTACTTTCAGCACTGTGAGTGCAAATACCAATACGACTCGGGCTAGAGGCCGTATTTATGAACCGATCTTTACAAAACTTCTTGGGTACCTTTGGTATCACCGTGGGATGAGAACGAGTGTTTTTGGGTGCGGTCCGAAATTCAAGATGGCCGATGGCAGCCATTTTGTACAAAATTAGGTGCAATCAGATTTTTCCACAGAAATTCCATATGAAAGCGCTGATTTGAATAATTTTTTTGTGTGAATGTTTAGTATCATGGGATACATCACATATAATACGGGTTTTTTTCTCGTGCAGAAATTATGCAAATTAGATGAACTTTTGATTTTTTCAGTGCTACTTACACACAGTAAGTACAAATGTCAATACGGCTCGGGCTAGAGTCTGTATTTATGAACGAAACGTCTTGGGCACCTTTGTTATCACCTTGGGACGAGAACGAGTGTTTTGGGGTGCGGTCCAAAATTCAAGATGGCTGCCAGTGGCCATTTTGTACCGAAATTAGGTCTAATAAGTTTTTTGTACACAACTTCTATACGCCTCAGGCTAGAGGCCATATTTATGAACCGATCTTTACGAAACTTCTTGGGTACCTTTGTTATCACCGTGGGATGAAAATGAGTGTTTTGGGGTGTGGTCCGAAATTCAAGATGGCCACCAGCAGCCATTTTGTACCAAAATTAGTGCAATCAGTCTTTTGTACAGAACTTCTGTATGAAAGTTCTGATTTGAATAAATTTTTGTATGAATGTTTATTAACATGGAATACATCACATATAGTACGGGTTTTTTTTCTCGTGCAGAAATTATGCAAATTAGATGAACTTTGATTTATTTAGTGCTACTTATACACTGTAAGTGCACATGTCAATACGGCTCGGGCTAGAGGCTGTATTTATCAACCGATCTTCACGAAACTTCTTGGGTACCTTTGTTATCACATTGGGACGAGAACGAGTGTTTCTGGGTGCGGTCCAAAATTCAAGATGGCTGCCAGTGGCCATTTTGTACCGAAATTAGGTCCAATCAGTTTTTTGTCACAACTTCTATACAGCTCGTATTTATGAACTGATCTTCACGAAACTTTTTGGGTACCTTTGTTTTCGCCTTGGGACAGGAATGAGTGTGTTTTGGAGTGCCTTTGTTATCACTGTGCTATGAGAACAAATATTTTGGGGTTCAGTCAGACCCACTCTGGGACTCAAAGATTTCTTTTCTAGTTTAGCATCTGACTGTCACCCATTTTTACAATACTTTACCTATACATTTGTTACAGGCTATGGTCAGTATTTATGTACAGACCGTTACAATACTTTATATGTACCTTTGTTATCAGGTCATTACCTAGATGCTTGTCATTGCTGTGTCACATACTATACATGTACATGTCTTAACAAGTTGAGCTACAGTGTCATTGACACTTTCAGTTGGAAATGACTTAGACATGTGCCTATTGTAATCCGAAAGAAGGATGTCCCCCACCAAATATTACCTTTCTTCGTCACTTGTTTTCCGCTCACGCGTGGCATTTGCAATTTAACTGGTCGAGTGCTTATTGTCATCAATTTCTTCACATTTCTTTGCTTTTCACAATTTATGGAAGCTTTTTTCGGGTTGTTTAAGAATCTTTGACCAACAATTCCCGAACAAAACTTTTTTCTGTCAAACATATCCGTAGCCCGAAATCCGATTTTTAATTCAACATCTGATACAGCCCTTATGACCAGTCAGCGTTATTCACAAAAAAATCGTTGTTCAAACTTTATAATTTTTTTTTTTCAATTTTTACCTCTAAAATATAGCTCGTTCTTAAACAAAGAATGAACAGTTCAAGTTATTTATAGAGTTGGTATGCAAGTACCATAACCCTTTGAACCCCAGTGGCTGCCTTTTCCGATCCAGTAACATGATACTTCATAATTTCATTAAGTAGGTTGACTTTTGAGTGCTGGTGTGGTGTAGATGGTAAATGAGAGTTCAAGGACACTTTTTTAAAAAACTGTACACGTACACATACATGTACGTGTACCGCCATAGGGATTCAGTGTTAAATCGTGTACAGAGTGTAAAAAAGTAGTTTTTACATGGTGTCCCAGAACTCTCAGTTGTTTTTTGACCGTTCGGATTGCACTTTTGATCGTTCAAACATTCGTTGGTGAACAAGTGAAATTCGACACATCACTTTCACATCACTCGGAAGAGAAAAATGTAAGAAAATTTGAAGAAAATGTAAATTTAAAAATTTTTGTCGACTTTCCCATCACAGATCAGACCTTCGATCTATCGTTGGTGAACGCAAGTGAAAAACGCTTTGAGAGTTCTAGGACAGCATCAAAAATGCGTTTTGAGAGTTCTGAGACACCGACGTTCGCGATCGCATTTCGATCCAATCAGTGAAAAACGATTGAGAGTTCTATGACAGGAAAATCGACCTCAAAACCTTTTCTCGACGTTCGCCAACGGTAAAAAGTGAGTGTAAAGTGTAGTTACTCATCGAGGATTTTAAAAAAATATTTCCAAACCGATTTCGGCTTCCGGTACATCAAAAAATGCGGTCTGAGAGTTCTGAGACACCGACGTTCACGATCGCTTTCAGGACGGTCGAGGGTGCAATCCGATCGGCGAAAACGATTTTTCGATTCTAGATCGGGAAAATCTCAAAACGTTTTCTCTACGTTCACCAATGGCACGAAGTGGGTGTAAAGCAAAGTTACTCATCAAGGTTTTTTTCAAACCAAAACTGAAAAACTCGAGTTTGGAAAATTAGAACGGATGGAAATCGTCCGTTCACGTTTTGCCATAGTTAATTTTAAGCTAAATCGTAATAGATCAGTTTTGAGGAGTTTTCAGTTTTGCACTCAGTGTAAATAAAATAGTTTTTTTTCATTCAATAGAGTCGACTATAAAATTGTGTTCCACTCAGTTAGTTTTAAGTGAGAAAATTTGTGTTTAATTAACACTATGAAATCTTTTCAAAATCCTTTCATTTTTTTGTTCCGGTATAAATGAAAGGTTTTCGTTTCAAATGAATGAAACTGAAAAAAACTCGAGTTTGGAAAATTAGAACTGATGGAAATCGTCCGTTCACGTTTTGTCATAGCGAGTTTTAAGCTAAATCGTAATAGATCAGTTTTGTAGAGTTTTCAAATATTGCAATCAGTGTAAATAAAATAGTTTTTTCATTCAAATAAAATTCAACTATAAAGCGTTCCACTTAGATGGGTTTTAAGAGATAAAAATTGTGTTTAATTGACACTATGAAATCTTTGCAAAATCCTTTTATGTTTTATTCCGGTGTGAATGAAAGGTTTTTCATTGTAATAAATGGACAATAAAATTGCGTTCCACTCAGTTAGGTTTTAAGAGGTAAATTGAATTTTAATTGACTCGTGATAATGTTTCGGAGATATGAATGAACCCTTTTAACTGATATCATTATTCTCAAATGCATTAAATCAGAAACAGGTTTTTCATTTTTCATTCGTAAAGTGGTTTTAAATCAGAAACCGGTTTTTCATTTTTTCGTTCGTAAAGTGGTTTTAAAAACAGAATTTTTCACTTTCATCTAAAATGCTGTTTTGAGGATTATGATAAAAACGTGCCGTTCTTATGCGCTAAACTTTCAAACTTTTTCAAAGTCCTTCTGTTCGTCACAGAGTGAATAATTGGTGATGTGATCTTTAACACGTTCGAGGGCAAAACGCACTTATTGAGGTTTCATTTTAGAGGTTACAAGTGGACGAAGGTGGTGAAACCTATATGGGATATGAATAAGAAATCGTCGAATCGGTGACTGGCAAAAGGGTGAGAACCACTTTTCTTCCGAGTGATTCTAATGGTCTGTCTCAGAGATTGAGATTGTTGATGGCAAGTCGACGCGCTGGTAATACTGGATTAGATAATGAGATAGTGAGCATATGCAATGAATTGTTGAGGCAGAAGGTTTTGAATAAACACGATTATAAAAGGCTGATGAACGAATTGAAGGATTGATATATATATATATAATAAATAGAGAGAACAAACAAACAAAAAATAGATAAAAAATAAAAACAGTAAATTTTACACTAGAAAATAATAAAAAGTATTTAAACAACAAACGATTTACCAGTGAAAAAACAAAATATATATTATAAAATAAAAATATGTTGGTGATAAAGAACAGGGGATACATCAGAACTTACGTTCAAGGCGGTTCTGTCATTGTCGATTCTATAATGCGAGCGTTCACGAGCGATGCAGGTAGAAAACTCGCATCGACCACGTTTGAGATTGGTAAGAAGATGGCTTTGGATGCTGGTAAGAAAGCTGCTTCCAAAGCTAGTGGTAGGATAGCTTCTGTGGCTGGCAAGAGGGCAGCCGACATGTTGATTGACAAGTTGATCGGTCCTCCGGTGAAGTGAGCTACGTTAGAGCGATCGCCGAAAAGTTGGAAAGATTTTAAGGATGCTGTGGTACCCATACAAGATTTAGCTAAAATGGCGAATGGATCTGGATTGAAGAGAACTTGCGACGGTGTAATATAAATAAATAATGATATTTATAAAAAACTGTGTTTGAAAAAACATAAAAATTGTGTTTGAAAATCTAAAAATAATAAAAAATGAAAAAGATGAACATTAAAGATATGTCTTGGAATGACCAAGAGGTCGAATAACGAGTTTTTTCCCAAAAGCATAAGATGCTTGATAGTGGGAAAATCGAATGGTAGAAAGACCAATCTGTTGATGAATCTGTTGTCGCAACCCAGCTGGTTGGATTACAACATATTATTCGTGTTTGGCAAGAGTTTGTTTCAACCCGAATACAGATTGCTTCGAGAGTGCATGGATCGTAGATTGCCCAAGGATGTCATAGCCAGAATCTTTGACAGTAGGGAGGAATTTGACAAAAGTGAAGCTTCTCTTTTGATCATTTTGAACAGTGCGGCAATGGAATTGATGAAGATAAATGCGTCTTCGAACATCGAGTGTCAATTTTATGAGAATGCTAGCGACGTTCCAGATCCTAGAGAATTAAAATCGGAAGATAAGAATCTCATGATTTTCGATGATCTGCTTTTGGAGAGACAGAACCGATGCCAATCGTATTACGTTAGGGGTCATCACAGCAACGTGGACTGTTTCTACCTGTTGCAGAATTATTTTGGATTGCCCAGACAGATGATAAGGGAGAATGCTAATTAACTGTGTCTCTTTCGCCAGGATCTCAAGAATCTCAATCACATCTACGGTTATCACGTCACAAACGACATGAGCGTGGCAGAATTCAGGAGATTCTGCAAGAGGGTTTGGGATGGAGGACTTTACAATTTTGTCATGATCGATTTGACTAGCGAATTTAATCGCGGAAAATATCGGAGCGGATTCGACAAGTTTTATGTTTCTGATGATAATAGGTCATACAGCGAAAACAAAAATTAGAAAATAATAAATCATCAAATAATTCAGTTTTGAAAAAATAAAATAAAAATTAAAAATATAATGTTCGAACGAGGAGAATTGTTAGAACAGATAGCTGAGAATACGGCTGCAAAACAATCCATTCAAATCGTGGTGAGTGGTGATTCAACTCGATTCACGATGAAATTCGAACCTTCCATCGAATTGAATAGAGAGAAAAGATACGAGATGGTGTTGGTGAATCTGGAGACTTATTATTCCTTTCCCAACATCACCGAAAAGAATAACTCGTTCAAGTATTCCGATGGAGTGGATTGGTTGGAGATTCGAATTCCCAAAGGATGTTATGACATAGACGATTTGAACAATTACATTCAGACGCGAATGAAGACGAATGGAAAGGGAAGCAACAAGATCAGACTCGCTCCCAACCCTAATACCTTACAGACGATGTTGGATTTGGAAGATAATTTTCAAGTGGATTTCAACATGAATGATTCTATAAGCAAGATGTTGGGATTCGATCGAAAGATGTATCGAGGTCACGTGGCATCTGAAAATACAGTCGACATTCTAGCAGTCAATAGCATTCTGGTGAACATGGACATGATTGCTGAAAGCTACGTGAATGGTAGCGCTCAACCAACGATCTATTCCTTCTTTCCAAACGTATCGCCGGGTTATAAAATCGTGGAACGACCTCAAAATTTAGTTTATCTACCAGTGATTTTAGACACTATGTATAGTCTCAAAACCATGTTGACGGATCAAAATGGTGAACTGTTAGATCTTCGTGGAGAGAGGATGACGATATGATTTCACATAAGAGAAATAGAAAAAAGCAACAAAAAAAAATATTGCATATATATATAAATAAGAATATAAAATAAACGCAATATTAATTTTACAAAAATTATGTAATATATATAGTTATCATTAAAACAAAAAACAATTGAACAAAATATATTTAAAAAAAAAGAAATATGACTGAATACGTGGTTAAAAACATGAATATATCTAAAGGACAGAGGGAGAAACTTGAGAGAGCGTTCAAAAAGATGAGCCGGTGAGATTCAAATTCACTTACAGAGATCTGACAAGTGATGGTAATGATCGAATCGCCTGGACCAGAACTCAAATCAAAAGGATGGAGAAAGCAATTCGTGATAGAAGAGGGTTGATGGTGAGATTGAGTCCCGCTCAATTGAAATACAATTTGAGAATGAAAGGCGGTTTCCTACCGCTATTGGCAGGAATCGCCGCAAAAGCATTACCCTTTCTCGGAAAGACTCTCGGCATGGGAGCTCTCACGGGACTCGCAAGTTCGGGAGTTGGGAAATTAATGGGTGGCAACGGACTGTTTTTGAAGAAGGGAGGAGCAGTGTGTTGCGTCCACATAGATGACAATGGTGAAGGATTGTATCTAAAATCCGTTAGAGGTGGCAAATCTTTCAGTTGAAACGGTTACTATCTGAAGAGTAGACAGAACTTTGAGCGACTATGTAAGGGTTTGCTGTTTGGTAAGAATTCACTGTTTAAGAATATACCGATTATGAATATGTTATTATAATGTAAAAATTATATAATTATATAAAATATAAAAATATAAATCATAGAAAGTATAAAAAAAATAATATAAAATGGATAAAAAGGTGGAAAAACAATTAGACGATAATGATGAATATCATGGGATATAGTGTGAAAAAAGATGTGGAAAAATGATTAGACACTAATGATGAATATTGCGGGATAGTGTGGGAAAAAGATGTGGAAAAACAATTAGACGCTAATGAGGAAAAAACTGAAAAAAGAGTGGGATAGATGGTTGAAATTTAAGAGAATTAGACGTTTTCCACCGTCACCACTACCTTCTGAAGAGAATGGTAATGATGTGAGTGTTACCAAGAGATGCACCACATTCGTTCATAATTATGATGCAAAAAATCAAATGTGTTCTTATAAAAACGTAATATATCACAAAAAAAAGAAAAGAAGAATTGACATCAAAATTTGAGAAAAAAGGAAACGTTACTATAATATATATGGGTGATAGTGAAGATTTTTGGATATATGTAACTTCCATAGGGTAACGACAAATCGTCTTTGTCAAATTCACTGTCTTCGGCGACGACGATGTTCTGTAGATCGTTTTGGTACTCGTAAAACTAATCGAGCGTGGCTTCGTCCAATTTCAAAGGCATGCTATATTTGTCGTATTTGTGCTCTAAACCCTTCGTCTTGACCTTGTTCAATTCGATGGTGTCATGTCATTGTAATCTATAGATTTTACAACCGAATTTCTTACACATTTCAACTCGTTTCAATTTCAGTTCGCATCTTTTAGGTGTTGTTGTCATGATCGATTATTTGTTTTTTTTTTGTTTTAGGAATTATTGCAAATAATATATATTTTTGAATTTTGTGTTTAAATAATAATTTGTTAAAAAAGTTTGTTTTTTTTACTCTCTCTATATATATAAAAGTTTTTTTAATTTTTAAGTTTCTTTAATGTGAAAAATTTTTTTTTTGTAAAAGTTTTTTTTCTCTTCACATAAATAAAAAGTTTAAATTTCAACGTCCTTTTTTTCTTGTATTACTTCAATTTTTCTCACGTTAAGAACATAAAAAATCTATTAATTTTTTTTTGTTTTTGAATTTTATGTTTAAATAATAATTTATTAAAAGAAGGTTTGTTTTTTTCTCTCTATATATATACAAAAATGTTTTTAATTTTAATTTTCTTTAATGTGAATTTTTTTTTTTACATATATATAAAGACTATTTTAAAACTTTTTAACAAATTATTATTTAAATACAAAATTCAAAAAAAAATATATTCTTACAAATGAAGCAAACAAACAAAAAAAAATGGAAAATTTAAATGAGAAAACCATACCTCAGTTAAACGAGATGTGTAGAGAATTAAACATTCCACATTTCAGAAATCATAGAACCAAACCAAAAAAATTGAAGTCGTACAGGAATATCGTTTGCGAAACGATGGAAAGAAAAAAATCGAAAGATCGGAAGTGAACAAACTTAAACAGACTTGAATTGTGAAAAAATAAGCCAATGACAGTAACTCCTGATGATAGAAAACGAAACGTGGAGCGTGATGAAATTAGAAAGATCATGCATGAGGAGATACGTAGTTTGCTCAATGAAAAGGCAAATGAAATGTTGATAGCAACAACGTGAAAGAATGCTTCAGTTGTGAAAAATGAGAAGAAGATAAAGATAGTAAAAGGAATCGAAATGCCAACGTCGAAAAAAAAAAAACGTTTTGGTTGCTAAAAATAAGATGACTAAACTAAAAGCCGTCGATGAACTTCAAGTTTAAAAAAAAAATAAAAAAAATAAAACGAAAACGAGTGATGCAGTTCAGAATTGAGACAAACGAGATATATCAAATCAAATTCTATGAGCAATCGATGAAGGGAAAGGAGAAGAACATGTAGCATGAGTCATCATGGAAGCATTCCAATCGAATCCCGTAGAACGGGAGAGTGTGATCAAAGGCATTTTTAAAACTTTTGACGTGGTTCCCTCGTTCAAGAAAGTCGATCCAAACATTGTTCATGGAACGGGTGAAGAAAAAAGTATTCGATTTGTTTCGCGAACACATGAATGTGGGACAAAAAATTAAGATGATACTCCATTGTGTGATGAATAAAATCAACATGAATTCCGGCGAGAGCATCGTGAAAAATGCATATTTCAGATCTAATGTCAAACCCGTATTTCGAGGTTCAGATTTATCAGACATTTTCGAAATGATGAAAGACAAGATGTTGACGTCTCTCACGAATTATCAACATGAAGGTAGTAATTGGACATTCGATGAGGTGTTGAAATTCGAAGTTTATATAACTAAAAATGATTCGTTGAAAGCATCTTCCTACGTGGAATTACCGCATTTCTTAGCTAAAAAAAGCTGTGATCAACGTGAGAAATAAAGATGATCAGTGTTTTAAATGGGCAGTCACCTCCGCTTTATACCCTGTCAAAATCCATCCTGAGAGAGTTTCTCATTACGAGGAGACTTCTAAAAATCTCGATTGGACCGGAGTGACTTTTCCAATGCAGTTAAAACACATCAAACGTTTTGAGGTTCAAAATCCCACCATAGCGGTGAACGTCTTGGGATACGATGATGAAAAATGAACGATCTATCCTCTCAGACAGACTTTGTATCTCGAAAGAGAAAAAAACGATTATTTTATTATTGATTTCGAATGGTGACAATCATCATCATTGTTGGGTTAAACATCTGAGCTGATTACTGTCAAGCCAGAGAAGTAAACATAATGGTGAGATATATTTATGTTGCAACTGCATGAACGCGTTTCACAGCAAAAAATCGTTAGCGAAACATCAGGAATATTGCAAAGAAAATCAAGGTGTCATAGTCGAAATGCCTAAACCCAAAACCATCGTGAACTTTAAAAATCACAATAGAAGTTTAAAAGTACCATTCATCATGTACGCCGATTTTGAATGCTTCACTGTGAAAATGAGTTCCTGCCAAACCGACGCTCTTCAAAGTTACATTGAAAGATATCAAAAACACACGCCTTCGGGCTATTGCATTTATGTGAAATGCGCTTTCGACTTGCAACATGACATGGGTACCTTCACCTACATGAAACAGTGCAAAGACGACGACGTGGCTCAAAGGTTCGTGGAAGAGTTAGAATCGAAAATTCAAATTTTATACGACAAATTCAAAACTCCGGCGAAAATGATCATCACGCGAGAGTAGCAGGACGAAAATAAGAGACCCACCGAATGTCACATATGCCGACAATCGTTCGACGAGAATTTGAAGGAAAATAAGAAGGTCAGAGACCATGATCATTACACGGGTCTGTATTGCGGTCCGGCTCACAGCAAGTGTAATTTAAAATATTGAGACTCCGTTTTCTATCTGGTGATATTTCACAATCTCTCGGGTTACGACAGTCATCTGTTCAGGAAAAATCTCGGCACCACCGACGAAGAATTAACCTGCATCGCGAACAACGAAGAAAGATACATTTCCTTCATGAAATGGAAGCTCATGGAGAAGAAAAGAGTAATTGACGGAGAGACGATGGAAGAAAAAATGAAACCCATTCATAGAGGCATACGTTTCATCGACAGTTTTAAATTCATGTCGACTGCTCTGGAAAAATTAGTCGATAATATGAGCAAGGATAAATTTAAAATCACGAGCGAACACTTCGGAGAATGAGTAGACGTCATGTTGAGGAAAGGAGTCTATCCTTAAGATTACATGAATGATCTAAAGAGATTCGACGACACCGCGCTACCTTCGAAAGAAGATTTTTATTCGAAATTATACAAATCCGACATTTCCGACAAGAATTACGAACATGCCAAAATGTGTGGAAATCATTCGATATGAAAACCATGAGAGATTATCACGATCTCTATCTGAAGAACGATGTTCTGCTCCTGGCAGACGTGTTTGAAAATTTTAGAGACGTCTGTCATCGAAATTACGATCTGGATCCGGCTTGGTATTTCACCGCACCTGGTCTTGCATGGGTCACTCTGTTTAAGACCACTGAAATCCAATTGGAATTATTATCCGACATGGACATGTCGCTCATGTTTGAAAAGGCTGCGAGAGGTGGCATCTCGATGATCTCTCACAGATATTCTAAAGCTAACAATCCCTACATGAAAGAAGGTTTCAATTCGGAACAATCGAATAAATACATACAGTATTGGAACGCTAATAATCTATATGGTTGGGCCATGAGTCATCCTTTACCGATTGGAAATTTTGAATGGGTGACGGAACCAGAAGAGATGCAAAAATGGAGAGACTATCCTTGCATTTTAGAAGTCGATTTGAACTATCCAGAAGAATTACATGATCTACACAACGATTATCCACTGGCTCCCGAATGAATGGAACCGATCGAAGGAGACGAGGTAAAACTCATTCCCAGTTTATTTAACAAACGTAAGTATGTCGTCTACAGCGAGAATTTGAAACAATACGTCGATTATGGGAAGAAATTAGTTGACATACATTGCATCATTCGATTCGACGAAGAGCCTTGGATAAAAAATACATCGATCTCAACACGAATCTCAGAATTCGAGCTGAGAATGATTTCGAAAAAGATTTCTTCAAACTCATGAACAACTGCGTGTACGGTAAATCGAGGGAAAACATCAGGAAGAGAACTGACGTTTGACTCGTCATTTCTGAGAAAAAAACTAAAAAATTAGTGGCAAAACCTAATTACAAACACCGAACCATATTTGACGAAAATCTAGTGGCCATTCAAATGCAAAAGACACACCTGAAGTTTGACAAATCCTATCATCTCGGACCGATCATCTTAGATATCAGCAAGTGATTGATGCACGAGTTTCACTAGGATTACGTCAAATGAAAATTTGGTGAGAAAGCCAAACTACTGTTCACCGACATGGACAGTTTAGTTTACGAGATAGAGACAAAAGACGTCTACCGAGATATATCTCTGGATATGATTGCGTGGTTCGACATGAGCAATTATTCCATTGATCACCTGTCCAACATTCAATCGAACGACAACAAGAAGGTGTTGGGTAAATTTAAGGATGAGAGCGGTGGTAAACAATTCATCGAATTTGTGGGTTTGAGACCCAAACTATATGCTTATCGTCTAGAAGATGAAGAGATCAAGAAGTGCAAAGGGGTTAAAGCGAGCATGGTGAAGAAAAACATCTCTTTTCGAGAGTATAAAAATTGTCTGTTCGGATGTGGTCCAGTGTATAAGACTATGAAATCGATTCGAAGCGACAATCACGACTTGTATACCGAAATAGTCAACAAGATTTCGCTGACAATAAGAGATTCATGTTAGACGATAAAATAAGCACTTTGGCACTCGGACATTGGACTTTGGATATGATTATGGATGGTAGGATTCCAGATATGATTAAGGATGATAGGATTCTAGAAAATCAAGAGGAATTAGATGAATTCAAGATTATGGAAGTCGATAGACATCAAGAGAGTTAGTTTAAAAAAGAAAAAGAAAAAAAATATAAAAAAATAACGTCATTTTAGTGAATTATAATAAAATAAATAAATAAAAAAAAAATATACACATATATGAATAAGAAAATAGAGATATCCGTAGAAGGTGTCGTCTTACCTAACGAACCCCTATCCAACATCGATCTGTTGGATGCTGAGAAGGATTTGAAAATCAAAGATTTTCTAGGCGTGTTTTCCAGAGATGCCTTGCTGAAGAGAAGACCTCGACAATCGGAATGCAGAATTTTAAATCTGGACGACTTATTGGGTGAAGGCACTCACTGGGTGGCGTGGTTCAAGAACGGGAAGAAGAAGAATTATTATTTCGACAGCTACAGAATCTCGCTGCCAAAAGAAATAAAGAACTATTTTGATGAATCGATGGTTCGTTACAACACGGAATGAGTGCAATCACCAGATCAAGTGTTTTGCGGTCACCTGTGTCTCTACATTCTCAAGAGATGGTCAGAAGGAGATCGGTTTCAAGACATTCTCAATGATTTACATTAGAGAGAGATTTTTTTTATAGTATATATAAAGGTAAAAAATTATTTTAAAAAAATATAATCGAATAAAAACAAAAAATAAAAAATAAGTGAAATAATTCATTTTTAATAAACTGGATTTGAAATATATTTTTAAAACAAAAAACCTCAAAACAACATGCCAGTCGATAAATTTGGTAGAAGTGACGATGAAAGTCGACCTAAAAATAAGAGGAAGACGCTCGAAGCCGGTGATGGTTACGACGTTGCCAACTTGGACGAACGTTACATTTGGAGATACGAACCTTGAGAGGAACCTTTGAACATGAACGATAAGAAGCTCTACAATCTTCCCGAGCTGATAGATCTCACAGATGCGGCGACTAAAAAATATGTCAACAGGGGGAACGCAGATTTTGAACGAATCATGCTAGATAATTACGTGGATAAAACCATGACTATGATCTCGATCTAAAATCCAAACGTTTGGTGAACGTCTTGAATCCCATAGATTCCACCAAGAAATACGCGGACAACTCTCAAATGCGATTCTGCAAACATCTGAGAAGTAGATACATTCAGAAAATGATGCAATCAGAATTGAACGCCAATTCTAACAAGATAACGAACGTGGCCACTCCCATGAATCCCAAGGACGTGGTGACCAAACACTAGGTAGTGTTGGAACAGAGAAAGTCTGACAGACGAGGAATGAAATCGGATCTGAATGCGGGATTCAACAAGATATTGAATCTGTTGAAGGTTGACGATGCAAATGTGGACTCCACTGCGGTCAACAAGGGCTATGTGGATTCCTCCGTCATACGATCTCAAGAATACGTAGAATCGCAAGTGGACGATCTCTACCTGAACAAACAATCTGGTGGAACCACGGAGGGTGGCATCAACATGAACGGTCACAATTTATTCGGTCCTGATCATGATCCTGAATTTGATTCGGTCTGGAGAAAAGGCGACATCATGGAAGGTAAACTAGACATGGGCGGACACGCGCTCACGAATCTACCAGAGCCCGTGCACATGTGGGATGCCTGCACCCTGATTTCAGTGGTGGAGAAAGTCAAATATGCCAGGCAATTGATCACTGTGTGGGCCGAGGAGACCGGCACGTTAGAGGAGGGAAAAGCCAAGTGGTCTTTTGGAAACGGAGGTAGTGGATCGCAACATGGTCAGGTGGGATATCCCATGCTGTTGGGAGGCAAAATCATTCGAATGAGTCTGGCTTCCACGGATTTGAATAACAGAGCAGTCGTCAATCTCACGGTGAACGGAGTAGAGAGCAATAAGAAGAGATACAGCATCGAAAAGACCGAGAATCAACACTCGAATGTTAGCACGTTTGGCACGCCTCTCAAAGTGAATGCCGGAGACAGGATTAATTTTGTTATGAAAACCAATAATCCCGAAGCCGCCACTTCCGTGGTGAGCATACTGATCGAACTAGATCCTCTGAACAAACAGTGAATGCGTGGAAATAATTATTTAAAAATAATGAGTGATTATTAAAAACAAAAAAACAAAAAAAAAGTAATGAGATTTAGAAAGATGTTCAATCTCTCTAGATAACATTACTTTTTATGTTTGTTTTGTTTTAATACGTTATTTCTCATAATGTTTCATCTCGTGAAATTGGATCACCTATCTCGAAACACGCGTCAACATCTATTTTAGCATTTTGAAGAGTTTTTATAAATTCTCGAAAAGCAGTCGGTCCTCTATACGTCAACGTGTCTAAAAGTTTTCTGGTCTTATCTTCTATCAAGATTTTACTTTCGATTTCGCGTCTAATATAATCGGTCAATATCAAAGGTTCTGTGTCTAGAATTATTGCTAGTGAATCTTGCAAAATTTTTTTAATCAAAACACGTCTGTTTTTTCTCAAGTATTCTCTTTCTTTATCATTCATTTTTATAATTATTTTTAAAATTTTTATTTATATATTTTTTTTTAATTTTTTTTTTTCACACACACGTCTCTCATCGAATGATCGACATCTTATTTCCATCCGATTCGAATTGTAATTCTCTATCCAACAGGACTAGGGCGAAGGCTTCGATTTTTCTCGGCATGTTCCTATCGAATTGCATCTTGATCTGAATGTCTAAGACGCTACTCTTGAGTAGCTCGCTCTGTTTAGTGATGTCGAATATGAACATGGGATTCATCGACTTGTAGTCGCCAGGAGATATATTAGGGTTGCTCATCAATTCATCTAGACCGTGATACTTCTTTCCAGAATCCACAGCATCACTGTACAGTCTGCAGAAATCGTTCTTGTCGAATGATGCTTTGTAATCGATTGCTGGATATCTCGTGGCATTCAGAAACACTTGCATGTTTCTCAAATTGCAGTGATCAAATAGCGACACATTTTTTCCTGAGACCCATCCCTATTGGTCTGAAACGCGACCACGATGAAACGCGGTCTCTCAGAAGCAGATTTCACGGTCAATCTCCAATCGAAGGGATTCAAGGAGAGTGGAATGCTAGCCGTGTTGCACTGTCTCATTCTAAATCCCGCGGGTAATTTACTCTTGGATTATATGATCTTGTAGAGACGCATTTTTTCCATGATCGAAGGCTGCATGTGCAGGACAAACCATGATATCTTGTGTAGAGTTAACTTACCCGCAGGGAGTCTCACTATTGCGTCGTCGTTTCCCTTTCAAATTAACGTCAGATTGTGTTTGAATCCGTACATGATCTTGTTATAATCGTCTGCGAATCCGAAGATGTGTTTCAAAGGTATACTGAATGAAAACGTTCCTTTGGGTCTGGACGTCTTGATGAATATCGTGGCGGTGCCGATGGTGTCTCTTTCATCCACAACTGATTAAGTCCTCTGGATTTTGAAAAATCTTCCGGATACGTCAAGAGTCTGAACATCTCTTGTCCGGATAGCAAGTATTTTATATTACTGAATAGATGCATGATGCCATTATTGGCTAGAGTAACCGTGTCGTCGTCGGAATAGTCGGTCCCATCTTCCTTGGTGAGACGTCCCTGCACCACTATGTAACTCTCGCTAGGATGAACGAATAGATCTTGGGTTTCAACATTGATTCTTATCTCTCCCGCATTGTTCAAACTTGTTCTGGTTATCGGCTCGTATTCGTGAACCTCGTATTCTTGAGTACTTTCATCTTTCACTAGGCTTTGTGTGATATCTAGTATATTTGCCATTTTTGAAGGTTTTTTGTTTTTGTTTTTAAATTAGCTTGCTTTTTTTTATCTAAAAATAGTTTTAATTATTTTTTATTATTATTATTTTTTCTCTCTTTTGTATATATGTGTAAACTAGAAAATGTTAAAGAGAGTAAATGAAGAAATTTGTTTTCTTTATTAAAACTTCGTCTTCTGCAATTGTTGTTCGTAAAACTTTCCGATGATCTCTTCGCCATCTAAAGCTTTGATTTCGTAAGTCACCGGTTCGATGTGAAATATTCTGATTATCACGAAGATTTCCGAGGTCCATAGAAGAGTGTAACCCTTTTCAAAGTGCTTCTTATAAGCTTCTTATAAGTGTAGATTCTCACTCGATCGCCGACTGCAAATTTCGGCTGTCCAGACTTCTTCCTGATCTTAGATCTCTCGGGATATAGATTCTCATAGACTCGTTTTTCGTTTTGAGGATTGCTAGCTTCCGTGGGAGTCATCTTGATCGATCTATGTCACCTGTTGTTGTAATCTTCAACCAGACCATTCAGAGCGTATATGTATTTCTTGGTTGAATTCTCCGTGAAGTATCTGTGCATCTTTTCCTTCATTGTTCGATTCCAACATTCATGGCGCTTGCTTTCTATTCATTTTCGATCGAGTAGAGGTCGACCAATCGATGAACGTCCTCATTGTAGAATTCCTTCCCCTTATCCACCCACAATTTATTCGGTTTTTGAGAAGACGAGTTGAACACGCTATTCAGAGCCTCGGCGACTCAAGGTCCCGATTTATTCTTCAAAGCTCTGATCCAACCGTATTTGGAAAACACGTCGATGACCAACAATAGATATTTGACGCCCTCGTTCGACCTTGAAAACGACCTCATGTTGACCAAGTCGACAGACCAAATGTCATCCAAACCCTTCACGAACACCCTTCTCTTTCGAAATTTATGCACGATGGGTTTGTGTAACTCCTCGGCCAATTCGCTCGTCAATAATCGTTTCTTCTTCTTTTCCGATGCGCTTTTTTTTTGAATTCCCCATCCAAATTGACGTTTCGCACCGATCAGATTGCCAACCAGCGAACGTTCTATCTTCTCTCTCCTAGTTGGATTCGATATACCTCTCAATTTCGCAAACATGTTTTTATCGCAGACGTCATTGCAAGTCTTGTTGTCGGGATGTCTGGCATAGCACAGATCATAATCATACGCGGCCACGTCCACCCTATTCACAGGTTTGCTCCAAGATTTAGGAGTCAGATCGGCATTGAGTCTCTTGTTCAATTTCGTTCCGGGTCCCGTGAAACTGTGACCAGGCAGATGCATTTCGAAATGTAGATTATTGATTATTTTATTCATGATGCCTTTGCCTCTGCTCATTTTTTTTTTTGACGAATCAAGTCTTGATTGAACCACACACATTGCAAATTCTGCGAAGCATCTGTCTGTCGTTTTTAGTTCATACTTCTTGAGAATTACCCGTCTTGGAAACTCTCTTACACTTTACACAATACATTTTTTGAGAGTTATTTAAATTAATTTCGTATTTATTTTTTATTTTATATATAAATTTAATATTTTCTTTTTTAAAAATTCTGTTCTTATTATATATATATATATATTTTTTTTTTAAATCACTGCTTTTGAGTTCTATCAACTCACCGAATTCCTCCCTAGCCTCTTTCCTCCCCCTTTCCATGAGAGAATCCGTCATCTCTTCCTTGATGATCTGACGAGTCTTGATTCTCATGGCTTTTTTCATAGCATCGTATTTTGTTTTCTTGCTCAATATCGTGAAGTATTCTCGATCCGATATCCTACCATCTTTCAACACCATCGAGATCATTTCGGATATCGTGTCGATCTTAGAGTCGGCCAAGATGCGAATCTTTTCATGTTTCCTAGCCTTCAGATATAATTTCCTACTCAAAAAGTTTCCAAGCGTTCTAAACAATCTGACGGCGAGAGTCACTCCTTCTATGGTCAACACGATTGGAACGCCGACCACGGTCGACAACAATCCGTTGCCGGCCGCGTGTAAACCCATGGAAATCGTGATGAGTGTCGTGTCGACCATGTTGACGAATTTCACGAGACGTGAATACTTCTTCTTGAGAGAATGACTAGAATCTCTATCTCGAGTCAGATACAATTGGATTCTACTGATTTGATCAATGTGATACCTCTCTCCTCTTTCTTTTTCTTCTGGCGATGGCGCCATTGGCAAAACGCCATTTGGCTTCTGATCCTCGTCGTCATCTAATGTCGGATACAATTTATTTCTGGTTCTCATTTTTTTGTGTTTTTTTCTTTCTAATATTAGATAAAAATTTATGAGTATTTATTTTTATTTTCTATTCTCCTTATTTATATCAACGAGAAAACTTAGACGTATGCTTCCTTCAGCAATAATTTCAAGATGCATCCCCTGTCTTCTAAAGTCAGACTTCTACGCGCTAATTCAAGTTCTTCCGGACCTGTGGGCTTGTCTCGCCCTTTACAGAAGACTAATCTCCTCCAAAGCGTGATCACGTCGTCGATTCGAACGCATTCGAACGCCGGTTCGAAATACTTGAGGATCATATCTTCCCTTTCCATCGTCAGACGTGAATATGATCCTCGTGATCAAAGTCTAGATGATCCCGACACCCGATGCATTGTTCTAACAAGAGGCGACCTAGTTGTTCGTTCACGCAGAATGCGTAGGCTCTCATCAGCATTTTTAAAAGAAACCTTGCTCTCATATTCTGGGAATCGTTCACGATTTACATATATTTTATTATCTATTCGATTCGATATTTATTTTTTTTAAGTAACTATTTATTTATATATATTTTTTTCTCTCCTATATATATATCAATCACTTTTTTATTTCCTCTCGACAAAACCGATTCTATTACGATTCACCTCACAAAACTCGTGAGGTGAATTGGCAAATCGTTTTTGCTGATCAGATCGCATCCTCGACCGTCCGGAACGTGATCGCAAACGTCGGTGTCTCAGAACTCTCAGACCGCATTTTTTGATGTACCGGAAGCCGAAATCTGTTTGGAAAAAATTTTTAACAAAAATCCTCGATGAGTAACTACACTTTACTCTCACTTTTCACCATTGGCGAACGTCGAGAAAAGGTTTTGAGGTCGATTTTCCTGTCATAGAACTCTCAATCGTTTTTCACCGATCGGATCGCACTCTCGACCATTCGAAATGCGTTAGCGAACGTCGGTGTCTCAGAACTCTCAAAACGCATTTTTGATGCTGTCCTAGAACACTCAAAGCGTTTTTCACTTGCGTTCACCAACGATAGATCGAAGGTCTGATCCGCGATGGGAACATCGACAAAAATTTTTAAATTTACATTTTCTTCAAATTTTCATACATTTTTGCCTTCCGAGCGATGTGTCGAATTTCACGGCTGTTTGAATGATCAAAAGTGCGATCCGAACGGTCAAAAAACAACTGAGAGTTCTGGGACACCATGTGAAAACGACTTTTTTACACTCTGTACACGATTTAACACTGAATCCCTATGGCGGTACACATATATGTACGTGTAGTGTACGTGTACAGTTTTTTGAAAAAGTGTCCTTGAACTCTCGTTTACCATCTACTACCAATCAATATTTTCAACGTGAAGCCCCAAGGCGGCACGTTGAAAATATTAGTTGGTCTACCCCCAAATAAATAATGTGGACTCTTCCCGTTGCTGCCATTGAACTAATATGGAAGATGCCACAATGGTTCAAAGGGTTAAGCAACAGAGGGTGCTGCTTTCATCGAACAAGATAAACATTTTTCACAAATTGAAAACAATATGAGTAGTATGTCTCGTATGTTTCACCCCATATTGGCAGGACTTCGGTGCAGGACCTCGGGAGTGACATCATGTCACGTGACCCAGTGGCGTCATGTTGTGTCGTCATGGTAACCCACGTGAGCGGCCATCATGTGACGTCATACCCATAGTGATACGTGATGTGAGTGTGCATGCACAGCGCGTGTTGTTCGGGTGATACGTGTATTCGTCGCCCATTTTGTATATTGGAGGCCGCCATCTTGGTTTCTATGGTAGCTCGTGGTTGCTGTGTGACCTAAAACCTTCTAATAGGATATGGGTATGTTCGGAGGGTGTGTTCGATTGAACAGCAGTAATTTTCCGTTTCGTAGAGTTACCACAAACAACCCGTCAAGTTGTACTATTTCGAATTCTTTCAGAATTTTCTGCTTCTATCTATCTATGCTATAGTTTTCGTCTACCTGACCATGTTCCTTTGTCCTGGAGTATACTCCACTAGAGTAGAAGAGCCTGTCAGCTGGAACAGCTTTGCTTATTATTAATATATTTAGCTGTTCTGGTCTGTTCTTGTTAATTCTGGCGCTATTCCGAGTACTCTTGTTGTTTCATTTATCTAGATCACCAGGAAAAGTAATGGACGTGGCAGGTGACAGAATGGGGCTTAAATCTGATACACTTGATAAATAAAAGTTATGAAGGATGATTTAAATTTGTGAAAGACTGAGAAATAGATGGTGGCGTTGATAGCTGAGATCATTCTCACTATAATTTTCAAACAATCGGAGGCTGTGGAATCACAATAAAAGTGTGTTTTTGTGTATATTGAAGGGCACAATCATGTTTTCCAAGAATTTGGAATTTTGATTTCTGATCCCCGGTCCGGAATCAAACCATCGGCAATACCGCCTGGCACTCAGGTGCCGTACACTTAAAGCACTAGACCATTGCACGCCGTTAGAAACAATGGCTGGCATTTAGCTTTTTAGCGTTCTCGTGAAAACTTGGTTAACTTTCCTTACAGCAGCTACATCGAAGTGTGAGATGCGCAGCATCATGTGCTAACTATCGTACGCCGAAAGTGCTGTGGTTTGGCTCGGATGAAAGCTGGCATGAGACTCTGTGTGTATATTGAATGGCACGATCGCAGAACAACTGTCGAGGATGCGCTGGACCTACACCATGTTCGACTCGACGGGGGAAAATGAAAAAGTAGACCCGCAGAAATATCATTTCCTTGATTCGCAGATCTTCATGTGTGCAAGAGAAGGTGTTAAAAACCGTGTACGTGGTAGAGTGTTGAGCTGAAACGGTTAACCGATTAATCGATTAATCAATAATCAACATCTTGATCGATTCAAAAAGTAATTGTTTGATTAAGGGTTACTTTTGAACTGCTGTATTATATGGGCTAACAAAGGAACAAAGTTGCTTCAAAACAGGCAAACATTGTCACACTGACACACATCAATTATATGAGACAGAGTAAAGCATGCTAGTTACTTGCTGACATACTTGTTTACTTGCGTGGTCATCATACTGTATCAGTAGCTGGAAATGGTCATTCTTAACCCTTTACCCATTGCGGGCAGCAGACGGTACTTGGAAAATAAACACAGAAATTACTAAAAGTTTTTCCAATTTTTGTCTCAAAAACATAGGTTATGACCCCTCATTGGAACGATCTCGTTCCAATGAGAAGTAAAAAACTATGTTTTTGAGAGAACAATTGAAAACATAATAAATTTGAATGGAGATTGTTGTATATAGGCCTAGTCGATTTTGTTGGTTACTTTGGGTAAATGGTTCGTGCTGTAAATCATCAACGGTATGGCAATTATTCAGATATCTATCTGAACAAGTGATTAATCGGTTAACCAAGGTTAATTCACGTAATTAATCGATCAAGAAAACCCCTTAACCGTTTCAGCTCTAGTAGAGTGTTGGTGAGGGGTTGGGGGGGGTGGGGGGGAGGGCGAGTCCACTTATATACTTGATACTTAACATCAGACGTTTTCTAGTTATGCTTTAGGTTATTTCTTCTACTTCAACCGCTTGGATGGTTGGAATACAAGAGCGAGGAAGTACCGATGGAAGGTGGAATTCATAGGTCAAATGCAACCGAACCTTATATTGAGATATTAACATGCTCTCACGGTGTCCAATTCATTGTGTTATGATGTAACCATGTTTGTTTGAGAGAGACATAGATATTCATACAAATTTTACGAGGAGGTACTTTCCTTGCAGAACCCTCGCAGTGGGTGCGACCGACTGATTTTTGTTCGATTAAATATTTGCAGATGACCTGACACTTGCTGCGTGCATTATTGTGGTTAGAACAATGATTAAACCACGTGGCTATTCACAATGAGTTGCGTGCTCTGAAATCGGAGCATAAGAGTAGAGGAAATGTTTTATTTTCTCTGCAGATATGTGGCAATCACTAACAATGGTGCATTCAAAGCCATGCCGCCTCTCAGACACTAAGCACTAACCCACCGCTAAGCACTAACGGAGTTATACATTGTCTGGAGTGTGTGTGTGGGGGAGGGGGGGGGGGTGGAGGGGGGATGCACGTATAGTATTGTTCTGTTCTGTCTACGACAGTATTTATTGCCAGCGCTGGTGACGACTATTCCGTGGCGAAGGAAAATAACTGATTGTTCACATCCAGAAGCACCTTATACCACTGTACTGGAGTTGTGTTATGCAAATACTTCATGAGGCAAGAGTATCAACTAACAAGATGGTTTGGGTCGGTGGATAAAGGGATCAAATAACGTAACTGCGTTGGACCTGGTCAGAGGGGAAATCGTTTGGATGCCGGTTAAAGACAGAATAGATATGGGAAATTATGCTACCAAAATTATCCAGTAAACCTCTCAAACAGCAGATGGTATAAAACGACGTTTAACCATGTATGGAAATCTATAAGGTGGTTAAAGAAAGCGAGGGAGCTAATGGAGAATAATTCTATAGAGACTGAAGATTTATAAGAGGGACTGAAACAGGGGAGTAGCCTTATGGGGGGAAGGGTGTTCGATGATTGCAATAGAAACTGACGAGCTGAAATTAGGACTAAGAACTCTTTAGACGGGTTGTACATAAAAGATTCCCCCACTTTTTGAGGAGCATCTCGATGGATCTTATGGGAGGGGGCTTAGTTGTTCAAAGTGAGATCAAAGTCACTGAAGTTGGGGGGGGGGTGGGGCTCTGGAAAGGCGAGGAAAGAGTGTGTCAAGTGCGTAGTTTAGATGTAACGGAGACCATGGAACACTTCATTATAGAATGCCCAAAATATTTGCCTAGAAGAACAAGACTCCTTAAAATCCAAATTGTAAAATGCGATGAAAACCTGAAGAATAAGTGGATGGGGAATGATATGAGGGAAAGGGTCAATTTTATAGTTAGTGAGATCGAGAAAGCTCCGATGGCAGGAGTGATGAAACAATTTTTGACTGAATACTGGGGGATTAGGAGGGAGAGTGGGGAGGAATAGCCAGCGGTGGACTGAGTTAATGTTGGCCTTCTCGTCAGAGGACCGCGACAAATCAAATGTTGCGAGATTTGCTACCCAAACATTGTTGACAGGCGGATTAATTGGTTGGTTAAGTGTTAATAAATAAAATCGACATGGGAGAGTGTATCTTCCCTCATACGTTATGTGTACAATCACTGTGATTGCCAGAAGACTGACAACTCAAATGCAGAACTGCAAAATTGGGTTCTGGAAAAGTTGTCAAATGGAAAAACACACACTTTTGATTTCCCCAGGTTCCTGAAATAACTTTGCTTTTCAAGAGTTACTTCCCATGATACGTGAGAATGAGAATTTGCTGCTGAAGCTGCAAAGAAGCTTTATTACTTAGAAAGTTACTGCACAAATGCAATACAGACCATGGTTCCTGAAATAACTTTGTTTTTTATGAGTTACTTCCCATGTTATTTGAAAATGAGAATGTTGCGGCTAAAGCTGCAAAGAAGCTTTATTACTCCGAAAGTTACTGTATAAATGTAAATACAGACCATTTCTCTAACCCAACATTCAACATTTAGCATCCTTCCCGAAGCAGGAATGTAAAGTGTGTACAGTTTTAGATCAGTCCAAGGTTTAATCCAAAGGCCTTTGTGATACCAAATTTCTGTCACATTCCAATTGTGGAGTAGCCCCCCCCCCCCGGGGGGGGGGGGGGGTGCAGGAAAGCAATTGCAGACCCTCCATCCTACGTGCAAAAACAAATATTCTTTTCCTCCTGAATTTTGTTCACCCCCCTGCCTCCTTTCCCTTCCCCATGAGATTTTGTCAGAATTTGAATTGTATTCCGAGATGTTTTTCATCCTTATATTGACTATTCTGGACCCCTAACCACTATCCTTCAATAATACTAACTGTTAACCCTTTACCTAACGTAACGTTCAAAACCGACCAGCGCTATTCACAAAAATCACCATTCAATTTTCATTATTTTTCATTTTTTTGTCTCAAAAACATAACTTATGACTCCTCTTTGAAACCAGCTCGTCAAGCTTGTTCCAATGAGGGGTCATAACCTATGTTTTTGAGACAAAAAATTAGTTATTCAAGAATTTTGTTTGCAAGTGTCGTCTGCTTTTCATGTTAGGTAAATGATTAAGTAGAAAGCACTATTTTAGAAACAGCCGAATTGAATAAGGCACAATTTCCTGATTTGGTTCTGTTGGTTGTTGATGAATGAAACAAACAAACAAACAGTGCAGTTCAAGGAAACATGACATTTGGCACTTGTTGTGCACAAATTACCAATAAACAATAAAAAAAACCCCCAAGTTCCCTCTCCCTAACCCTGTCCAAAAAATCGCCTGTTCACATTTATGCATCTCGTTGATGTTGTTATTTTGACGTCTCACACAGTATTTGATTTGGAATGAGTAGGCCTACAGTTTTCATGTAGATTCCTTCCGCGTGAATCCGAACGGTTAAACCAATGGGAGAAGTGTGATCCCTCTAGACTGTTTATTGACATGTATACAGTTAAAACTAGAAGTCCTGTCATGAAATGCGCACAAATAGCACGTCGATCTGCGCGTTAATCTACGCGTTATGACCATAGTGAGGCCATCAAATTCTGTACATATGGCATGTGCACAAGCAATATTTCAGACATTGCCTGTGTTTACTATGAGTAACCAGGAGAACCTGCCGTGCTTTGGATGCCATTCGATATGCATAGACAAGCGCACAGTTCGTGACAGGTCTTCTAGTTTTAACTGTGGGAGGCTCTAACTTTAACTCGCAATAGAGGCAACTGATCAGTTGGGTTCGGACTTTCATGGTGCGTATCGCTACGATATAGCTTAAAATGGTGATGTAGCATTAAGCACCAATAAGTGAATATCACGGCACATAGCTATAGCATCATACGTATTTGTATCAATCTGAGTTTTGCTTTAAGAGTGGATGATGTTACCACCGATAATCCAACCTAGTGTAACCGACTATGTTATAATAAACGATATTAAACTGTCAGGAGAAGCGCGAGTGGCTGCAATCGGAAACTGTATGGTGGACTAAAGTGGTGACTCATTTATACTTTCGGACATCGATTTGCGCATGTATCAAACTTGTTCTTATCAGCTCCTGGCTCCAGACCCTCTTACTTCCATCTGGTGACATCAAGATCAACCCAGTTCTTCAGGCTGGAGCTGCTTCTCTTTCCGACGCCGACAATTCTGTTATCATTAACCAGTGCCCATCAAGGTCAGTAGTAGGGATGCACGAATCGATATCGATTGACAGGAGGTGACGCCGGTGGTGGAGCCCCCGCCAAGGGGAGTCGAAAGAGGTTTTGGGGAGGAGCAAGGGAGACAAGGGTGCGGTCATATTTTTTAAGAAATTAATTTTTTTAATTTTAATAATTTTAATTGCTATGACGTAGCATATTTTAAAATAATTTTAATTGTTATGACGTAGCATATTTTTAAATAATTTTAATTACTATAACGTCATACTCTCCCCTCCCCTCTTAATACGGAACAGTGCTATGATGGAGTAACCCCTCTTTTAAATTTTAATTGCTATGATTGCCCTAACAATTGGCGTAATATATTAATAATTTTCGTTTAAATAAGTTTACATTAATTTTAAACGGCGTAACAAGCCTTTCTTCAAGAATTTTAAAACATTTAAATGGTGTAACAAGTTGATAATCTTCGTTGAAGAATTTTTAAAGGAACAAAATGTTCATTTAATAATAATTTTCGTCAAATAAGTTTAAGGGAATTAAATGACGTATGATAATTTAAAGTGTTTAAATAACAGCAAAAAGTTTTAAAGTATTTAAATGGATAATTATACTCCAAAACAGGTTTTTTGTCAGTTTGAAAAAAATACATGTATACGAAAGCAGGGAATAGTGGCTGGTTCTGGACCACCTCCATCATGTGGTCCAGTGGTCCAGAAATTTTCGAATTTAAACATTTTCCGGGAAAAACCCTGGGTTTTCAGAGAAAAATTGAGTTATTTTTGGAAAAACCCAAATATTTCTGGTAAAAAATATTGATTTTCTTGGAAAATGGGTTTTTCCCAAAAATAATTTAATTTTTCTCTGAAAACCCAGGGTTTTTCCCGGAAAATGTTTAAATTCGAAAATTTCTGGACCACTTTCGACGGAATTTGAAAAAAATGTCTAAAAAATTCCCGGTTTTAGAATCCCACTGTTTTGATAAATTTAACACTGATTTTCCCACTGGGTGATTTTTTGTCAACTTTTCTTATGAATAGAATTGCACGATTGTGACCGACAAAATATTAGCACTGAGATTTCCATTGGACAAAATTCCGAAAAACAGTGGTTTTTTTTATCCAAGACACGGTTTTCCCATGGGAAGAGACGAACGGTTCAATCGAGGATGAATTCGTAGATTGGTCCAGTAAAACTCGAGACCGTTCGAGATGGAGTACGTGTGAGTCCGAGAATCATCAGATTAGTTGGACGATGACGATGTGGGGGGGGGGGGGGGGGAGGGATTGGAGAGCAGGAGGATCAGGATTGAAAAAAACCCCAAAATGTTGTTAATATGTTATTATTATTATGAGTTGCAAGACGAGTGATGAAAAAAAAATTGATTGTTTAAAAAAACAAAAATAATAAAAAAAAATATATATATAAAAGAACATTCAAAAGAAAAAAAATGAGAATACCAAAAAAAAAACTGTTTTTTTCATTCATTCAAGAAAAAAAAATAATAATCAATAAATAAAACAATGTTTCTACACATGGGAGATTTGAAGCGAAGGGACGAGCAGGTTCGCAAATTAATACGGAGTAAGGAGAATATACAGGTGCTGAATAGGGCCAGGCGAGTGAGAGAGATAGGATTGAGACGAGAGGTGACCAGGTTGTTCAGAACCGTCACCGAGGGCCAGGAACGAGCCACGAAAAACATCGTCGAGGAATTGAGACCCATAAAAGAAGCTTCTCTGAGGATGGGTTCGCATCCTGGTAGCTTTGCATCGAGAACTCCATCCGGTTGCACTCTGGTGAGAATCGAGACCGATCCGAGTAGCGTCCGTAGTTTTACACCGAGAACTTTATCTGAATACTCTCCTGAGAGAATCGAGACCGATGCAAGTAGCATCGTTAATGACGCTTCGAGCATTATTAGCATCAGATCTGACGATAGTAGTGAAAAAGATTTGTACGGATATCGTGATGATGGTGATAAAACTTTCGTGGGTGACATGGAAGTATCGCTTGAAGGCGGCTATTTGATCGTCGGTTCAAACAGGTATGAATTGACTAACAGATTGTATACTCTGCTCTCTCACAAGAGACCCGACGATTACACCAAAGAGGATTACAACAATTACGGAGACATTCTGGTTCAGACTCATGCCATGAAGAAGAACAACGATCCCAAAGAGACGAGGTGGAAGGAAAGGAGAGGTAACAATTGGAGGTCTGTGGTGGAATCCATATGGAAGGCAAACAAGTATTTCGTGAAATCAACGACTGGAAAGGGAATGACTGACACAATATTTCTTCTGCACGATCCCCATGCCTTGTCAATGAGATTGAGACTGTTGATGGCCAGCAGAGAGACTGGTAACACTGGTAACACTGGAGTGGATAACGAGATAGTGAGCATGTGCGAGGAATTGTTGAGGCAGTAGGTCTTGACTAAGAAGGATTATCAAAAGTTGATGAATTGTTTGAAATAATAAAATAGTAAGAGAAAAGAAAAAAAATATTAAGTAAATAAAAAAATATATATATTCAAGAAAATAATTTTAAAAAAGACCGAATTCTTGAATAAAAAAATGTTAGTCATAAATAACAGGGGATACGCTAGATCTTACGTCTATGGTGGATCGGGCATTGTGGATTCGATGATGCAATTTTTAACTCGTAAATTCAATGGTGATGCTGCAAAACAGATCGCACTGAGCGCTCTCAAAATTGGAAAGAAGATGGCGATCAATGCGAGTAAGAAAGCTGCGACCAAAGCGAGCAGTAGAATAGCTTTGGAACCTGGCAAGAGAGGTGCCAAATAAATTAATAACTCCACAACCTGCCAAACGATCGAGACTCAAACCGAAAAGCTGGAGAGACTTCTGTGATGATGTCGTACCGATACAAGACTTAGCTAAAATGATGAAAGGATCGGGATTGAAAGTGATTTATAAATAAAAAAGACGACTTTTTATATATATAAAAATAGAAATTAAAATAAAAAAATAGAAAAAAACATAATTCAGAACATAGTAAAAAAAAAACTGGACATAAAAAACTGGATATCAAAGACATGTCTTGGAATGACGCGATGACCAAGAGGTCGAACGACGAGTTCTTTCCCAAGAGCATAAGAGGTCTGATAGTGGGAAAATCCAATTGTGGAAAGACCAATCTCTTGATGAATCTATTGTTGTGACCCAGCTGGTTTGATTATGACAGATTATTCGTTTTCGGCGAGAGTCTCTTTTAACCGGAATACAGATTGCTTTGAGAGTGCATGATACGTAAATTACCAAAGGACGGCATGTCGAGAATCTTCGACAATCGAGATGAATTCGAAGGACACCAGACTTCGAATATATTCGAAGGGTCGGCGAGAGAATTGACTAAGAGAAATGTCAAGCGTTCGAACATGAAATATCTGTTTTTCGAGAATGCCGACGACGTTCCCGATCCCAGACAGTTGAAGTTGGAGAATAAGAATCTCATGATCTTTGCTGATCTGCTGTTGGAGAGACAGAATCGATGCGAATCATATTACGTTCGAGGACATAACAGCAACATGGATTATTTCTGTCTGTCTTAGAATTATTTTCGACTTCCCAGACAGTTGATAAGGGAGAATGCCAATTTTCTGTGTCTCTTTTGTCAGGATCTCAAGAATCTCAATCACATCTATGGAGATCACATGGACAACAACATGAGCTGGAAAGAATTCAGGAGATTCTGTAAGAATGTGTGAGACAAAGGACATCACAAGTTCGTGGTGATTGATTTGACTGGAGAATTTAACAACAGAAAATATCGAAGCAGATTTGGATGATTTTTTTTTTATATTTCCAATAATAATAGAGAAGAAAATAAAAAAGATATAAAAAAATATTGATAAAATATAAAAAAATATATAATTAATAAATAATAATGAAAAAAAAATGTCAGAACATTTATTAAAACAGATAGTCGAGAATACAGCTGCGAAACAGTCCTTTCAAATCATAGTGAGTCATGACATGACTCGATTCACGACGAAATTCAAACCTTCCATCAAATTGAAGAAGGAAAAAAGATACTAGATGGCGTCATTTAATCTCAAGACTTACTATTTGTTTCCCAACGTCAACGAAAAGAATAACGCATTCAAGTATTCAAATGGAGTGGATTGGTTCGAGATTCGAATTCCCAAAGGGAGTTATGACATAGATGATCTGAACCATCACATCCAGACGAGACTGAAGACCGATGGTCACAGAAGCAAGATGATATGACTCGCTCCCAATAGGAGTACTCTACAGATGATATTAGACTTGGGAGATAATTTCTGAGTGGATTTTAGTGCAGAAGATTCAATCGGCAAGATCTTGCGATTCGATCAAAAGATGTATTGAGGTCAGGCCACATCTGAAAATATGGTCAACATTCTCACAATCGATAGCATTTTAGTGAATGTCAATGTGATCGCGGGAAGTTACATCGACGGTAGCGCTCATCCTACGATCTACTCATTCTTTCCGGATGTTTCGCCAGGTTACAAGATCATGGAGTGACCTCGAAATCTCGTCTATCTACCCATGTCCTGGACACGTTGTATAGCATCGAAACCACGTTGATGGATCAGAACGGTGATCTGTTAGATCTTTGAGGAGAGAAAGTGACTATACGATTTCACATCAGAGAGATATGAAATAATGATAAATTTTATTTGAAAATAATATGTTAAAAAAAAAGATATATAATTTTTTTTTATTTAAAGAAGTTTTAGGTTTTATTTTATAAATTATATAAGAAATAAAAAAATAAAAATAAAAAGAAAAATATGACTCGATACATCATTAAAAACGTGAACATATCCAAAGGACAGAAGGACAGAAAGCTAAACTTCATAGAGTGTTGAGTCATAGATTTAAATTCAGTTACAAAGATCTGGTGAGTTGTGGTAGTGATTGGTAGCGATCGGATTGCCTGTACTAAAACTCAAATGAAAAGGATGGAGAAAGTGATATGAGAATGAAAGGCGGTTTCTTACCGCTATTGGTTGGACTCGCCAATTCTCATGAAGACGGTGTTGCCAGCTCTGGGCGTGAGAGCTATCTTGGGCCTCGCTAGTTCGGGAATCGACAAATTAATGGGTAGAGGATTGTTTTTGAAGAAGAGAGGAAATGGACTGTTTTTGAAGAAGGGAGGGGCTGTGTGTCGCATAGGCGTCGAAGCTAAAGGATTGTATCTAGGACCCACGAGGAAAGGCAGTGGTGGCGATGCTTTTCATGGAGACGGTATCTATCTGAAGACCAGAGAAAATGTGGAATCAATCGGTGAAGGTTTGTTGTACGGTCAGAATTCGCCGTTTAAGAATATACCCCTGTTATTATAAAAACAAAAATAACAATAAAAAAATAACAATAAAGAAATAACAATTAAAAAAAATAAAAAATGAAGCGACAGGACAGAAAAATAACCCATCTTTTAAAAGACATGTTAACAAAAACGTTTTTGTTAACAAAACAGCATTTTTTTATGAAAAGCTTTTAGCTTTTCTGAACATTTACATGAGTATGCATTAGAAACAATTCAATTGGAACAAATCGTATATGACACATGTTTAAACGTGTACATACCATTGTTTTTGTTAATATTGTTATTCATATCCCTAAATCGAAGCTATCGAAACGATGAAGTGTGAAAAAAAAAATGTGTCTTACCAAGATTATGACATGATTATAGATGTTCTAGATTGGTTAAAATATGAAGTGAAATTTGTAGAATGTTACAATTATGGGAAAGTAGGGAAAATTTGTTACATTTTTTTTGTGCGAAAAATGTAGTTATCGTATTCGATCATGGTCGCGATGAAAAACTTGAAAAATCCATTCGTCAGTGTGTCGAATGTATTCCCAGATTACACTTGTTTGTGTTAAATAGATTGTGGATCAAATTTGATGAAAGGTTAAAAATCATTATCAATTATTTCCCATATCATTCTAACGATGATGATGATGAAAAAATGATGTTTTCATCGAAATACAAAATGCATAAAATCCTTTTTTCGAAAAAATGGTCATCTCTTTCCTATCACAATAGACGAAAAATATTTGTTCATTCGGTTGATGATGAGATGAATAAATGTGTTGTTATAGAAAAAAAAACAATGTATAAAAAAAGTAAAAAAGTAAAAAAATTAGGGCTGTCACGATTATTCGATTAGTCGACTAACCGTTGACTATTGAAGTAGTCAACGTTTTTTATTTTTAGTCAATCGTCGTTCATTTTCAAAGTGGTACACGTCTACTAAATGTCGGGGCTAAATTACATTGTTTTGTGAGGTGAATGATCAATGAAGGTGAATAACTTTAAATATCTAACCATAGTTAACATTCATATCCGGAAGACTATACGACTGTCACTGACTGTGTAAGAAAGAACACTCACAGTTACTCGAGAAGAATAGATTCTTCTGAATTTCTCCAGTCTTGTACACACGAATGCACCCATTGGAAAACCCAAAGCGCGGAAGTGACAAAATTATGATGAAAGTCAGAACGTCAGATCACTTCTCAAAGTTTGGAACTTCAGACTGAGATCCAATTTTAACAACTGACGAGGGAATGCATAGATCTCAATGTTCAAAATTTCGAGAATCTTATTGCAGAAAGGAAACATATGCAGGAACGTTCTTTGGTAAATTCATTTTAATTCATCAGCTTCAATCTAGTTCAAACTTGGATCCGCAGTCAGTAATATTATTTTTGGGGTTGGTACGTCCTACAGGACGTACCAACCCCAAAAGTTATATTACAGACTGTGGGTCCAAGATTGGACTACATGTAGCTTCAGTCGGGACCGATTTGTTGTTCCCACAACCCCACTTCGTCTGAACACACTGGTGCCATTGTCATTTTCAGAGTTTTATGAACAGAAGAATGATTTGCTAAAAAATCATGGGAAGTGACTATTATCGACTAACCATCGATTACTGGTCATGATTAGTCGATTACAAAAAATGATAGTCGCGACAGCCCTAATTAAAAAATAATATGAAAACAAATAATAGAAGAAAAAAAAATAATGAGAATAGAAAATGTTTTTTTTTTGTATAAAAAATTATAATTATGAGTAAAACGAACGATTCCATGGAATCGAGATCTTGGTTTCTTCAAAGGGCGCTGTGTACAGCTTACGCAATCTGCTTGAACAAACAACTTCATCCCGTCTTGAACAAAAGATGCCTCAGCTGTTGAGAGGAGAGAGAATTTAATCACATTAACCAACAATGTCTTACAATGGATGGGAAGACCTCATCTCCACGTATTTCATTCCTGTTTTGGGATGCGTATGATGCAATGATGTGATCACATGTTGGAGGCAATTCGTGTCCTGCGCCCGGGAACCCAGTTCAGCAAAATCAGAAGAGTTGAAGTTAGCACATCGATGTCTCACCACCGAAGACAGGGGATGCATTTTGGAATATTTGTTGGAAAAGGGGAGACCACTACCACTAAAAAATGTTCCGATGGGAATCACGTTTTTAAGAATTTGTTGTTGAAGGGAAGAAACCACTAAAAAAAAAAATTCGTTTAATAATAAAAGGGTGAAAATAAAAAAAATACAAAAATAATAATTGATATAAATAAATAAATAAAATAAAATGAAAATGGAACTTCAAAGTAAAAACATCTATCCATCGTTAGAGAAGTCAAGCGTTGAGCCCACAGCACCTCTTCTACCACCAGAAAGTAGTGACAACATGGGGCAGAGGTATTGAATGAAACAAATCAATAGAATTCAATCATATCTGACTCGAGAGAGAGATTCTCATTGTTTGCTCAATAAGAAATATTCGAGAGTAGAGAAATTTGTGAACAGTGTGGATTTGACACTCATCGCAACCTCTATGGGTCGAATGTTGCCGGAATCAGTCTATTGTCGGCTGCCGTCGTTGTTCTTCCAGTAGTGTTGGCCATAGAAGATTTGACTTTGACTGCCATATTTGTCAGTACGATCGGAAATTTAATCACTAAGAAATTATCTGTGAAGGCCAAGAAGCATGAAAACATCAACGTTTTGGCCACTGCAAAGATCAACACTGTGTCGGATAAGATCTCTCTAGCATTGAAAGATGGTAGGATTTTGGATGGTGAATACGTCGACATATTGAATGAAAAACAAAAATACAAAGTCATGAAAGCGAAGATAAGAGTCAAGAGTCATCAGATCATCAAGGAACAAATGAAGGATTCTCTCTTGGAAAAAGGTAGGGAAGAAGCGAGACAATCGTTTCATAAATTGTTGGATCCCCAAAAAAATTCCAGAAGCAATCAATTGAAAAAAATGTGTATATAAATGAAAGAAAAGAAAATTATATATAAATGAAAAAAAAAAAAAATAAATATATATGAAAAACAAAAATAGAAAAAAACCAATGTATTTCATCAAATGCAAGAGAGTTACTGATATGGTTAACGTTAAAAAAGTACTGCTGAAAAATAAAAGTCCCATGCTTCGCAGAACATGTAAAGTGTGCGGTTCGACTAAGATGCAATTCGTCAAATGCGGTGCTGGCCTAACAAATAAATTGATTAATAATCTACCCGTCAAAATGCATCTGCCAGGACATCAATTCACGGTACCTGGCATGAAATTAGATAAGAGATTGAATCGAGATCTGACACCTAAATCTTAGAGCAAACCCATCAATAGCGTAGATTCAGCTGCTTATGCTCACGATCTGTGCTACGCAAAACATCCTGACATCGAGAATCGTAATAGAATCTGTGATAAAAACATGTTGACGACGTTGAAAAATATACCGAATCCCACTAGGAGAGAGAAACTCGAACATCCATTGGTCGGTAAAGTGATCGGTACCAAATGTTGATTCGGATGGGGTCCTAAAAAAAAGTATGTCCAGAACATATTATTAACGAATGCATTGGTGAAAGAACTACACAAGCCCGTCATGCATAAATTTTGAAGGAGAAGGGTCTGGATCAGATCTGGTCAGTTGATCTGGTCGACATGAAATTGTATTCGAAACAGAACAAGGGCATTAAATACATACCGATGGTCATTGATGTGTTTCGATATATGGATGGATGAGACCTCTGACGTATACATCAGGAGCTTGCATGCCCGAGGCTCTGAAGAGCATATTCACATATTCTTCTTGAAAACTGGATAAATTGTGGGGGACAAGGGGAAGGAATTTCAGAACAGTCACGTTCATTCGTTGGTCGACCTCTATTCCATCAAAAATGAAGGGAAAGCTAACGTGATTGAACATTGGAATAGAACCATGAAGGAAAACGTACAAGTATTTCATGGCCAATAAGACTAAGAAATATATCAACGTTCTAGATGAACTGGTCGAAAAATACAACAACACGCAACACAGATCGATCAAGATGATGCCTGCAGAAGCTAGCTATCCTCAAAACAAAAAACATGTCTTTGCGAATCTCTATCCCGAAAGGACCAAGACCAAGAAAGAGTCCAAACCACCAAAATTTGCTGTTGGCGATCGAGTGAGAATCACTTCTTATAAGTCTCACTTTGCAAAAGATTACACTCCTCAATGGACCGAGGAAATCTTTTAGATCGTTAGAATATTTTACACGGATCTGGCGATTTACAAAATAGAACCATTAGAGGATGATAAAGATGACAGAAGAGAAAAAATTGGAACATTTTACAAACAAGAATTGCAGAAGACGGCATTTTGAAAACCAGCCCTTCACTTTTATTTTTTTTTACACATATATAGTAAGGAAAAAAAAAAGATAATTAAAAAAACAATTTATAATAAAAAAAAGCAAACGAATTAACACAAAAAACATGACAAATATATTGAATATAACCGAAGGTATATTGAGAGATGAAAGCATTCAAGAATACGAAGTTCACAAGAAGTATGAACCCGTGACTGGAACCAGTCTGAACAATTCCGGTGAAATAAGAATCAATGTCAAGACTCAAGATCTGTTCGTTCATCCCAGCAAAAGTTACATAGTGATACAGGGACGTCTCACCAAGGAAGACAGAAGCGATTACACCGACGACCACATAGTCACTCTAGCCAATAATGGCATGATGCATCTGTTAAGTAATATAAAATACATGCTCTCGGGACAAGAGATAGAATCCGTGTTTCATCCCAGACAAGCGACCATGACATATTTTTCAAAATCTAAAGGACTCAATCAATTGTGGATGAAAGACACCATCGCCGACGTGAGTGCAGCCAATACTGGTGCACCCTGAGATTCAACTACGTCGTCAAGACGTTGAGACCCAAAGGAACGTTTTCGTTCAGGATACCTCTGAAACACATATTTGGATTCGCAGAAGATTACAATAAGATTTTCTATGGATTCAAACGCAATCTGACATTGATTCGAAAAGGAAACAATGAAGCCATCATGAGACCCGCTGCGACTGATGCGGGTAAGATACATCTGAACAGGATATCTTGGTTCATTCCACATGTATTGCCTTCAATCGCAGAGAAAACAGATCTCTATAAGATCATAGAATTGAAGCATAAATTACCGGTGTGATTTAGAATGAGACAGTGTGACACGGTAAGTATTCCACCATCCACCAATCACTTTGATTGGAGATTGACCATGAAATCTACTTTGGAAAGACCGTGATTCATCGTAGTGGCATTTCAAACCGATAGGAATGGGTCTCAAGAGAAATATCATTCCCCGTTCGACCATTGTCACTTGAGAAACATGCAGGTATTTGTAAACACCATGAGATATCTGGCCATCGATTACAATGCCTCTTTCAATAAGAACAATTTCTGCAGGCCATATGGTGACACCGCCGATTTCAGAAAGAAATATCATCAACTGGATGAATTGATGGGTAATCCTAACATCACTCCCACCAAATACAAATCGATGTATCCCCTGTTCGTATTTGACATCAGTAAACAGAGCGAGCAAGAGTAGTGTCTTAGACATTCAGATCAAGATGCAATTCGACAGGAACGTGCCAAAGAGAACAGAGGCTTTCACCCTAGTCCTGTCAGATAGAGAGTTAGAATTCGAATCGGGCGGACAAAAAATGTCCATTGTTTGAGGAAATAATAATAATAATAATAAAAATTAAAATACCAAAAAAAGAGTAATAAATAAAAATACCAAAAAAAAAAAAAAAAAATTGGATTTTGAGAAATTGAATATTCAGTCTCCTAAAATACAATTTTTGGGGGGAAGTTGTCTCCCTTACATCATAAAAGTGATTATTTCAATTTATTTTTTGTTTTCACTGTTTGTTCAGAGAATCGAGTTCGATCAACAAAGAGACCACTGAAGTGGCGGCTTTGGGATTATTGGTTTTTGTCTTGAAATTGATCCTATCCCCCATCTGCACCTTGAGAGGTGGACTGAAGATGCTAGTGTTCGAGTGTGGATCCTTCATCTTTTCAATGCTGTACCTCTTATCGGTTTCCACACCGTTTACCACAAGACTGATGACCGCTCTATTGCTCAAGTCCGTAGAAGTCAGACTCATTCGAATAATCTTACCTCCCACCAGCATGGAATATCCTATCAGACCGTGCAGTGGTCTGTTACCTCCATTTCCAAAGGACCATTCAGCTTTTTCCACATCTAACACACCGCTCTCCTCGGCCCAAATGGTGATGAATTGTCTGGCGTATTTTATCTTTTCCATGATGGAGATCAGAGTGCAGGCATCCAACATGTGCGTGGGATCCGGTAGATTCGTGAGTGTGTGTCTTCCCGAGTCCAGTTTGCCTTCTATGAGATCACCCTATCTCCAGACCATATTTTCGACCAAGTACTGTCTGCTGACTGTGCTGGAAGCGAATTCCAGTTCGTCGTCAAGACCGAATAGATTGTGACCAGCCATGTCGATGCCAGCCTCCATGGTTCCTCAGGATTTTTTGTTCAGATACAATTCGTAGACTTGAGATTTCAGATAGGATTGAGAATTCTGTAGGGCACAATCCTCATTGCATTGCCTTTGTTGACCGCCTTCGAGTCTTTGTCTGCATCATTGATCAGAGACAGATTAAATATCTTGTTGAATTCTGCATCCAGATCTGATTTCATTTCTAGCTCGTCGACGTTATTCTTTCTCAGTTCAAAGTCTACGTATTGTTTGGTAGCTGCATTGTTAGGATTCATGGGAATGGGTACACTGGTTTTCTTGTTAGAATTTGCATCAAATTCAAACTTTAAGAATGTAGTGATCTCTCAGATGTTTACTGAATCTTCTGTGAGCGTCGTCCACGTATCTTTTACTGGTGACATCAGTCAGAATCTCTAGAATCCGCTACATTCACCTCTCATTTAGATTTCAAGTCGAGACTGTCCGTCATGTCTTTATTCACATAATTATCTCTCATCATCTGCCGGAAATTTTTGTCTCCTCCATCGAAGTATTTTTTAGTCACAGCATCTGACAGATCGATCGGTTCGGGAAGATTGTAGATTTTCTTATTGTTTAAGTTAAAAGGCTCTTTTCAAAGTTCGTATCTCTGGAGGTATCGTTTCTCAAAGTTGGCAATGTCACTACCACCAACAACTTCAACTGTTCTTCTTTTCTTTCTAGAGGGATCTTCATTATCATCAGCGCGACCAAATGTATCGACTGTCATGTTTGTTTTGTTTTGTTATCATTATTTAATATTTTTTGTTTGTTTTTATTTTAATTATAACATTATTTTTTTTTGATATTCTTTATTTATATATCTATCTATATTAATTTTTCTCCTTTCTCCTCCTTTAATGTAAATCATTGAGAATATCCTGAAAGTGATCTTCTTCTGACCATCTCTTGAGAATGTAGAGACATAGGTGATCCCAAAACACTCGATCCGGCGCTTGCACTCGTCCAGTATTGCAAATAACTGGCGTTAAATAGTTCTTTATTTTTATTGGTTGTGAGATTCTATAGCTATCGAAATAATAATTTTTATTTCAATTCGAAAACCACGTGACCCAATGCATACCCTCACCATCCAGATTTATCCAGATTTGAAATTCCACATTCCGAATCGTCGTCTTTTTTTCTCGGTAAAGCATCTATAGAAAACACACCTCGAAAATGTTTGATTATTAAAACTTTTGTCACTTTAAACAGATCAGTGTTGGATAGGGGTTCGTTGGGTAAGACGACACCTTGCACAGATATGTGTTTTATTTTCTTCTTATTTATAAATATGTTCGTTTTTTTATTTATTTTTTTTTCTATTCTTTTTTTAATTTATAAACTCGGAAGTTTTTTTTTCAAACTTACAACATTTCGATGTCCTCAGTCATATACTGCATTCATCATCTTCTCGATTTTGTTGTTGAAATGTCGAGGAATGATGTCCGAGTGCGAAAGTGTGTATTTTATCCTCACATATAATTCTCTTATCATCGTCAGCCATCAATCCAATCTTATTGATTTCTTTGGTGTACATCTCATGCGTTTCACTTTGAATCACAGTCATCTTTTTATACACCATCGAACCTTCGAAAAGACACTCTTTATACTCGTCTAAAGTGATGCTTTTATTCATCACATACACTTGAACGCCTTTACATCTCTTGATCTCTTTACTGTCGAGGAGATAAGCGTACAATTTAGGTCTCAAACCCACGAAATCGGTGATCTGTCTACCACCGCTCTAATCTTTGAATTTACCCAACACCTTTTATTGACACCCTTTGGAATCTTAGACGGGTGATCATCTGGATAATTACTTGTGTTGAACCATTCTTTCACATCTGAGGCTATGTCCTTGTAGATACCTCTAGTCTCTATCTCATAAGCCAGACTGTCTGCGTCGCTGAACAATAGTTTGGCTTTCAAACCATATTTGGATTTGACGTAATCGTAGTGAAACTCGTGCATCAACTGCTTGCTAACGTATAAGATGATCGCTTCGAGATAACAGGGTTTCTCGAACTTCAGATGTCTTTTTCATATGTATGGCCACTAGATTTTCGTCGAATATGATTCTATGTTGATAAATGCGTTTCGAGATCAATTTTCTAGACCTCTCTTCGGACATGACGAGTTGAACGATGTTCCTAATGTTTTCCATAGATTTCCCATACACACAATTGTTCATGAGTTTGAAGAAGTATTTTTCGAAGACACTCTTGGCCTGCATTCTTAAGTTAGTGTTGAGATCGATGTATTTTTTCATCCATGGCTCCTCGTCGAATTGAAGGATTTGATGCACGTCGATCAATCTCATCCTGTGATCGATGTAACATTTCAGATTTTTGCAGTAGACCACGTACTTGCATTTGTGATTTAAATTATGAATGAGTTTTTCGATACCGTTCACTTTCATTCGTTCCAGAGCCAGCAGATAATCGTTTTGTAGATCATGTAACGTTTCCAGATAGTCCTATCGACCTCTAGAATACATGGATAGCGTCTCCAATTTTGTTTTTCTTTCAACGTTTTAACCCATTTGAAATTTCTGATCGGTAAAGGATGACTCATGGTCCAACAATAGAAATTATTAGCATCCCAATACTGGATGTATTTACTCAGTTTTCCGAATTGAAATGTTTTCCCATGTGAGAATTATTAGCTTTAGCACATCTGGTGGAGATCATAGAAACGCCACCCCTCAATGCTTTTTCAAACATGAGCAACATGTCAACATCCATTAATAATTCCAATTGAACCTCGGTCATCTTCAAGATAGCATCCCAGGCAAGTGAGGGTGCTGTTATATAAAGAAACAGACCGGTGTAATGATCGTGATCTTTAACTTTTTTTTATTATTTTCACAATTATTATTGAATGGTTGTCTACATTTGGTGACATTTGGTGGTTTCCTTGTATTCTTCCTGTTGCTCTGGCATGATGATCATGTCTTTGGATTTTTTAAATTTGTCGTATAAGTCTTGAATTTTTTATTCCAATGCTTCTACGAATTTTTTAGTCATGTCGTCATCATCTGAATGTTTACTGTAGACGAATGGACCTTTTATGTAATAACAACAGCCTGAAGGTACATGCTTCTGATGTTTTCGACGTAACTCCTACACTCGTTGGGCTGGCAAGAATTTATTTTCGTGGTGAAACATTTGAAACAGGCATAGATGACAAATGGCAGCTCCAATTTTTTTTGTAGTTGTAAAAGTTCATGTAAGTGTTAGGTTTAGGCATTTCAATGGTAACGCTTGACTTTTTATTCCAGTATTCCTGATGACTCGTCAACTTTTCTTGGCGATGGAACAAATTCATGCAGTTGAGACAGAAAAATCTCTCATGCGCATGTTTAGTAATCTGTTTCACCAGCAATCGATATGCTCCATATCAAACGTCTTGAGTTATACTGGACCAATCTACGAATTCACCCTCAATCTAACCGTTTGTCTCTTCCCATGGGAAATCCACGTCTCGGATCAAGTTTTTTTTCTGAACCAATTTTTTTTAAATCACCTCAATTGAACCACTGTCTTTTACCATGGGAATCGACGTTCGATCACATATTTTTTCCAGAGCGAAATTTTAAAAAGAACACTGTTTTTCTGAATTTTTCCCAATGGAAATCTCAGTACTAATATTTCGCTGGTCACATTCATGCAATTCTATTCACAAGAAAAGTTGACAAAAATTCACCCAGTGGGAAAATCAGTGTTAAATTTATCAAAACAGTGGGATTCTAAAACCGGGAATTTTTTAGACATTTTTTTCCAAATTCCGTCAAAAGCAGTCCAGAAATGTTCGAATTTAAACATTTTTCGGAAAAATAGGGTTTTCGGGGAAAAATTGAATTATTTTGGGGAAAAAGCCAACATTTTCCAAGAAAATCAATTTTTTTACCAAAAGAATTTGGGTTTTTCCGAAAATAACCACCAAAATTTCTGGACCACATGATGGAGGTGGTCCAGAACTGGCCACTATTCCCTACTTATGAAATGCTTCCATAAAGCAAGATTGAAAAGTATCATATCGCGTAATTGGGGATCTATTGTCTTTGTGAATAATGGATCACCTACCCCCTTTACATTTATACATCAGTGAAATTTAAATGACGGAGGTAGATTGTTTAAAGTGTTAACGAGCCAATAAAAAGTCACGCCCCTTTGTGATTGTCACTACATGTCAGCCAATCAGAGTGCAGGAAATCGTCGCAGGTACCCGTCAAATGTGTTTTCTGATCGACTGAAAATATGAAGAAACTTTCGTGTTTGCAACAAGACCTTTATGACAATCTCTGTGCATTTATATATTAAATGAAACAGATAATTAATGCTGAACCCGAATTTCAAGATTTGAAGTCGGGGTGTAATAAAAAAGCTTATTGTCTGCATTCCGTTAAATTCCGACTTAGATATTGAACTGGCAGGAGAAGCACGGGTGGCCAAATGTTTCAAACACAGTGTATTTAATGGACTGGGATGGGGGATGAGATAACCTAACCTCCTTGCATAACTCCTCACAAAGACTGAGGGGGCCCTCACAACCACTCACAAACTATGAGGAGTGCCTCACAACCCCTCACAAACAATGAGGAAGTCCTCACAACACCTCACAAACAGTGAGGAATTCCACACAACCCCTCACAAACACTGAGGAGGCACTCACAAATGATTCCTCCCACCCTCAAACAAGAAAACCAGATACTTCAAACATAGTGTATTTAATGGACTGGGGTGGGGCGGGGTGAGGTAGACTAACCTCTCTCTCATAGCTATCCCATAATTCATCATTTCATCATCACGCTTTTAAAGACAATATTGTCGGAGGGCTTGCGTCAGTTATTAATTTACATTTGTACTGTTGAGATATGCCAGTATGTGAGTCTTGTGGAAAGTTCTTTTCTCGATCAGATAATTTATTGAGACATCATAGGGAGTACTGTTCCCAAATAATAATGGGAGGTGAAGGCTACGAATATTGAAGAAGGCGACATCTTGTCGAATTATGAGGAGAGCATAAATTCAATGGCAGAAGATACTGATACGACTGGAAGCGAATACTCAGAAGATGAGGTGAACGAAAACAGTCATGTAGACGATTTTATCTGAAGAGCATATGAGGATAATACGGAACAATTTCAGGAAATGAAAGCGTCGTATATAGACAGTGGCTTGCCTGAAGGCGATTCAGTCAATGAGGCCAAGGAATCTATTGAAGACAGTGTGAGAGATTCCGTCTGTAAGAAGTTTTTCAGAGGGATGATTCGAGTATGGATGTTCAGACGGCATCCGATCTACAGAAAAATAAAAGAAACTGCTCAGTGACTTCGGTGCGATGAGGGTTTCAGAATGAGCGAAGCCGAAAAATTCTCAGTTGAGAAACGAAAATATATTTTTGACCCGTTATTAAGAAAATATACGTTTTAGACGTGTCAAAAGAAACAAATGAAGATTAGAGATATCCCTAGAAGGCATTTATTATATTATGGTATTGTGAAAAGGACTGCACTATTGTTACGAAGTGAGCCCACAGGGGGTTAACTACACTTGTCAGCTCGGGGAAGAGCGCAAGCTCTTGGGGTCTTGTTGGGGAATTCATTAGACTTGAGTTTATTTAACTTTTACACTGATTTTCATAGTTTTGGAACAGCATTAAACAATATAATGAAATTACATGGAATTGTATAAACTGGCGAACAGAGTACCGATGTACTCTGTGGGTACATGCCAGATGTTCTGTTGGCAATACCAGGCATACCTTTGAGAGCCAGTATTGTCAACAAAGCAGTAACATTTGAGGATTTGTGACAGAAGGGACAATAACATTCGGCAGTATTACTGGGATGTTGGTGTTCGAACTATCTAACAAATCATAACTTGTACCTGGTGAAACTCCCCATTGAACTGGGGACGCTGACTTGCATTTTTGCATCAGTCACGGGACATTCTGCCAGTTAACTGGCGCCTGGCAGAATACTATTTTAGAGTCAAGATTCCATGGACTGCATGTAGACTGACTGACAGTCTGCGTGGCAGTATAAGAGTCTACAAAATGGCAACTGCCACGTCAGGGGACTTTCCCTCAGTTTCCCTGAGGTCAGGGAGAAACTGCTGACGGTTGTCACGTACCCCAAGTATTGCATCAGAAATCTGGTGAATATAAGAATTTCTGACTACTTAGACAAGTTGTCTCCTGGCTCCTGAAGAACACTGACTGCTCCACCAGAAGAAACCTAGATGCCGCCACAGTGTGTAAGGTATGAACTTTGATTGTTTGTAACATTGCTTTCTCATGCCAGAGACAACAACTGTTTAGTCGCGATGAATTATCTTTAATTATCTTAAATAAAATAATAGATAACTTGGAACTGGTCTTCTATTGTATTATACATGACAAGTTCGTGAAGTTGCTGAACCCAGAATCTGGAGCTTGTGTCTGATATCGTCTGGTAAGGAAAATCAAATGCTACGGGCTGGTGGATCCTCACAGAACCCCAGTAAACACAACTTGGAAAAATCAAACTTGATGATCATAGATCGACAAACGTTTCCTTCTATTCCGCAACAGATGAATATTTATATTGGTGCCGTGTCTGCCGATTTTGCCAAAATCAGTGACCATAAACTGTAAAGTACCCGTGGGCAATGACGTATCAGTAGCCAGCGACTCAACAAAGCTCCCAGAGCTCACCAGTACCACAACTGTACAGGTAACATACATGCGCAGTGGTAGAAACAAATACAGCATAAGACAAACTCACGCAGTGGTGGAAAACAAAAATGCATCATAGTAATAGTGCGTGACAGTACAAATTGTGTAGTACTCATGAAAAAGTGCAAATTCCTGGAAGGAGGAACGTGGTGGAACAACATTCAGAACAGTCAACAAAACTGTAAGTGTAACATTTTGATATTTTCCATATTTAATCAGCAGAAAAATGGATAGAAACATGGATGAAATTCAAATTAGGCAAAGGGCTGAGGCAATTGCAAGCCAGCAACTTCAGGAAATGCAACAGCAGCTGGACGACGTGACTGTACGTCACCAGCGGCTGTTAGATGCTGAAAGGGCTTCCTTGCAAGAACAAATGCAAAAACATGAACGTGATTTAACCAAGCAAAAAGTGAACCAGGCAAAAGTATTTCAGGAACAAACGAAAGCCCTAAATTTTCAGATCGTTGAATTACAAATACAGCTTGCAAACATGAAAATGCGGGAGGACAGTGAACGCGAGATTACTGAGCTCGATTTAAGCCAAGCAAATAGTGACTCAGCCGCTCAAGCTATCACGAAAATGCACAAAACCATTCTGGCTAGTAGCAGAAATGCTGCTACCACAGCGCACGCGACGCAAACTCAGGCCCTCCACACCCATATCCACAGATTTGATTGTAACCCAAATAATTATCGCACGTGGATTAAAAGCTTGAACCTGTATTGGACAACTAATAACATTCCGCCATCACATAGAAAATTTATTGCTGCCCAAACTAGCGACTATGTAGTCAGTGATTTTATTTTGAGACAAATTGACAGAAAACCCGAGATATGGTGGGAAGAGCTCCAGAAGGAACTCAAGGGAAGATACTCTGAAATTATTGACAAGAGTATGGCGAGAAGTTATTTGCGCCATATGAAGCAAGAGAAAAATGAGACCATAGTGTCCTACGGTGAACGATTACTCGATCTTGCCAAGGACGTGTATGGGAAACAAATTGATAGGGAATCTGAACAGAAAATGTTGGCAGATTATTTCACTGATAGGCTCTGTCAGACCGACATGCAGTTAAAATTAATTAGAAAGGAGCCCGAGACGCTCGACAAAGCCATGTCAATGACCATATTTGAAGCAGGAGTGAAACACAAGCATAAAGCCCGGGGAGAGGCAGGAGGCCTACAAAATTATGAATATCCAAAATGGGATGACAGCCCGGGGAACGTAGGTGTCCCCATGGAGGTGGAAAAATCGTGTGCATTTAGTGACTACAGGGAGACAAAATTATCAAAATCAAAAGCCGTATAGGCAGGGTCAACAATATAGGCAAGGTCAGCCGAGGTATCAAAATCAAAATTATCAAAACAAAAAGTTTATTCAGCAAAGGTTAATCAATACCCCAGATACCCCAGACCCATTTGCCATCTCTGTGGGAGACCAGGGCACTACAAACGCAATTGTAGGGTGAAAATTGCGCAACAAGTGAGAACATTAGGGGTGCAGGCCCCACCCCAACATCAACAAACGCGTACCGACGGCGCTGGACAGACTAGATTCAGTCCAGGAGCTTTCTTTCGCTGTGGTCAGGTAGGGTACTACACCACCTCTTGCAGGGTTAATTTAAATGAGTAAAACTCGATCGATCCTTGTAGGGTAAAGGGTCGAGTCTCAATCAATACAGTCACCCTAAGGAAATGTCAAAAGTGTAAAGAGATAATAAATTCAGATTCAAATTATTTTGTTCATAATTGCAAGAGACAGTATTCAAATACTCATCCCAGTGTTATTTATAATCCATATTCGGATAAATCCAGTTCTGTGAAACAGTCGAAACAGTCAGAAAATATTTTTCATAGAACTCAGAATTGGAATAAAACCCAATTAGCACAAGATACTACATGTACTGAGTTACATAACAAAGTTTATAGTAGAAATAGTAATAAAATGGGACGAATGCATAACTCACCTCATATCAAAAGTTCACCAACTGTAAAATCTTGAAAATTAATTTATATTAATAGACAATACAGTGAAATTAATGGAAAGAGGCATGTTAGAAACTCAGGACTTAGAAATAGACAACCCATAAAACAGGGACTCAATGTTCAACAAATAGTAACCCCTACTGTAAAACAAGGAAAAATGGTATACTGTAAAAGGTGTAATACTGAGGGACATAATATTAACACTTATAAAATGAAATTAAGAACTATTCCTTTAACTAACAGACAACAAGTTAGAAGGAAAGAAACTAAACCTAACAGTAAAACAAAGAAAGTCTCAAACTCTAGTGTAAATGTTAACCCCAAATCTAGTAAAACAAAAACAGTTAACCCTGTTTGTGAGTCAATTGCTGAGCCAATTGCTAGAACAAGGAGGGACCCCACCCCAAGTGTAATGAAAGATCCAATTGAAATTAACCCATGGGTAGACCATGAATGTGAAAAATGTGGAAGTGAGAACCATTTTACTCAGTATTGTGAAGGGATTAAAATGTGTGACAGGTGCCCACAGTGGGGGCAGGGCACACATTTTACAAAAGATTGTACTCATATTTTGCCAGAAAAACATTTTAGTCCAATAGAACTAGCAAATATGAAGAAAAATAATTATTATTATGAAAGATATCCCAGAAATCATCCATTGAACAGGGAAAATCAAAAACAGAAATTGTTAGAAAATCAAAAACCAGTAACTGAGATAAATTCTCAGGAGAATACTCCTGGAAGTCAGAAACAGAAACAGGAAGTAAACAATCAGACTAAACTGAAACCAAAATAGGGAAAAGTTCAGCAAACTGCAAAACTGAAAGTAGATGGGAAATTTAATGGTAAACAGGAAGTGGAACCAAAATTTCATCAAAATTCTGAAACTTCTAAAAATGGAACAGGAAGTCAACCTGAAACTTCTAGAAATGGAACAGGAAGTCAATCAAAACAACTTCCTACTACAACAGGAAGTAAAGCTAAACACCCAAAACAGACTTCACAAACAGTAAATGTTAATTATGGACCAGCTTCTTTGGATAGTGTCATGATTAACATAGGGAAGCAATGAGTGAGAGCTTTATTATATTCAGGAGCTCAAACTTCTTGCATTAGCACAAAATTTTGGAAAAATTTGAGGCATAGGCCAAGGTTATTGGGGGAGAGAAATACTTTACCTCGAATTGAGGGAGTAACTGGAAATGATGTTAGACCCAGGGGTCTAGTGAAACTTTATTTTTCGATCAATGGAATTTCTCAGGTACATGAGTTCTTAGTCTTAGATGAACTTAATCGAAGTGTATTACTTGGTTTAGATTGGATCAATGATAATGGAGTGAACATTTATTTTGAACTTAGAAAATTGAAATTACAGGGACAGCTTATACCTATAGTGAAAGACTTACATGTTAGTTGTTTGACTCGATTAGTAAATCAAATTGAACTTAAACCTCAGACCACTTGTGTCTGTACAGCGAAGGCCATAGGGCTCGCTCAACTTTTGACTCTGATTTTTTAGAACATCATGGTTTAAAGCAAGGTTACATAGCTGAACAACCAGGTTTACTTGTTAGTAATAGTGTGGTAAGTAACAATGATGGACATATTCCTGTGATGTTAGTGAATAGCACTAACAAACACTATACTTTAAAGAGGGGGCTGTATTGTGGGAAAGATAGAACCTGTAGCACAAGATAAAAAGGTAGTAGAAATGGAAAAAGTTTTTAGAAAATTAAATTCAGATGGGCCGAAGCCAGAGAAAACACTTGATGAAAAAGATATCAAGGTGCCAGCTGATAAAAGGGGCATAACTCTAAAATTAATTAATGAGAATCTAGATTTATTTGCTCAAAGTGATAAGGACTTATCCCAAACAGACACAGTCACCATGAAGATTGATACAGGTGATGCCAAGCCAATTAAAAGTCGACCATATATGGTACCACTTACAAAATGAAAAATAATGGATGATGCAATCCAGGAGATGCTTGACACTGGCATAATCTGACACTCAAACAGTGCTTGGAGCTTCCCTTGTCTCTTAGTAGACAAGAAAGACGGCTCTAAACGCTTCTGCATGGATTTCCGCCGGCTAAATCAAGTTACAAGGACCATGTGTTGGCTGCTTCCTTTGATTGATGACATTTTTACCCTACTTAATGGTTGTAAATACTTTATGACACTTGACATGAAGTCCGGTTATTGGCAAGTCAAGATGAGCGAAGCCGATAGACCTAAGACTGCATTCACGTGTCATAAAGGGTTATATGAGTTCAATGTCATGGCCTTTGGATTGGTCAATGCACCCTCTGCATTTCAATAGCTGATGACCATAGTCCTACAAGGACTAGAGGACTTTTCACTTGCACATTTGGATGACATTTTGATTTTTAGTAAAGATGAAAAGTTGCATATTGAACATATTCAGCAAGTATTTAACCGACTGAGGCAACACAAGTTTCTTTAAGAGGGAAACAGCTTATCTTGGCTTTGTCATAAGTCAAGATGGCATCAAATCTGAACCCACAAAGGTCGAGGTCATAAGAAAATTAGTACCTCCAAAAACAGTGACTGAGGTTAGAAGTTTCATGGGGATGGTTTCTTACTATCAAAGATTTATACCCAATTTTAGCGAAATAGCACAGCCATTGATGGGACTGACTAAAAAGCATGCTAGATTTCACTGGAGAGAAACCCATCAAAAAGCTTTGGAATACCTGAAGGAGAGCTTGACACAAGTAGCACACCTTTCATATCCTAACCCATGAAAACCTTATGTCTTATATATGGACGCATCTCATTCATGCGTTGGAGCAGTATTAACACAGCCTTGTGAAGGTGAGGAAGGTCAAATTCCAGGTGTACCAGATGAGAAACCAATTTTATTTTTGTCACACAAGTTAGGTGACACACAACAGAAATGGTCAACCTTTGAAAAGGAAGCTTTTGCTTTCTCTTATGCATTGGACAAGTTCGACAATTATTTGCATGGAGTCCGGTTTGTTATAAAAACAGACCATGCTCCATTACAATACATGTAGAAACAATTCAAAACAATGTGAAAGTTCAAAGGTGGGCATTAAAAATAGCGAGTTATAATTGCAAGATTGAATATTTACCTGGAAAACAAAACACCTGTGCTGACTTGCTGTCAAGGCTATCTGATTATCAGATGGATCAAGTAGAGACTGAGAAAACACTAAGGGTAGGAGTAATAAACAGTGATAGAATTAGCCCTAAACAATATGCACATGTGACAGTTGAACAACAAAGTTCCCCTATGGAATCTGAAGAAATCAATTATAAAGATTTAGACATGAAGATGGAGCAAGAAAAAGATGCTCAACTTATGGAAGTACAAAAGAACTACTTAAGTGATAATACCTCAGCTAATATAAGTAGAAGATATTTGATGATAAGGGGAATATTATACTACATTAGTGCTACTGACGACAACCCCAGGTGAGGTTGTACATACCTGAACACTTACAAGGTGATGTACTCAGACAATACCATGACGACTTAGGACATTTGGGAATAGATAAAGTGTACTGGAATATTAGTAGGAAATATTATTGGCCTGATTTATACAAAAACATCTACCAATATATTGAAAAATGCCTTACGTGTAGGGCAAGAAACACAAAAAGGGTTGCATTACCTATGCAAGAAGCCGATCGACCACCTTATCCCTTTGCTAAGATTGCTTTGGATATGAGTGGATCTTTTCCAACTACTTTATTGGGAAATAAGTACATAGTTACTTTTATTGATTTGTACTCTGGTTGGCCTGAAGCATTTCCAGTACCAGATAAAAGAGCAGAAACAGTTGCAAATTTGTTGATTGACCAAATTTTCCCAAGATTTGGCTGCCCACTTGAACTATTAACTGATAACGGATCAGAGAACTGTAATGAGATAATGAGATATTTGACTGAACATTTAAAATTCATCATGTGAAAACATCTTACTATCACCCCCAATCTAATGGGAAGGTCGAACATTTCCATCGGACCTTGAATGATGTTTTAGGAAAAATGTCTCATAAAGAATTGGAGACCTGGGATTTATTCTTGAACCAGTCCTTGGCAGCTATCAGATTTAATGGAAGCGAGTACTCCGGGTTCTCGCCCTATTACCTGTTGTATGCCAGAGATGTGGTTCTCCCATTGGACACAGTTTTAAAACTCAGACAGAAAAAGGTGGGAGAAGAAGCCCACAAAATAGCTTTAGAAGAACAACATAAAGCATTTGTGAGACAACAGAAAATGCAACAAAAGCGAGTAGAAAAACAGAAACGTCTTGGAGATGTAAATTTGAAATTTTCAAAGTACAAGCCTTGCCCATCCCATCATGAATGTAAGTAAAAAGGCATCCTAGAGTGCAAATAAAATGATAGCCATTTATCGACTTGAAGCCGATACATTACTTGTTGACAAACAAAGAACCCAATATATACCGGAATTAGGTCACGATGATTGTATAGATGATAAGAAATTGTTCTGTCCATTATGAGGTGCAGTCAGAACTATACATACCACTTCCAGTTGCTTGTTGGCATTATTCCTAAACATGAAACCCGAAATAAAGAAAACATGTACAACTGATGTGAAATTAAATATGGATTTACCTTTTGCGACACATATTGAGGAAGGTCTTTGGTACATCACTACTGACGTGCCATTGCGATTCTCAATTACATGTCCAAGACGTAAGAATCCCAAACTGCCTCAAATCGTGCCGCCGATTGGTATCTTAGAATTGAATCCATTATGTATTGCCACGAGTGGACAACTATTGCTAAACAGTTATTTTCATCGCCGCGATAATATCACGTATCGTTTAGTATCGAAGACAGTCTTGCCCAATTTCTCGTTGACTCAATGACAAGTTTGGCAACCTGTGTTCAAGAAAGTGAACATAACGAATTTCGCGATTCAGAAATCTATTAAAAATTTAGATGAATTAAAAATGGATGACCTATTAAGTGAACTAGATAAATTACAGTTAACCCCAATAGAACCATTTGAAGGACCAAAGTGGGCTTACCTTGTGGGATGTATGTTTCTTCTAATGGGCATATAATTATTGATAAGATGTATCAGGGCACAAGGCCATATTAAGTTGCGTAACATTATCTTGCATTATAAGAATAAACGAAAGCAAACTTCTAATTTTTCTGCTCATGTATGTGGAATGTCTAATGTTGCATTTAATGATGATGGTGATCCTTTGTATACGACCATGAGACAACCAACAAACACTCTACGACCTATAACACCACCTTCAGATGAAATAGTGACAATTATGAAACAACTAGTAAAAGATACAAGAGACTCAAAAACAAACGTAAGACAGGACCAACCTCAAGCATCCTCGTCTCCTCCTCAGTTATACCCGACAGTGAAGTATGACGTAGATACTGGAGAAGAAAGTGCGAACTTAAGAAAACGAGACAATACTATGACAACAATAACTTTAACTTAACTAATGAACTAATGTTGAACAATATTATTTGTGTTTTCAGTGATTACAATGAGCGACTCAAGTAGTAGTGATACAGTAGATGCTGACGAAAGTGAAACAATTGGTACAGAGCATCATTGTAGGGGTCAAACGGATGAGGAGGCAGAACACCAACTGAGTGATCGGGAAGAAATTTCTGTCACTCCCTTTGTAGACACTATGTACCCATTACCCTGGGAATATGCTGCTTATGAATATCTGAACAATGGTGAGCTCCCCCTGCCGTTTGCTCTCGAACTGGCCGAAGACCTGCAGTGTTAAATAATGTGGTTCAACCAAATACTTACGAACTGAGATATTTTCAAGTTCATCGTGCATTCACATCCGAAGATGTCGGATGTGTTCACTATGATTTTCAAAATATTGCGGTCACAGTTGAAATTGAACGAGATATAGTTTATTGGTATGATTCTGCTTGTCCGATCCACATTTGGTTTAAATGTCGTTCTCGAGTTCTGCGTATCTTAAATTGTCCAGATTTAGTGTATTCAAGTTAAGATTTTGAAAAACATTATCATAGTCACAGAATAATGGTAAACCATTTAGTCCATGAGATGTGGTCTGTATGATGACACATCAGAAGGTGTAATCCATGGGGTAGATTTCTTAATTGGAGAGCTCGACGGCGAGCTCGTTTTAGGTCCATTGGACTCCCGAAACGTAACCAGTATTATGTGTTGTACAAAGTTACCCATCCTGATTTTTATGGTGGTATTTTTAATTTTAGGATGGGACCTAATACTATTTACCGATCCTACATCGTACCATCTCAAATGCGATAGCTGTAAATAAATACAGTAACAGAACTTTGATGGTGAAAGTCTAACAGATAAGGGATTGGTTCTTTGAGATTTTATTCTTATTTTTGTTTGATTCTTATTGAGTATATTGTGTATTATTTTCGTAGTTACTTAGTTATAAGATGGCAGAAGCGGAGGTTGAGGGTGAAGATAGTTACGCCCGAGCTAGGAGAGCTCGACAATCTTATGCATGAACAATAGCTACCGACCTGTCAGGTACTTTAACCAGAGCAGAGGTCGAAGGAATGCTAGGACATAAACTTCGTGATGCCAGAGATTATTCTGAGCAAGTAGTCTCTGGATGTCGACGCCTATTGTATGACGAACCCATTCCAGACAAAGTTAAATGGCCCATGGGACATCGAGTGTTCCATATACAGTATCCCCAGAGGGAAAAGAAATATATTTTGGAGGAAATCAAATTTTTAGAACTAAGTTATGATCATTATTACAGTGAAAGATTCTTCCTACCCACAGTGAGTACGTCGATAGTACATCGACGGGAAGAAGAGGCTTCTTCCCGGGGCGTGCCGACGTACACACTGCTGTACAAATGGAAGCATCCTTGTTGGACAGGGTGAGAGTATGTGAATCCTCGTCTACGATTAACGATAGTTCCCGGAACCGATAATAGGTGGATCTGGAGACATTTCAGAGAGTTTGGCAGTGCCCTTGATGGGGAAGAGGGAGCAGACTAATTATAGCCATTGAAAATGTTCTTCCGAGGTGTGTTAGTACCATTCTGCAGACTGTGGAGGAAATCCAAGGGAAATAGCGGTCGTGAGTGGTTGTCTTTTTGATCCTCTGTAAGCTATCACTGATTTTCAGATATCTTTGTCAAAGTTATACAAAAGCTTACACATTCTAAAAGTGGGGAATCCGGCAGGGTTTAGATAAGTACTCACCAGTACCCCACATAAGACAATCCCAAAACTAGTACGTGTGTGACTTGACTGTCAAGGAAGGTACTAGAAGCACACAAACCCACGGGAGAGAGTGCATAGAGGAGGTGTGTACTATAAATTGTAAAATAACTTTAGTTTATATTCGTTTAATTCGTATTAGTTATTATTAAATTGCGTTTATTCCGTTTATTGGATTTGGAGTATAGTTGTAGAAGAAGAAATAGGAAAATGGCATCGGTACTCGCTATAAACATTAACCACAGAGAAAATTTTGATGAGGAACAAAATTGTTATTTTGATCAACAACAGCATGTCCCTGAGGGACCACACGAAACAAAGTCGTTGTTGCGTATGGGTCGTATGGGACAGCGTTTGCTCCGGTATTGGGATGAGATGTACTTCGAAACAGCTTTTAACAGTGTTAGTGTACGACACTATGAAGTATGTCTCGGGTATTTAATAACCGAAGATGACTACATCTTTCCCCATTTGCATGTGAGCCAATCCGGTGGCCGCGATGCAGAAGAAGCTGAGTGTTTGTGGTTGACTGGTGACTGACGAGTAGGTAAGCCAGCTGGCTGCCAATCAAAGGTGATCAGGTACTGGAATGACCAGTCCTGGACTGGCCGCTACAATATGGGTGGAGCTAACCATATATGGCCATTCCGAAGCATTGAACTACACAAGGTTGATAAGTTCACTGCTGATCACCCAACGTACGTGGAGTTGAGCTGAGAACATTGGAATGTTTTTGAAACATTGGAATGGGAGAGAGCTCAACCCCCATACCAATTGCTGAAAGAAGCACTCGAGAACCACAAAATTCGTCTGAGCACTGTATCCCACAAACAGTGTACAAGTGGTGAAACCGGGCATTGTTGTGTTTGTTTGGAGGACATTCAGGGCGAAGCTCTCGCATATGAATGTCCTCGCTGTAAAGCAAACGTTCGCCTCGTCTGTGGACAGACATGGGTTGACATGGCCTTGCAGTCGAAGACATGTCCAACATGTCAAATGGATGTGAGGTGGGGTGAGCGTTTGAAAGCCCACAAATTCGACCATGTGCCATTTGAGAAAAACTACTCTTGGGTCTATTATGAGTAGATTATGTTCCTCGGTACTGATGCAAAGGTAATAAATAATTTAACAATTGTGGGGTTTCATGAAGAGTAATATTTTGGGTTTCTCTTGAGTAAAAATTGAGCATTTATGCATTTTTGACTTGTGTGCGGCATCCATTCCCTGTCCTTGGTATGGACAATCATTAACCCTGTGTTGTCTCTTCGCAAATCGTTTTCCTTTCTGAGTGATCAAGTCCCTCTGGGATTTGATCCTCGGTTGGGGAGGAATGTTGCGAAGTGAGCCCACAGGGGGTTAACTACACTTGTCAGCTCGGGAAAGAGCTCGAGCTCTTGGGATGTTGTTGGGAAATTCATTAGACTCGAGTTTATTTAACTTTCACGCTGATTTTCATAGTTTTGGAACAGCATTAAACAACATAATGAAATTACATGGAATTGTATAAACTGGCGAACAGAATACCGATGTACTCTGTGGGTACATGCCAGATGTTCTGTTGGCAATACCAGGCATACCTTTGAGAGCCAGTATTGTCAACAAAGCAGTAACATTTGAGGATTTGTGACAGAAGGGACAATAACATTCGGCAGTATTACTGAGATGTTGGTGTTCGAACTATCTAACAAATCATAACTTGTACCTGGTGAAGCTCCCCATTGAACTGGGAACGCTGACTTGCATTTTTGCATCAGTCACCGGGACATTCCGTCGGTTAACTGGCGCCCAGCGGAATACTATTTTAGAGTCAAGATTCCATGGACTGCATGCAGACTTACTTACAGTCTGCATGGCAGTATAAGAGTCTACAAAATGGCGACTGCCACGTCAGGGGACTTTCCCTCAGTTTCCCTGAGGTCAGGGAGAAACTGCTGACGTTCGTCACGTACCCCAAGTATTGCATCAGAAATCTGGTGAATATAAGCACCAATTTCTGACTACTTAGACAAGTTGTCTCCTGGCTCCCGAAGAACACTGACTGCTCCACCAAAAGAAACATAGATGCTGCCACAGTGTGTAAGGTATGAACTTTGATTGTTTGTAACATTGCTTTCTCAAGCCAGAGACAACGACTGTTTAGTCGCGATGAATTATCTTTAATTATCTTAAATAAAATAATAGATAACTTGGAACTAGTCTTCCGTTGTATTATACATGACAAGTTCGTGAAGTTGCTGAACCCAGAATCTGGAACCTGTGTCTGATATCGTCTGGTAAGGAAAATCAAATGCTACGGGTTGGTGGATCCTCACAGAACCCCAGTAAACACAAAGTGGAAAAATCAAACTTGACGATCATAGATCGACAAACTTTTCCTTCTATTCCGCAACACTATGTTTGTTACTAAAATGTCAAAAAAACCTGTAATATTGTAACAGGGTCGAGTATCATTGAAAATATTTCATTTATTATCTATAATCTCCTCATTAGAGAACTAAACATGCACTGGGAGGCGTTATCAACTTCGTTGAAAAGGGCATATGCTTCATCCAACTAGGGCTATGCAAAGCGCGGGCCACTCTCCCTGAACCGTAGGTATATTCGTAGTAGCCTTAAAGGTGTAGCAGGGCAGAATAATTTCTTAGCAAAAAAAGCGTTATGAGGGAATGATGTATTGTGGGATAGCTATCAGAGAGGTTAGTTTACCTGACCAACACCCCCTCCCCGCCGAGTTCATTAAATACACTACGTTTGAAGTATCAGATTTTCTTGAATGAGGGTGGGAGGGATCATTTGGGAGGCAACTCTCAGTGGTTGTGAGGAACACCTCGTTGTTTGTGGGGGGTTGTGGGGGACCTCTCAGTGTTTGGGAGAGGGTTGAAGCACTCCTCACTATTTGCGAGGGGTTGTGAGGAATTTCTCACTGTTTGTGAGGGGTTGTGGGGCACTCCTTTCTGTTTGTGAGGGGTTGTGAGGAACACGTTGGATCACAGATTTCTGAAAAATTTGTAATTTATTGACGAAGAATTTTATCACTTGACCCCCGATTTCATATCAATTTGTAATTAGTAATCAACTTGATTCGTTTTTGATCTCTGGTTAGTATCGACTGTTAAAAAATGCAGTATATCTCAGATTTATCATTGTTTTATTTGAAGTGTGTCGTAAACTACCGAGTGCCTTTCTCAGCAATTATCGCATTCGCCTGTTTTCGGAAATCTCCGTAAATTACCGAACATAACTTCGTAACTATTCGGCAGTTATTAAAAAAAACACTCCCCACTGATATTATGATCCAATAAAAGATCGGTTGTAATTAAGTGGGCGCTTAAATAATATTCCGGAATGCGGTCTAATACAGACATATTTTATCAATAAAATGAAGGTTGTTTTCATGTATAATCTTGTTTTTACATCAACATTTGCTACAGAAAGGTGCCGAGTTTTGTACCACAACGTTTTACGCTATAGTCATAGCTGCTGATAGTGAGACAAAGGGATATGCTTAAAAATTGTATACGGGAATTAATTTTGACATGCGTTGTAGCGTGGTTCAGTGAATCAGATTTCATTTCGACTTGTGCTGTAATATGATGCTTGAACAATTAATTTCGATCCGTACTGTATCATCGATATAGACTAGATGTGGGCGGTGATTGAGGAGAGAGAGAGAGAGAGAGAGAGAGAGAGAGAGAGAGAGAGAGAGAGAGAGAGAGAGAGAATCAATTGAAGCGTTGTATATTAATTTTGATTTCAAGTTGTGCTCGTAGTGGGCAAAGGGTGGGCAGGGTGGGGGAGTTAGACCCTTTAAACACGCTAATCAGAACTTCATAAAATCACTCAGTGGTGTGGACAACAGGTGAAACGTTATGGTTGAACACAAAATTAAAGCAAATTTTTACATGTTTGTACAGGTTAAAAAAACTGTAAACTGCTGCGTCTACATGAATAAATCTAAGTCGGAATTTAACGGAATGCCTGCAGAAAATATGCTTTTTTATTTCACCCCGACTTCAAATCTTGAAATGCGGGTTCAGAATTAATTGTCTGTTTCATTTAATATATAAATGTGCAGAGATTGTCATAAAGGTCTTGTCGCAAACACGAAAGTTTCTTCATATTTTCAGTCGATCAGAAAACACGTTTGACGGGTGCACATGACGATTTCGTGCACTCTGATTGGCTGACATGTACAGTGACAATCACAAAGGGGAGTGACTTTCTATTGGCTGGTTTACACTTTATTGCTTTCAATGATACATTTTCATCGATAAACAGTTGAAAGCTATCACCTAAATGTTTTTACTTGCGTTAAAAGCAGTTATTGTCATCACCTTTGAGAAAAATGATGGCCGGACATCACTTGAATTTGTCAATTTTAAATTCACTGGTCCACAATTAACTGTTAAACACCTAAGGACTGTTTTGATGATCGACAGACCGTAATGAATGAGAAAACAATCTACCTCCATCATTTAAATTTCACTGATGTATAAATGTAAAGGGGGTAGGTGACCCATTATTCACAAACACAATAGATCCCCAATTACGCGCTCTGACACTTTTCAATCTTGCTTTATGGAAGCATTTCACATACATGTATTTCTTTCAAACTGACACGCCATTTTTTTTTCAAAAAACCTGTTTTGGAATATAATTATCCATTTAAATACTTTAAAACGTTTTGCTGTTATTTAAACACTGTAAATCATCATACGTCATTTAATTCCCTTAAACTTATTTAACGAGAATTATTATTAAATGAACATTTAGTTCCTTTAAAATTCTTTAACGAAAATTATGAACTTGTTCCGCCATTTAAATGTTTTAAAATAAAAGAAGACTGGCTTGCTACGCCGTTTAAATTTAATTTAAACTTATTTAAACGAAGATTATTAATATATTACGCCAATTGTTAGGGCAATCATAGCAATTAAAATTTAAAAGGGGGTTACTCCATCATAGCACTGTTCGGTATTAAGAGGGGAGAGGAGGGTATGACGTCATAGCAATTAAAATTATTTTAAAATATGCTACGTCATAACAATTAAAATTATTTTAAAAATATGCTACGTCATAGCAATTGAAATTATTAAAATTAAAAAATTAAAAAATTAAAAAAATTAAATTTCTTAAAAAATATGGCCGCACCCTTGTCACCTTTTCCCCTCCCCAAAACCTCTTTCGACCCCCCCCCCCTTGCCGGAGGTGGAGCGGCTCCACCTCCGGCGCCACCTCCGGTCAATCGATATCGATTCGTGCATCCCCACTATCAAGGTCGAACATATTAAATCTGCTTCATCTTAATGTCCAAAGCATAAAATCCAAATTAGATGTTCCATGGTGTGAGGCAACTACTTATGACATTTGTGTATTCACTGAATCCTGTTCAATTCTGGTTACACTAACACTGACCTAGATTACCCTGGATTTCCCGCTCACATTAGAAAAGTTCGGCTTACAAGATGGGGTGGGGGTGATATTAGTTTATTTGAGAGCCACAATTTCTTTCAAACAGCGCCCTGATTTAGATGGCATATGGGTCGAAATCCTGAAATTAAAAAAATTCTACTCGACTCTTTTTATCGACCTCCCAACTCCGATGCAGACTCCTGGAACCAAATTGCTTCATCCATAGAGAGAGAGAGCCCTTGATTCCAATGAACAATTCGTTGTTATAAATGGCGAGTTTAACAATGACCAGCTTACATATCACAATGGAGCAAATACGATTTCCTTAGAGTTATTAAACAGCCCACCTTTTATGCAGAAACTTCGTCGTTATTGCCAGGCCTAATAATTACAAACAGACCGAAATTCGTTGAAAGTCAGCGTCAGCGACCCTTCTTATGCAGAGCTCATTCCTTACCACTGTCCTGTAGTTACAGAAATTAAATATTTCCAAGTCACAGTCTAAGCGTTATGTGACCTGCACGCCCCTTCAAAGACGCTAACTTTGATAAATGTAACGAGAAAATAACAGAAAACCCATTGTCCATGTTTCTTCCTGTCCAGTTTGCTAACCAACTAACTGAAATTCTGGAAAAGTTTTCCTTTAAATTTTATCCGAATAAATAATTTCAACGAAACCAAATGGCCAAAGTAGGATGTCTTACACGTTTCACTCAATATTTGGATGACCTCGGTGGATGATCTCGGGAGTGACGTCCTGTCACGCGACCCATGCCATGGTAACCGACGTGAGCGGCCATATTGTTACGTCATTAACATAGTGATACGTTGTGTCAGTGCGTTTGTGCAGCGCTTGTTGTTGAAGTGATACGTGTTTCTGTCGTCCATTTTGCATACTGGAGATCTCCATCTTGGTTTCCACGGTAGCACGTGATTGCTATGTTACCCAAAGGCTTGCAATAGGAAAGGGATATGTTCAGAGGAAGTGTTCCTTTGTACAAGAGTAGTTTCCCGGTTCGTTTGTTTTGAAGAATTACCACAAACAGCCCGATAATCCCTCCAAATCGCGGAAACGGACTTGGCGAAGCCCCCTTCGGGGCATATAAGAATAACATGTAGTGCTACAAAACCGAAATGGCTCCTGTGGGTAAGTTCGATGGAACTAGAGTACATCAAATTACCCAAACAGACCCGACAATTGTCTTATTTGGTTCGAATTTCAACTAAATTCTCGGTTTGTACCTGTGTATCTACAAGCTATTTTATGACTTCCCCATCTCCTTATAAAGTATTCCGTCATCCCTAGACGAGTTTATGTTCTATTGTACACATTACATGTAGCATATAGGTACATGCTGGATGTACCAATATGTGCTTAGGTGCAAATGCACAATTGCGCACATCACATGCAGCACATAGGCACATGCGACCAAAAAGGGAATCTGTAAACACAGACATATCCTAAAAAAGGATTCTATAGGGATTCAGTAAGTGGGATTCCAAAGTGGAATTCCGTAAGTGGGATTCCAAGCATATTCTGCGGGTAGTCTTACCAACGGCTTCCATCTTGTCTCCAACTACCTGTCCTATGATTTGGCTCTTTTGTAATCATCCAATACTACTATATGGTCTTCTAACATCCTTGCAATCTTGTGCATTACTACCTTGTTCATTAACTTCACAACTCTAGACGTGTTTATGTTCTACTAGTTGGTGAATACCCGGCGTTGCACAGGAGAATATAATCGGTACAGCCGTTTTCGAAATAGAAGGTCAAGGTCACCAATTTCAAAGTCAAGGTCACACCGCACGAGCACCACGATAAAGTCAAAATGATCGATGGGTCAATAAACCGGGACATGTGAAATTTTAACCCGATCAATCCAGCCGTTTTCGAAATCAAAGATCAAGGTCATGAATTTCAAGGAGGCCAAGGTCACCCCACATGGGCATTGTACCCATCCCATGTTACTCGCAGGAAAGGATTACCCCCATGTACAAAATTTGAGATCGATCAGTCGAGAAATGGAGAAGCTCACTCAAAACAAAGATAGAGAGAGAGATACAGACATTCGCATTTATATATTAGATTGTACACATCACATGCAGCACATAGGCACATGCGACCAAAAGGGGATTCTGTAAACACAGACATATCCTAAAAATGGATTCTATAGGGATTCCATAAGTGGGATTCCAAAGTGGGATTCCGTAAGTGGGACTCCAAGCTTCTTATGCTGGTAGTCTTACCAAGGGCTTCCAACTTGTCTCCAACTACCTGTCCTATGATTTTGCTCTATTGTAGTCATCCAATACTATATAGTATTCTAACATCCTTGCAATCTTGTGCCATTATTACCTTGTTCCATAAGTATTCCGACGACTCTAGACGTGTTTATGTTCTATTGCACACGTTACATGCAGCACACGCATGCTACATGCGTCGACATGTGCTTATGTGCAAATGCACAATGTGCGCACATCACATGCAGCAGACAGGCGACCAAAAAGGGATTCCATAACCACCGTCGTTTCCCAGAAAGGGATTCTGTAGGGATTTCAAAAAGGGATCCCATAAGTGGGATTCCAGGCTCCTATGCAGGTAATCTTACGATCAGCTTCCACTACGTCTGGTGCTCTCTGTCCTATGATTAGCTTCCACTGTATTCACCTAATACTATAGTCTTCTACTACCCTCTCAACATTAATACTGACTTGTAGCACTACTGCACGATTGCTGCTTGTCTAAGTTTACTCAAAGGACTCGAATCCCATCAAGCATATGAGCTTCGGAGCAATTACTTGATCAAGTGACTCCACATACTGCTTTATGACTGATCCAGGAAAATGGGAAGTCCATGACCACAGGCGTTTCCAAAAAAGGGATTCTATAGGGATTCCCTAAAAGGGATTTCATAAGTGGGATTCTATAAATGGGATTCCTAGCCAACTCCATAAAATGGGGTATCATCCTAACAACAGGTGCTGCACATGTGCACCGACACCACATATCACTATGATAATGACGTCACAACATGGCCGCTCTCGCTGGTTACCATGACAACACAACATGGCGCCACTGGATCACGTGACAGGACGTCACTTCCGAGGTCATCTACCAAGGTCATCCAAACATTGAGTGAAACATGAGACACATACTCCTGTGTCTGCACACTCTTGAGTTAGACGACTGATACAACAACGTAAACAGACACATCGCCTAGCCAAGCAACCAGATACACATCTAGCATGGGAAAAATACCACAAAAAGAGAAATGAAACAACCTCTAGCATCAGTGAGTCAACGTCTACCTACTTTGCCAAAATTGAAAATATTCACAAAAGCCATTCAGCACCACTACGGACCTGGTGGAAAAAACCCAAACTCATCCTGAGAAGCAAGATATAAAGTGGAAGCTCGATAAAAGTGGAGGGGCAAAACTTTTCAAGGCTGCCGTGGTTCGGCCCAATGGGAGAAAAGTTACAATAGTATATATCAGTAAAAATACAGTGACTTACTATAGTTTAGATGAGCATACCACGGTGGCCATTTCTTCTACTTCAGTCATCTTCCAACCCGAAGGCTAGCCTTTGGGTTGGAAGATGGGTGAAGTAGACGAAAAGGACCAAAGCGATCGAAGGTGGGATTCTTTTGCCAAATGTTGCTTAGATTTGCAAATAATGTATTAGAGGAATGCCTATACATTGATCACGTTTGCATGGACACAGTTTAAATCATTCCATAACAGCGTAGCATGTCTGTAGAAAAAAGTGAGGGGCACATGCCTCCCCGCCCCTCACCCCCTCTTGTTTCACCGTCTCTAAAAATACCAGATCTCCACAACCAAGGTAATATACTCATACTGGGCCCTGAAAAAACATAAATCTTTAATTAATATCGCTCGATTTCTAAAATTGAAGATTCAAATATTACACTTGAGCCACTTGTTCATGATCCAAGTCATCACATCATTGATGAAATTATACACAATCTTGATGATATCTTTGAAGTGCTACAGTCCCTCAGTGTATTAAAAGCCTGCGTTCTCGACAACATTATCCCGATGTTGCTCAGGGAGTGCTCTGCTTGTCTGGCCCATCCGTCGATTCTCATCTTGCACTCTCTTATTAAGACGTATTGTATATCATCCCAATCAAAACAATACGAATGTACCAGTTTTATAAAAAAAGACTCCCAAATCTCCTCTGAAACTATTGCCCCATCGCACTTCTGAGTTATGTTGGTAATGTGTTTGAACTTTGCATTTCAAAAATATATTCGCCATTCACGAAGCAAATTCCATACAACCCTGTTTCCATTCTGGTTTCACAGTAAATGACTCGACTGCACTGCAACTAAGTGACATATATATAGCACAATAAGTCATGTTTTGGGAAAGGGAAAGGAAATCCGTTTACGTAAGTCACTCGATAAGGTTTGACATAGAAAATTATCCCACAGACTCGAGAAAATGTGTATTACGGGTCAGCTTTTGGAGTGGTTCAAATCTTATCTGAATGACTTACAGGCAACAACGATTTCTTCGAAGAAAATGAGATATGCTCGGTGCTCTTCTCTTTTAGTATACATAAGCGATATTATAGAGGATCCGTTTGTAATATACACCTATTTTGTGTGTGACACATCACTCTATTTGGTTGATGAAGAACCTAAACTAGCAGCAGCGCTAAACAATGATTGGTCAACTTTAATCCACTAAAAACTGAATCCTTGTCAATCTCCCGTAGATGTCAAGAAATTTCATCCATCCCTAAAAATTTTAGACACTAATATAAAAGCAGTTATCTGCCATCAACACCTTGGATTGACTTGTAACAACCGTGGTTCCTGGGGGAACCACATCTCAGAAAAAATCACCAAAAGCCTGGAAAACGTTTATCATTACTAAGAAAGCACAGATTCACACTTGACGGGAAAGCTGTTGCTTTTATTCAGCCAGTTCGTGAATAAGCTTATACAGTTTGTGACAATGCCACAAAGTAAGGAATCTTACAACTCGAGAAAATTCAGATTGAAGCAGTCACAATAGTTACCGGGGTAACAAGAAGCACGGAAATAGACAGAACAGTATATGCGTTCCAACTGTCATTTTTTATCGCACGAGATCGATTTGGGCAGAGGGATAATATTGAACGATTTTGGCGGAGGGATAATATTGAACTCTAAGCCTTCGGCTTCTTGTTCATGTTGTGGAGAAACAGAGCAACGGGTCCAGAATGACATGTGTTTCACGACTGGTATTCGCCTGTGTATACTCCAGTAAAATAGAATGTGCCTGAATTCACTAATAGCTTCTGTGTTTTTGGCACAGTGCTTCCTTGATTTTGGCGCAGTTTAAAACAGATATTCGACAGAGCAGACGTTGTTTACAGTTGTTACCACTGCAAATATTATTGTCTGATACTCGGTGAGTGTTGAACATAGCCCAAATTACGCTATAAATGGCGACAAGCCTAAACAGGAAATGTGGGGTTAAATACTCTAAGGTGAAACTTGGTCAATTTCACAACGTAAGCAAGGCAAATTCACAATGGTAAAAAATTGTGATTTTCGTAGAATTTGTTACAAAAGTTCACACTTTTGTTACGAATTCATTAATTTAAATTTTTTTTATATCATTCTTTTGATAAATATTTGAAATCTTCTTTTTTTTAAAATCACAAAATTGTGATTGTTTTTCAAAGTTTGTTTATGGTTGTTAAAAATTGGCAACATTCAAATTGCAATGGTTTGACACTCTACTTGAACTTTTTACTTAAATGCCAATATCTTTTTTGGGGGAAATCAACTTGTAAATTTTTAGCTTGCCGTATTTGTTTTGATTTTTCTCAATCAACGTGATAGAGATAATATGTATTTCAAATTTACCTCCCCTAACTCCAATCTAAACAATCTGGATAGTTAACAAAGGGAGATAACATAATTAAGGTATTACATACTTTATTAAGGTTAAATAAACTTGTAAATTTCCTTAAAATTGCTTGAGATAAATAAAAACAATGTGCTTTATTAACAGTTGTGTATTATTATGATACATAAAGAGTGGATCATTATAATAAATTAGTTTGATGTGATTTTTTAAATAGAAATTTAAATAAGTTATCGCAAGCCAAAGATCTTTACTTCTGAAATTTTGAAACTTGCTTATGTTTTTGCACTCAAACTAATATTTGGTGTAGAGCTTGTTCATTGGTTGTAATTATTCCAATTCACAAAATGGCACTACATTTACAAACCATCTTGGTGAATGAATTTCAGCTTTGAAATCATGTAGGCCCAGTGAAAGCAAAAACATTATACAGTTGTAGACAAATTAATGGTAAACTGGAATTAATTGATTTGATTAGGGAAACTGGAGTGGCAGAAGATATTTGGCTGAATCTAATAAGAAATGATATAGATATAATAACACTAGAAAATATTTCATATCAAATAAAATCAGAAGATGACATGTGTTCAAATTCAGGAAACAACATAATATCTGAACCTGAACAATTGGTACGATATGACTGTCAGCCTAAACAACAACTCCATGCCTCTAACCGAAGACAGACATGTGATCAACATCAAACATATAGGAAGGTACTTAGAGGCACTGACACTGAGAGAGAACAGTATTTGTCGTCTGGTTCTAAAACTGACAGAGAAGAGAAGAAATTTGGAAAGCATCTTTCTAAATCAAGGGGCAGACATCACAACAAAGATGTACTGGACTCTTCTCCAAAGTCATCACATAAACAAAGTGATAGAAAAATTTCATCGTGATGAATGTCCTGAAGTAGGAGATCGTCACGTGACTCTAGTATGTCATCATACTGTAGTAGAAATGTGATGAGACAGATATTATCCATCTAACAGAGGTTCTTCAGGGAAGAGAGGCTATAATTCAAGAAGATCAGGTTCCTCTGATTATAGTCATAATTACAACTCATTGGGTAGACAGAGAAGGCACAGAAGAGTAAGACATTGATGTAACTCAACTGATAAAAAAAATGACAGGTCCAGTCGACAGCATTATGGAAGATGACATCATCCCCGTAGGAGAAGTAGAAGCCCCCAGCCACAGAAATTCGATTAAGTGGAAACCCTTTATCTTCAAATTTCAAAGAACAGCTAAAGATAAGCATTGGAGTAGACACAAAAAATTAAATTGCTCGTGTGATTGCCTATCTGAGGATTCATTAGAATATGCCAGTTTGTTCCATGATGAACATTACAATAATAGCCTGAAGCATGAACTGAAAAGACGTTTCAGTCATAAAGAAGCACTGGCATCTGCATGCAGACAGCTTCAGTTCATGAAGCAACAAGATGAGTCCCTGGAGGATTTTTCAAAAAGAGTCCATGTATTAACCCTGGATGGATATCCAGTATCTGACAGAAAGACTGTCAAACAAATTTCGACAGAAGCATTTTTGCATGGTTGTCGGGACAAAGATGATGTAAAAGTGGCAATGGAGAAGAATCCTTCCAATGTACTGAAGGCTCTGAAATTCATGAAAGCACCCATAGCTACTCAGAAAGTTATAATTGGTTATGGCTCCAATTATCATCAGAGGCAAGTGACATTCAGAGCCAAACGAAAGTGAGTCTAATAAAGACTTCAAAATAAACCAAGTGGAGTTAGAGCCCAAAATCTCCTATTTAGAAAAAGAGATTGGAGATTTGAAAACCACAATGAAGGATGTGTCTGCTTTGGTCAAGGGTAAGCTTGATGAACAGAAATCCCAAGAAACTTGTCAATATTACAGACCTACACAATTACAACAGACATGGAAGAAAAATAATTACCCCAAAACGAATTATTATAAGGACAACAAAAAAGAAAGGGCCAATTCTCAATCTTCTTGGAGAGAAAAGGATATTAAAGAATTTAACAGCTCCAAGAATTCTGAAAGCCAGAAAGGTTTAAACCAAGATGGACTGGGTGGAATGGGCAATGCTCGGTCCAACAGCAAAGATGCCCAATAGGCTCAATACAGAAAAATATTACAGCAGGACCTGGTAATGTAAATAATGTAATAACTTTTCTGATGACACTTTACTTTTGCCAGAGATTACTATTAACAAAGTTGATGGAGTGTCTTTGATGATGCCTTTAAAGATAAACAATGTTGATACTACTGCCACCATTGACACTGCTGCTATGCTAACTCTGATGGACGAACAGTTCTTTAAGTCTTTTTATACTGCTCCAAATGATATTGCCAAAAAGGAAAGATTAAAAGGAATAGGAAGCCAATCTGTAATTGGAGAAATAATTCCAGATGTAGATATTACAATTGGATCTAAAACCTTCAAATGGGATTTTTGTGTAGACCCTATTGATGATAATTTTATATTGGGACTAGATTTCCTTCAAGCCAGTAGGTGCATTGTTGATCTTCACAACAGCACATTAACCACTGGAAATGAAATAGTGAAAGCATCATTCAAGAAATGCAGACCAGGTACTGACATACCAATTGCAAGAGTAGTAATAGGTAAATCAGTCACCTTTCCACCCAACACTGTCATTTGTAAATATGAAAGTGGAAAAACTATCGGTTACTAAAGAGGCTTTCATTTTTTAACCAGTTGCTCAGAGAAATGGTGTCCTGTTATCATCAGCAATCGGCAGTGGAGAAAATGTAATGGTCAAGGTCATCAATGATACCAATTGTTTTTTGACGTTGAAAAGAAATACCATAGTAGGAACAGCTGAAAGCATAAATGATGCTAATGTACAGTGTTCTGGTGACGAACAGGATAGCAATACAGTAAGAGAAATAGCAGATGCTGTTCAAAGTTTCTCAGACTTTGAACTGTTGGCAGTTCGATTTGTAGCCACCAATTCTCAGATGGACCAAGAACAACAGCTATCCACATTACAAGAGAAACTGCCATCTCACATGAGAGATTTATTCAAAAGATCTGCTTCCAATCTTACCAATCAACAGAGCATAGAATTAGCAGAGTTGCTTGTTGAATTTCATGACATCTTTGCCTGTCATGACTTGGACTTAGGGTGCTTGAAAGAAGTGGAGAACAAAATAAACACTGGAGATGCACCTCTTGTAAAACATAAAATGAGAAGAACACCCTCAGTTTTGAGGGGCAGGAGTGCAGTCACCTACAGAAATTGTTGGAGACAGGCATAATTCAGCCACCGATGTCTGATTGTGTGAAAGAAAGATGGAAGTGTATGTTGGTGTGTGGATTTTAGATCACTAATTTCCAAAACGGTGAAAGACAATTTCCCTTTGCCACTCATAGAGGATTGTCTTGATATGCTTTCTGGCACAAAAAAAGTCTCAAGACTTGACATGGCTTCAGGGTATAAACAAATGCCAATACATGAATCTGATAGAAAGAAAACTGCCTTTATAACTAAATATGGGCTGTTCAAGCATAGCCGCATAAGTTTCGGATTATGTAACACGCCTGTCACGTTCCAACGGACTATGCAGCTGGTTTTGAGAGGATTAACCTGGCAGGAACTCCTCATTTACCTTGATGACATTGTTATTCAGGGTTCTAGTTTTGAAACGGCAATGGAACATCTCAGACCCGTTTTCATCAGATTTCGACAGAATGAACTGAAACTTAAGCCAAAGAAGTGTCAATTGTTTAAGGAGGTAGAATTTCTGGGAAAATTAGTTAATGCCAATGGAGTTTCAGTAGCGCCAAGCAAGATCAAGGCAATGACCAAGTGGGCAGTACCAAAAACTCAACAAGAATTGATGCTATTTTTGGGATTAAACTACCACAGAGATCATATTAAAAATGTCACTGAACTGACTGCTCCACTTTATGAGCTGACATCACCAAAAAAGCAATTCATGTGGCTTAGAATACACCAAGATGTTTTTGATCACCTAAGGATGTGATGGTAACGCCTCCAATGTTAGCATATCCAACACCAACAGGACAGTTTTATCCTTGATACAGAAGCTTCTGACAGGGCTGTAGGTGCAAAGCTTTCCCAGTTTCAAGATGGGAAAATTAAGGTCATTAGCTATGTGAGCCATGTTCTGCTACCTGCATAGCATAAATACTGCACTACAAGAAAAGAGCTCCTTGCAGTTGTAAAATTCTGTAGACGCTTCTGACAGTATCTCTTGAGAAGAAAATTCACTGTTTGAACAGACCATAACAGTCTTATCTGGATGAGGAGATTCAAGAAAAGAATGTAGAAGGCCAGTTGGCTCAGCAGAAAACAAGAACAACACCGTACAATCCATCATCGAATGGTTAAGTAGTGAGGTATGATAGGACTCTTCTGCAGATGATTTGATGTTTCATTGAAGGACACAGTAAGGGTTGGGATAGATACCTTCCCTTATTAACCATGGCTCTTCACTCAGTGGAGAACCAACAAACTGGTTTCTCACCTGATCAGTTGATGTTGGGTCGGGAAGTCATTCAACCAGTGGATTTGCTGTTCTGAACACAGGATATCAGCGCCAAAGAGTATACTCCAGTTGAATGGGTTCTCCACTTAAATGAAATCATTCCAGCAACCCATAATTTTACACGCAAAAGACTTGTTCAAGCTCAATTACGACAAAAGAAGGACTATGATTTGAGTGAATGAAAATCAGAATGAGCCAGGAGATGTTGTATATAAGAGAGACATGTCCTCAAAGGCCGGACACTTGAAAAAATTAAGAACTCCTTGCACAGGGCCTTATCTCGTATTAGAGAATAAATCACCACTGCACAAAGTTCAAGATAGAAAAGGCTTGTATTTACTTCAACATGATCGGTTGAAGAGGTGCCAACACACAGTATTACCTCGGTGGTTTAAAAGAATGAGAGGCATTATTTTTTACAAGAGGGAGAGGAGTGTACAGAGGCTTTACAAGAGGGAAAGGAGTGTACAGAGGCTACAGGAGCTTTTGAAATCGAAGAGGCTGACACCATTGAAAAAGCGACAGATAAGCCATTGGAAATAATGGAGAAAACAGAACTGGATACAGTTGCTCCAGAAAAGTCTGAAGTGCTAGCAGGAGATTGCAGTAGTGGCGATCACTTTCTACAACAAATTGATGAGGATGACTTACTAAATTTATTCGAAGATCATCCAAACATAACCAGAACAGGGAGAAAAATTAGACCTCCAGTTCGATTTAAGGATTATGATGCTTAGTAGTATGAGCTTCAACATGACTAGTTTTGCACAAGTTTCAGCACAACTGCACAGTTGGTTTTAACTAACACTCACCATAGGTAAATACTGTAGATATTAGAATTCTACCTCAGACCCTTGTATTTGAATTTTTGTAGATGGATGAATTAGATGAGGCATATTTTGTTCCTGATTACGATGAGTCAGGGTTGGAGGAACAATCATTAGAAAAGTGATGGATCCAATGATTTAGCTGAGAAAAGCAGTGAAACTGAGCTAATAATTGTAGATGAAGTTTATTCAGAGGAGGAAACAAATGGCCCAAGTAGTATGTCTTACATGTTTCACTCAATATTTGGATGACCTCAGTGGATGATCTCGGGAGTGACGTCCTGTCACGTGACCCATGCCATGGTAACCGACGTGAGCGGCCATATTGTGACGTCATTAACATAGTGATACGTTGTGTCAGTGCGTTTGTGCAGCGCTTGTTGTTAAAGTGATACGTGTTTCTGTCAGCCATTTTGCATACTGGAGATCGCCATCTTGGTTTCCATGGTAGCACGTGATTGCTATGTTACCCAAAGGCTTGCAATAGGAAAGGGATATGTTCAGAGGAAGTGTTCCTTTGTACAAGAGTAGTTTCCCGGTTCGTTTATTTTGAAGAAGTACCACAAACAGCCCGATAATCCCTCCAAATCACAGAAACGGACTTGGCGAAGCCCCCTTCGGGGCATATAAGAATAACATGTAGTGCTACAAAACCGAAATGGCTCCTGTGGGTAAGTTCGATTGAACTAGAGTACATCAAATTACCCAAACAGACCCGACAATTGTCTTATTTGGTTCGAATTTCAACTAAATTCTCGGTTTGTACCTGTGTATCTACAAGCTATTTTATGACTTCCCCATCTCCTTATAAAGTATTCCGTCATCCCTAGACGAGTTTATGTTCTATTGTACACATTACATGTAGTATATAGGTACATGCTGGATGTACCAATATGTGCTTAGGTGCAAATGCACAATTGCGCACATCACATGCAGCACATAGGCACATGCGACCAAAAAGGGAATCTGTAAACACACAGACATATCCTAAAAAAGGATTCTATAGGGATTCAGTAAGTGGGATTCCAAAGTGGAATTCCGTAAGTGGGATTCCAAGCATATTCTGCAGGTAGACTTACCAACGGCTTCCATCTTGTCTCCAACTACCTGTCCTATGATTTGGCTCTTTTGTAATCATCCAATACTACTATATAGTCTTCTAACATCCTTGTAATCTTGTGAATTACTACCTTGTTCATTAACTTCACAACTCTAGATGTGTTTATGTTCTACTAGCGGGTGAATACCCGGCGTTGCACAGGATAATATAATCGGTACAGCCGTTTTCGAAATAGAAGGTCAAGGTCACCAATTTCAAAGTCAAGGTCACACTGCACAAGCACCACGATAAAGTCAAAAGGATCGATGGGTCAATAAACCGGGACATGTGAAATTTTAACCCGATCAATCCAGCCGTTTTCGAAATCAAAGGTCAAGGTCATGAATTTCAAGGAGGCCAAGGTCACCCCACATGGGCATTGTACCCATCCCATGTTACTCGCAGGAAAGGATTACCCCCATGTACAAAATTTGAGATCGATCAGTCGAGAAATGGAGAAGCTCACTCAAAACAAAGATAGAGAGAGAGATACAGACATTCGCATTTATATATTAGATTGTACACATCACATGCAGCACATAGGCACATGCGACCAAAAGGGGATTCTGTAAACACAGACATATCCTAAAAATGGATTCTATAGGGATTCCATAAGTGGGATTCCAAAGTGGGATTCCGTAAGTGGGACTCCAAGCTTCTTATGCTGGTAGTCTTACCAAGGGCTTCCAACTTGTCTCCAACTACCTGTCCTATGATTTTGCTCTATTGTAGTCATCCAATACTATATAGTATTCTAACATCCTTGCAATCTTGTGCCATTATTACCTTGTTCCATAAGTATTCCGACGACTCTAGACGTGTTTATGTTCTATTGCACACGTTACATGCAGCACACGCATGCTACATGCGTCGACATGTGCTTATGTGCAAATGCACAATGTGCGCACATCACATGCAGCAGACAGGCGACCAAAAAGGGATTCCATAACCACCGTCGTTTCCCAGAAAGGGATTCTGTAGGGATTTCAAAAAGGGATCCCATAAGTGGGATTCCAGGCTCCTATGCAGGTAATCTTACGATCAGCTTCCACTACGTCTGGTGCTCTCTGTCCTATGATTAGCTTCCACTGTATTCACCTAATACTATAGTCTTCTACTACCCTCTCAACATTAATACTGACTTGTAGCACTACTGCACGATTGCTGCTTGTCTAAGTTTACTCAAAGGACTCGAATCCCATCAAGCATATGAGCTTCGGAGCAATTACTTGATCAAGTGACTCCACATACTGCTTTATGACTGATCCAGGAAAATGGGAAGTCCATGACCACAGGCGTTTCCAAAAAAGGGATTCTATAGGGATTCCCTAAAAGGGATTTCATAAGTGGGATTCTATAAATGGGATTCCTAGCCAACTCCATAAAATGGGGTATCATCCTAACAACAGGTGCTGCACATGTGCACCGACACCACATATCACTATGATAATGACGTCACAACATGGCCGCTCTCGCTGGTTACCATGACAACACAACATGGCGCCACTGGATCACGTGACAGGACGTCACTTCCGAGGTCATCTACCAAGGTCATCCAAACATTGAGTGAAACATGAGACACATACTCCTGTGTCTGCACACTCTTGAGTTAGACGACTGATACAACAACGTAAACAGACACATCGCCTAGCCAAGCAACCAGATACACCTCTAGCATGGAAAAATACCACAAAAAAGAGAAATGAAACAACCTCTAGCATCAGTGAGTCAACGTCTACCTACTTTGCCAAAATTGAAAATATGCACAAAAGCCATTCAGCACCACTACGGACCTGGTGGAAAAAACCCAAACTCATCCTGAGAAGCAAGATATAAAGTGGAAGCTCGATAAAAGTGGAGGGGCACAACTTTTCAAGGCTGCCGTGGTTCGGCCCAGTGGGAGAAAAGTTACAATAGTATATATCAGTAAAAATACAGTGACTTACTATAGTTTAGATGAGCATACCACGGTGGCCATTTCTTCTACTTCAGTCATCTTCCAACCCGAAGGCTAGCCTTCGGGTTGAAAAATGGGTGAGGTAGAAGAAAAGGACCAAAGCGATCGAAGGTGGGATTCTTTTGCCAAATGTTGCTTAGATTTGCAAATAATGTATTAGAGGAATGCCTATATATTGATCACGTTTGCATGGACACAGTTTAAATCATTCCATAACAGCGTAGCATGTCTGTAGAAAAAAGTGAGGGGCACATGCCCCCCCACCCCTCACCCCGTCTTGTTTCACCATCTCTAAAATACCAGATCTCCACAACCAAGGTAATATACTCATACTGGGCCCTGAAGAAACATAAATCTTCAATTAATATCGCTCGATTTCTAAAATCGAAGATTCAAATATTACACTTGAGCCACTTGTTCATGACCCAAGTCGTCACATCATTGATGAAATTATTCGCAATCTTGATGATATCTTTGAAGTGCTACAGTCCCTCAGTGTATTAAAAGCCTGCGTTCTCGACAACATTATCCCGATGTTGCTCAGGGAGTGCTCTGCTTGTCTGACCCATCCGTCGATTCTTATCTTGAACCCTCTTATTAAGACGTATTGTATATCATCCCAATCCAAAAAATACGAATGTACCAGTTTTATAAAAAAAAGACTCCCAAATCTCCTCTGAAACTATTGCCCCATCGCACTTCTGAGTTATGTTGGTAATATGTTTGAACTTTGCATTTCAAAAATATATTCGCCATTCACGAAGCAAATTCCATACAACCCCGTTTCCATTCTGGTTTCACAGTAAATGACTCGACTGCACTGCAACTAAGTGACATATATATAGCACAATAAGTCATGTTTTGGGAAAGGGAAAGGAAATCCGTTTACGTAAGTCACTCGATAAGGTTTGACATAGAAAATTATCCCACAGACTCGAGAAAATGTGTATTACGGGTCAGCTTTTGGAGTGGTTCAAATCTTATCTGAATGACTTACAGGCAACAACGATTTCTTCGAAGAAAATGAGATATGCTCGGTGCTCTTCTCTTTTAGTATACATAAGCGATATTATAGAGGATCCGTTTGTAATATACACCTATTTTGTGTGTGACACATCACTCTATTTGGTTGATGAAGAACCTAAACTAGCAGCAGCGCTAAACAATGATTGGTCAACTTTAATCCACTAAAAACTGAATCCTTGTCAATCTCCCGTAGATGTCAAGACATTTCATCCATCCCTAAAAATTTTAGACACTATATAAAAGCAGTTATCTGCCATCAACACCTTGGATTGACTTGTAACAACCGTGGTTCCTGGGGGAACCACATCTCAGAAAAATCACCAAAAGCCTGGAAAACGTTTATCATTACTAAGAAAGCACAGATTCACACTTGACGGGAAAGCTGTTGCTTTTATTCAGCCAGTACGTGAATAAGCTTATACAGTTTGTGACAATGCCACAAAGTAAGGAATCTTACAACTCGAGAAAATTCAGATTGAAGCAGTCACAATAGTTACCGGGGTAACAAGAAGCACGGAAATAGACAGAACAGTATATGCGTTCCAACTGTCATTTTTTATCGCACAAGATCGATTTGGGCAGAGGGATAATATTGAACGATTTTGGCAGAGGAATAATATTGAACTCGAAGCCTTTTGCTTCTTGTTCATGTTGTGGAGAAACAGAGCAACCGGTCCAGAATGACATGTGTTTCACGACTGGTATTCGCCTGTGTATACTCCAGTAAAATAGAATGTGCCTGAATTCACTAATAGCTTCTGTGTTTTTGGCACAGTGCTTCCTTGATTTTGGCGCAGTTTAAACCAGATATTCGACAGAGCAGACGTTGTTTACAGTTGTTACCACTGCAAATATTATTGTCTGATACTCGGTGAGTGTTGAACATAGCCCAAATTACGCTACAAATGGCGACAAGCCTAAACAGGAAATGTGGGGTTAAATACTCTAAGGTGAAACTTGGTCAGTTTCACAACGTAAGCAAGGCAAATTCACAATGGTAAAAAAATGTGATTTTCGTAGAATTTGTTGCAAAAGTTCACACTTTTGTTACGAATTCATTAATTTAAAATTCTTTTATATCATTCTTCTGATAAATATTTGAAATCTTCTTTTTTTTAAAATCACAAAATTGTGATTGTTTTTCAAAGTTTGTTTATGGTTGTCAAAAATTGGCAACATTCAAATTGCAATGGTTTGACACTCTACTTAAACTTTTTACTTAAATGCCAAGATCTTTTTTGGGGGAAATCAACTTGTACTCGCCGTATTTGTTTTGATTTTTCTCAATCAACGTGATAGAGATAATATGCATTTCAAATTTACCTCCCCTAACTCCAATCAAAACAATCTGGATAGTTAACAAAGGGAGATAACATAATTAAGGTATTAGATACTTTATTAAGATTAAATAAAGTTGTAAATTTCCTTAAAATTACTAGAGATAAATAAAAACAATGTGCTTTATTAACAGTTGTATATTATTATGATACATAAAGAGTGGATCATTATAATAAATTAGTTTGATGTGATTTTTTAAATAGAAATTCAAATAAGTTATCGCAAACCAAAGATTTTTACTTATGAAATTTTGAAACTTGCTTATGTTTTTCCACTCAAACTAATATTTGGTGTAGAGCTTGTTCATTGGTTGTACTTATTCCAATTCACAAAATGGCACTAAATTTACAAACCATCTCGGTGGATGAATTTCAGCTTTGAAATCATGTAGGCCCAGTGAAAGCAAAAACATTATACAGTTGTAGACAAATTAATGGTAAACTGGAATTAATTGATTTGATTAGGGAAACTGGAGTGGCAGAAGATATTTGGCTGGATCTAATAAGAAATGATACAAAATATGCACCACTTTTGTTCCATAAGGCTCCGAAAAAGGGATTTGTAGTTTTATGCTTTAAAGTCTATTATCGGTTTTGTGAAATCTTGTTAATGAAAGGGTCAATTAGTTCGGTATTCCAGAAATAAACAGTTAGTGCCTTGTTAACCATAGTGGTTCTGTGCGGGCGCCCCAAATTTTGCACCCTTCTGGGCACACAAAGCGAACAAAAAAAGGAAGGGAAATGTTTTTGTTATGTGGGCTTTTATCAATTTTTCTCGCTGTTTTTCAGTGAATGGGGCAATCTGCTTGGTATTTTCCAAATTTACAGACTATGCCTTGGGAATCATAGTAGTGCTCTGCGGGTCCCCCAAAATATGCATCACTTTTGTTCCATAAGGCTCCCAAAAAGGGTTCTGTAGTTTTATGCTTTATTGTCTATTATCGGTTTGTGTGAAATCTTGTTAACGAAAGGGCCAATCAGCTCGGTATTGCAGAAATAAACAGTAGGTGTCTTGCTGACCACAGTGGTTCTGTGCGGGCCCCCCAAATTTTGCACCCTTCTGGGTCCACAAAGTGACCGAAAAAAAGACAGGAAAAGTTTTACTTATATGGGCTGTTATCAATTTTTCTTGCTGTTCTTTCGTGAATGTGGCAATCTGCTTGGTATTCTCCAAATTAATAGAAGATGCCTTGGCAAGCATAGCGGTGCTCTGCGGGCCCCCCAATATATGCACCACTTTTGTTCCATAAGGCTCCGAAAAAGGGTTTTGTAGTTTTATGCTCTATAGTCTATTATCAGTTTGTGTGAAATCTTGTTAATTAAAAGGCCTATTAGGATGGTATTCCTGAAATAAACAGTAGGTGTCTTGCTGACCACAGTGGTTCTGTGCGGGCCCCCCTAAATTTTGCACCCTTCTGGGTCCACAAACTGACCCAAGAAAGGATGGGAAATGTTTTTGTTATATGGGCTATTATAAATTTTTCTCGCTGTTCGTTCGTGAATGTGGCAATCTGCTTGGTATTCTCCAAATCTATAGAAGATACCGTGGCAAGTATAGTGGTGCTCTGCGCCCCCCCCCCCCCAAAAAAAAATAGGCACCACTTTTGTTCCCTAAGGCTCCGAACAAGGAATTTGTAGTTTTGTGCTTTATAGCCTATTATCGGTTTGTGTGAAATGTTGTTAATGAAAGGGTCAATTAGCTCGGTATTCCAGAAATAAACAAATAAACAGTAGGTGTCTTGCTAACCACAGTGGTTCTGTGCGGGCCCTCCAAATTTTGCGCCCTTCTGGGTCCATAAACCGGCCCAAAAAAGGAAGGGAAGTGTTTTTGTTATATGAGCTAATATCGGTTTTTCTGGCTGTTCGTTAGCGAATGGGGCAATCTGCTTGGTATTCTCCAAATTTACAGAAGATGCCTTGGGAAGCATAGTGGTGCTCTGCGGGCCGCCCAAAATATGCACCACTTTTGTTCCATAAGGCTCCCAAAAAGGGTTCTGTAGTTTTATACTTTATAGTCTATTATCGGTTTGTGTGAAATCTTGTTAACGAAAGGGACAATTAGCTCGGTATTTCCGAAATAAACAGTAGGTGTCTTGTTGACCACAGTGATTCTGTGCGGGCCCCCCAAATTTTGCACCCTTCTGGGCTCACAAAGCGACCCAAAAAGGAAGGGAAATGTTTTTGTTATGTGGGCTTTTATCAGTTTTTCTGGCTGTTCGTTAGCGAAAGGGGCAATCTGCTTGGTATTCTCCAAATTTACAGAAGATGCCTTGGGAAGCATAGTGGTGCTCCTAGGGTCCCCAAAATATGCACCACTTTTGTTCCATAAGGCTCCCAATAAGGGTTCTGTAGTTTTATGCTTTATAGTCTATTATCTATTTGTGTGAAATCTTGTTAGAGAAAGGGTCAATTAGCTCGGTATTCCAGAAATAAGCAGATTGCCCCATTCCCTAACGAACAGCGAGAAAAACTAATATTAGCTCATATAACAAAAACACTTCCCTTCCTTTTTGGGTCGCTTTGTGGACCCAGAAGGGCGCAAAATTTGGGGGGCCCGCACAGAACCACTGTGGTTGGCAAGACACCTACTGTTTATTTCTGGAATACCGAGCTAATTGACCCTTTTATTAACAAGATTTCACACAAACCGATAATACGCTATAAAGCATAAAACTACAGAACCTTTTTTGGGAGCCTTATGGAACAAAAGTGGTGCATATTTTGGGGGGGGCCGCAGAGCACCACTATGCTCGCCAAGGCATCTTCTGTAAATTTGGGGAATACCAAGCAAATTGCCCCATTTGCGTATGAACAGCGAGAAAAATTGATAATAGCCAATATAAGAAAAACATTTCCCTTCCTTTTTCGGGTCGTTTTGTGGACCCAGAAGAGTGCAAAATTTGGGGGGCCCGCACAGAACCACTGTGGTCAGCAAGACACCTACTGTTTATTTCTGCAATACCGAGCTGATTGGCCCTTTCATTAACAAGATTTCGCACAAACTGATAATAGACTATAATGCATAAAACTACAGAACCCTTGTTGGGAGCCTTATGGAACAAAAGTGGTGCTCGGTATTCCAGAAATAAATAGTAGGTGTCTTGCCAACCACAGAACCACTGTGGTTGGCAAGACACCTACTATTTATTTCTGGAATACCGAGCTAATTGACCCTTTCATTAACAAGATTTCAACCAAACCGATAATAGGCTATAAAGCATAAAATTACAGAACCCTTTTTGGAGAATACCAAACAGAATGCCCCATTCGCGAACGAACAGCGAGAAAAATTGATAATAGCCCATATAACAAAAACATTTTCCTTCGTTTTTTGGGTCGTTTTGTGGACCCAGAAGGGTGCACAATTTGGGGGCCCGCACAGAACCACTGTGGTCAGCAAGACACCTACTGTTTATTTCTGGAATACCGAGCTAATTGGCCCTTTCATTAACAAGATTTCACACAAACCGATAATAGACTATAAAGCATAGAACTACAGAACCCTTTTTGGGAGCCCTATGGAACAAAAGTGGTGCATATTTTGGGGGCCTGCAGAGCACCATTATGCTTCCCAAGGCATCTTCTATAAATTTTGAGAATACCAAGAAAATTGCCCCATTTGCGAATGAACAGAGGAAAAATTGATAATAGCCCATATAAGAAAAACATTTCCCTTCCTTTTTTGGGTCGTTTTGTGGACCCAGAAGGGTGCAAAATTTGGGAGGCCCGCACAGAACCACTGTGGTCAGCAAGACACCTACTGTTTATTTCGGGAATATCGAGCTATTTGGCCCTTTCGTTAACAATATTTCACACAAACCTATAATAGACTATAAAGCATAAAACTACAGAACCCTTTTTGGGAGCCTTATGTAACAAAAGTGGTGCATATATTGGGGGGCCCGCAGAGCACCACTTTGCTTCCCAAGGCATCTTCTGTAAATTTGGAAAATACCAAGCAGATTGCCCCATTCGCTAACGAACAGCGAGAAAACCTGATATTAGCTCATATAACAAAAACACTTCCCATCCTTTTTTGGGTCGCTTTATAGACCCAGAAGGGCGCAAAATTTGGGAGGCCCGCACAGAACCACTGTGGTTAGCAAGACACCTACTGTTTATTTCTGGAATACCGAGCTAATTGGCCCTTTCATTAACAAGATTTCACACACACCGATAATAGACTACAGGGCATAAAACTACAAAACCCTTTTTCGGAGCTTTATGGAACAAAAGTGGTGCATATTTTGGGGGCCCGCAGAGCACCACTATACTTGCCAAGGTATCGTCTATAGATTTGGAGAATTCCAAGGAGATTGCCCCATTCACGAACAAACAACGAGAAAAATTTATAATAGGCCACATAACAAAAACATTTCCTATCCTTTTTTGGGTCGCTTTGTGGACCCAGAAGGGTGCAAAATTTGCGGGGCCTGCATTGAACCACTGTGGTCAGCAAGACACCTACTGCTTATTTCTGGAACACGTAGCTAATTGGACCTTTCATTAACAAGATTTCACTCAAACCGATAATAGACTATAAAGCATAAAACTAAGAACCCTTTTTGGGAGCCTTATGGAACAAAAGTGGTGCATATTTTTGGGGGCCCGTAGAACACCACTATGCAAGGCATCTTCTATAAATTTGGAGAATACCAAGCAGATTGCCCCATTCGCGAAAGAACAGTGAGAAAAATTGATAATAGCCCATATAAGAAAAACATTTCTCTTCCTTTTTTGGGTCGCTTTGGGGACGCAGAAGGGTGCAAAATTTGGGGGGGGGGGGCCGCACAGAACCACTGTGGTCAGCTAGACACCTGCTGGTATTTCTGGAATACCGAGCTAATTGGCCCTTTCGTTAACAAGATTTCACACAAACCGATAATAGACTATAAAGCATAAAACTACAGAACCCTTTTTGGAAGCCTTATGGAACAAAAGTGGTGCATATTTTGGGGAGCCCGCAGAGCACCACTATACTTCCCAAGGCATCTTCTGTAAATTTGGAAAATACCAAGCAGATTGCCCCATTCACTAACGAATAGCGAGAAAAACTGATAAAAGCCCACATAACAAAAACATTTCCTTTCCTTTTTTGGGTCGCTTTGTGTGCCCAGAAGGGTGCAAATTTGGGGGGCCCGCACAGAACCACTGTGGTCAGATAGACACCTACTGTTTATTTCTGGAATACCGAGCTAATTGGCCCTTTCATTAACATGATTTCACACAAACCGATAATAGCCTATAGAGCATAAAACTACAAAACCCTTTTTCGGAGCCTTATGGAACAAAAGTGGAGCAGATTTTGGGGGGCCCGCAGAGCACCACTATACTTGCCAAGGCATCTTCTATAGATTTGGAGAATACCAAGCAGATTGCCCCATTCGCGAACGAACAGCGAGAAAAATTGATAATAGCTCATATAAGAAGAACATTTCCCTTCCTTTTTTGGGTCGTTTTTTGGATCCAGAAGGGTGCAAAATTTGGGGGTCCCGCACAGAACCATTGTGGTCAGCAAGCCACCTACTGTTTATTTCTGGAATACCGAGCTAATTGGCCCTTTCATTAACAAGATTTCACACAACCCGATAATAGACTATAGAGCATAGAACTACAGAACCCTTTTTAGGCGCCTTATGGAACAAAAGTGGTGCATGTTTTTGGGTTTTGTTTGGGGGGGGGGGGGCGCGGAGCACCACTATGCTTCCCAAGGCATCTTCTATAAATTTGGAGAATACCAAGCAGATTGCAACATTCGCGAACGAACAGCGAGAAAAATTGATAATAGGCCATATAATAAAAAGATTTCCCATCCCTTTTTGGGTCGCTTTGTGGACCCAAAAGGGTGCAAAATTTGGGGAGCCCGCACAGAACCACTGTGGTTAGGAAGACACCTACTGTTTATTTATGGAATACCGAGCTAATTGACCCTTTCATTAACAAGGTTTCACACACACTGATAATAGACTATAAAGCATAAAACTACAGAACTCTTTTTGGGAGCCTTATGGAACAAAAGTGGTGCATATTTTGGGCGGCCCGCCGAGCACTACTATGCTTCCCAGGCACCTTCTTTGAATCTGGAGAATACCAAGTGGAGTGCACCTTTCGCAAACGAACAGGCAGAAAAACTAATAATACCCCATATAACAAAAACATTTCCCTTCCTTTGTAGGGGTGCTTTGTGGATCCGGAAGGGTGCAAAATTGGGGGGGGGGGGGGGGGGGGATGACAAAACACCTACTGTTTAGTTCGGAAATACCGGGCTAATTGACTCTTCCACAAACAAGATTTTGACCCATAAAAGATTGTAAATCAAAAAATGACAGAACCCCCTTTTGGTTCCATTATGGCACAAAAGGAGTGCATATTTTTGGGCCCTGCAGAGCACCACCATGTTTCCAAAGGCACATCTATGAAATTTGAGAAAAGCGAGGAGATTGCCCCTTTCTCTAGAAAACATTCAGAAAAAAATGATAATAGCCCATATAGCAAAAACATTTTGGTACCATTTTTGTGGGCTGTGTGGCCCCTGAAGTGTTCATATTTGGGGTGCCCGCTCAATAAAACCATGGTTATCAATATCCCTACTGTTCATTTAGGAACATCGAGCTAATTGACCTTTCAATTTTCGAAAAAAAACCGACAAACCGATAATAATCCGTAAAGCAAGAAATATCCGAACCATTTTTTGGAAGCCTTATGCCAAAGGAGTACATATCTTTGTGCGGAGGCGCAGGACACTACCATGTTTCCCAAGGCAATATCTATAAAATTTGGAGATATTGGGTCGATTGGCCATTCCTCCAACAAAGAGTTCCAGAAACCAATAATACCCCTCTACAGCAAAAAGTCTGAGAACCCCTTTTGGGAGTCTTGTGGCACTAAATGGTGTACACATTTTGGGGGTCCCGCTGAGTACCACTGTGCTTCCCAAAGCACATCTATAAATTCTGAGAATGCGGAGCAGATTGCCCCTTTCTCTAACAAACTGAAAAACTGATAATAACCCATAAAGCAAGAAAACTTCAATGCCATTTGGTGGTGGGTGGGGGGGGGGGGGGGGGGGGGGGGGGGGGGGTTGTGGCCCAAGAATAGAGAAAATTTTGGGGGGCCCGCACGTTGGGCATAGTACCAACACCAAAATGAGTCGAAACTGAATGGGGGTCCAAACTGGAGACCAATGTCACTGAGGTCAACCGGGGATCATTGAATGCATCTCTTCAGAATTGCTGGTAATCACATTTTATGACCCTCCTGATACAATTCAGAAGTTCGTACATGTATTTTATTTACACCCAAAAAGTGGGTGGAAGCAAAAGCAAAATTTTTAAAGTGAGTTTCGCTCATAGTGTCAGGCTGACAATTTTACGCTTTTGATAGTTTAAAAGTGTATTATGATCAGTCATCTAAATTCTAATAATATAGTTATAAGTGTCGATAATCTCCTAATCATAAGTAGCGCACATGCAGTGCCTCCGTTATTATGGACATCATCACTTTCTGACAGGGGTTTGTCACAAATGTCATGTACAGAAGTTACGAAACCTTAAAATAATTTGCAAGAAACTTTTAAATTAAGACAGATCTATAGCGGCCAAAGCTGAAGAGAAGCAATTAAAGTGGGAATCAGAGACGTAGCTTTTGGGAGGAGGAGGGTTCGTATAACAACCCACCCCCCCCCCCCCACCCCCAATGTTTGCCCCAAATATCCAGATAGTTGGAAATTTTTCAGGCAAAAATTCCAACAGTTGGAAATTCGTAGCATTGTAGGGACGGATTTTTTTTTCCGAATGTGGTATTACATTTCCATGAAAAATTCCTACCCACAGCTTCCACAGATTCTGAGCGAACAACGCAAGATTTTCCGACTACTCAGCGGGCTCCAAAGTTAATTCACCAACGGTGGTCATGTTGCTTGTTTTGTTCCCTTCTATGTCTAACCTTAAACTTTTATGCTGTAACAAGCATTTGGCAAACCGTTTCTTAAATTATAACAGAAACTGCAGAAATACAAACAAATTGGTTAATTTGGTGCGCGCAATAGTCATAAGCAGTTGATTTCTGAGGCTAGTAAACAGGCACAGTATGGGGACCTACCTGCAATGCACTTACAGACTACAGTTTATTTTAGGACCCAAAATGTGCCTCATCCCTCCACCTGTGAGGCCGTATCCTGAAATGTTTTAAGTTACAACCAAAATTGAGTTTTCTATGGCTCTGTATTCTAATGAAAGACGAATATAGCCAGACTGAAAATTTTGATTTGTATTTGGTATTATTCAAATATTATCTCACACACATTGTGACAAAAAGGCTGAGTTAGTTAGCTAATTCATTACTCATATTTGATATATGATTTTAATAAATTATTGGTTGAATGCTGATTTTTTCAGCATTCTCCATACATGTACATTCATGTAATTGACACAATGCCTAATAGAGCCAAATAGGGCCTACTTACAGACAACTGTACCACAAGAAGATGACATTTTGTACTATCTTAAAACCTCAAATTATGTGCATAGATATTTAACTGCAGCCATTTAAAATGCTTGGAAATGTTCTCAGAATGCCCTAAAATCTCTCGGTACAGTCATTCGGAGTCAGCCTTTTGAAAAATGCGGTGGGTGGGATGGGATGGGATGGGGTGAAGGGGGACCCCTTTAATCATCCACTCCTAGATGGTTTTTTCATAGATCTACACCGCCTCTGCCCCGTCCCCCCCCCACCCCCCAATTGAAAACCTAGCTACGTAGCTGTGGGAAGTGTCCTTGCAATCGAGTATGCGTCGGGTGTTTTCTAAAAAAAAAATCATTCCAGTCCCAGGGCATGTAAGACTGTGGGCTGTAGACAAAGCGCTGCATATGCCCATGCTATAGGTTAGATGAGGAGGCGCATCGTTGCGAATTTATAGGCTCGTTATAATGCAAGGGGAGTCACAGAGCTCATATTTAGAGTAGGAACAGTTACGGGCCAAGTCGGTGGCCATCTAAGAGAGTAGGATCTAAATAGTTAGTACAAGCTCCGGGAGCTCACGAATATTGGCATTCATGTAGACGTTATTGCCTGTTATAGACGGCAAGCCACACATGGACAGAGTAGGCTTTGCCTGTATAAACATTATACTTAGGTAGCTAGAGTGAAACAGTTAATCCTCGAAGTAGCAGCTGTTAGAGTAAAGTGACAATGCTTTAGTGGCCATGCTACATTCCGTTACATGGACTCTGCGACATTCCGTTACATGTTCGTGCGACATTCCGTTACATGTTTGTGAAAAGCGATCTGAGTTCAGACACTACATTGAGCCGAGAAGATCAAACATCAGTGACAAGGAAGAATCAACCAACGAAAACAGAGAACACGGGCCCGCAAAGTGACTCAAAACCTGTGTGGGTGGGGTGTGATTACATTTTGTGTTCCATTCATTGGATTCCATGTAAGTCACAAGTTACTATATTTTTATAAATGTATTAAAATTGTTATTTTCAGTGAAGCCCTGTTAATTGTGCTTTCTGGTGAAAAGTCACTGACCCCTTTAAGATAAGAAACACCCCAACAAAAACGAAGCAGGCGGGTTCGAATCGGTGAGAGATACGTTCAAGCAACGATTCAGGCGACACTCCTTGAGTCTTGGCCGAATACACGACGTTAATCAATTTCTCCTGGCAACAATCACGCCCGGTTTCCGAATCAGGTAAAAATTAAAAAGTTAAAAATAAACAGGATCACTCAATGTTAATTTTACTAGATTTCAGTTTTCATATTCATACAGGTTGCCTCAATACTTTTTTGTAGTTTTAAAAAGTGGTTTAGTGGGTAATATTTGGTTAAATTTGCTCTTCAATTCGATCGACGAAATCGAACATAACAGTAGTGGAAATTCTAGAAGAAGAATAGGATGCGTTGTAGGTTAGGGAATAATTAACCCTTTGAGTCAAAAATATTTTTGTGTGAAATTTTCAGTGATAAATGTCAGAAATGGATACCCCAAGCTTGGAAAAGATAATTAGTATGGGCGAGCTATTGGGCTTTGCAGGTAGTGAATTACAAAAAAAAAAACTGTAAAAGAAGAGCAAAAGCATGTTAGATCGTTGGGTTACGTTGGATCGCGAGGAGTCTGACCGAACGAAAGAAAGAGTTTGATAGAGCTGAAGAAGTATCGTTAGATCGAGAAAGAGTTGAAAGAGAAGCTGCATTAGAGCGTGAAATGGAGTAGAGACAGGCAGCAGTAAGAGCTGCATAGCGAGAGAAAGATATTCAGGTTGGGCGCGAAAGGTCTGAAAAGGCGCGTGATGAAGCTGAAAGGGCACGTAAGGAAGACGAGAAGGCTGTCGAGGAAGCTGGAAGACAACAGGAGAGGGAAATGGAAATTTTAAGCACATGGGCACGGTTACCTGAAGCTAATGGTAGACTGGGTGGAGAAAATCCTGGGGGAAACGTGAAGGCACCTTATCCCCAGTTACACGAGTTCCATGAACAGACTGACGACATTGATACTTGTTTACAGAGATTCGAAAGGTTTCCTTCGACTCAGGGTTGGCTCGATGACGCCTGGGGGGGGGGGGGGGGGGGGGATTTGTCTTCAGTCTTCTTCCGCGAACAGGCAACTCGCTACCAGCTTTTGTGTACTAACCTCAATAGGTACCATCTCACCGAGGAGGGGTCACGATGAAATTCAGAAAGTGTGAGGCTGTGGAGGGTGTAAGTGTGTACTAGGTTGTGTCATTTCGACTGTTCGTCAAACTATTGGGAAATGAAAAGTCATTTCCCTCCTTGAAGGACCTACTTATCAGGGAGCAATTTGTGTTATCGTGGACCCTCGAGATGGCATTGCCTTTTGAGGAGAAGCAGCAGGGTATGGTGGAAGAAATGACTAGGGTGACCGAGCAGTATTTCGAGGCTAATGGGGAAAGTCTGACACAAGGTTGGCAGGGCAGGAGTGAGGGTAACGTGGTTGCAAAGGCACCTGTAAGAGCCCAACACAGATATCGGGCAATGGCCCACCAGGTCGCGATTCAAGGCGTTAACTTGCTACATTTGTGACAAGAAGGGGCACCTGGACCGGAACTGTTGGCAGAAGGCTATGGAAGGGAACCCAGCAAGAGTGGGAGGAGAGACCCATCCCCGAAAAACTGGACAAATGCCAATCAGTCCTCTGGGAAGAGATGAACGGCCGCACTGTGCCAAAGAATTGGGCCCGAAGAGAACCCACTGCGGCGGTGTATAGACGTTGGACATCTTAGGGTGGAAGGGGAGGAGTGCCCATCCGATCAGGAAAAGGGAGAGATGCCAGTATGTCTGGGTTTTATGGGGTGGGGGCAGTCCGTGTGTTGTGAGACACTGGGTGTAGTAGCGTGGCTGTCAAGCGGGCACTCGTCAGTGACGAACAACTGATTGGACACGATCACATGTTTGTACTCATAGATGGAATGGCGAGGAGGTTCCACCTTGCGAGGGTGGGGGTGGACACCCCATTCGTCATGTGAGGCTATGTGTATAGAGGCACCCATCTGTGACTCACCTGAGGAGGCTTCAGCGGTAGTCACAAGCTGCTAGGGGAAGCTATCTGGGGAGACAACTGAAGACGTCCACGTGGAAGACCGTATGTATGCACAAAAGGTGGACTCCACATTTGAGAAGGTTTGGGAGTTAGCCAAAAGTAATGAGTCAATAGCTACAAGGGGTAAGGTTCTATATCCGGTGTATGAAGAACAGAAGGGTAGTTCGAACAGCGAGGTGAAAAAAATGGCTCCGGAGAAGTATCCGAAGCAGGTGATGACCCTAGCGCATGAATCGCTAGTGGGAGGGCACCTGGGGTCGAGGAAGCTGGTCGACCGCATCACCTCCATTATCCATTGGATTGGCATTATAGGGAAAGTCGCAAACTTCTGCCAGTCTTGCAACGTATGCCAGAAGACTGTGCCCAAAGGTAACCTCCCCAGGGTTCCGTTAGGGGAAATGCCTCTAATCAACGAACCGTTTGGCAGGGTAAGGGTGGACTTAGTCGGTCCGATTAAACACGTGTTGGAAAGTTAAATGGGAAATAGGTATTTTCTGACAGCTTCGGATTATACCACAAGGTATCCCGAAGCAATCGCTCTTCCCAAATTTTAGATGGAGTGCGTGACTGAAGTCTTGCTCGAGATGTTCAGCAGGTTGGGTTTCCCAAAGGAAATTCTGACAGATCAGAGGTCCCAATTCACCTCTGGGATGTTGGAAGAGGTGTGCCGTTTGGTTGCGGTGAAAAAACTATTCACCATCCCCTATAACCCCAAAAGCAATGGACTTTGCGACAGGATCAATGAGAGTCTAAAGGCGATGCTTAAAAATGTGTCAGGAGAGGCCCAAGGAATCGGTATCTACCAGAGTTCTATTTGACTCGAGGGAAGTTCCGCAGGCGTGCACATGGTTCTCTCCATTCGAGCTACTTTTCAACCGAACAGTGAGAGGCAGAATGCAAGTACTCAATGACCTTTGGACAGAGGAGGATACATCTCCAGTACGTAATACATACCAATATGTGTTGGGCCTCCGAAACAAACTGGCATAAAGATGCCACTGGCAAGTGAGAGTCTACGTAAAAACCATTATGACCGCAGAACGAAGCAGAGGAAGTTTGAGGAAGGTCAGAAGGTAACCGTATTATTGCCCACCGACCAAAATGAGGGAGGAGGTGGAGAGAATGTTGGAGGTGGGAGTCATCGAACATTCCAATTCCCCTTGTTTTAATTAAGAAGGACAATGGCTTATGATTTTGTGTTGACTTTAGACGACTCAACAACATAGCAAAGTTTGAAAATGAACCGATGGGAAACATGAGCGACCTACTGGCAGGCCAAGTACTTCAGTAAGATTGAATTGAGTAAGGGCTACTGACAGGCCCAGTCATATCAGAAGATGGACATATGACTGCATTTACGACTCCGGGCGACTGTTACCAGTTCTGTAAGCTCCCTTTTGGGATGGTAAACACTGATGCCACTTTTAATAGGATGATACGGAAGCTGTTGACCAACTTCGAGCTTGGCCAACTATGTGGACGACATCCTCTCTAAAACAAAGACATGGACAGAGTATATGGCAGAGTATCGAGTATGTGACAGATCTTAGGGTCCTGTTTAAGGGGCTCGAGAAGACGGAGGTCACAGTGAAACTCCCAACATGTCAGATAGGGCTTAGGACCATCAAGTTTCTCAGTCACAAGATTGGTGAAGGTAAGGTTGAGAGGATCCGCAATGCGAGCCCCCCCCCCCCCCCCCCCCACACACACACACACATCATCAGACGAAGTAACAAGTTAGGTCCTTCCTGGGGCTGGAACCGGGCATGGTCATTAGTGGTAGAAATAGATCCACGCCACGTGTTCAGGCTAGACTCAAAGAGTGTCTCCTGAATCTATGCACCGGGCGAAACCTACGTCCCTACATAGCCATGGTCATGGACGTCACAACTGTGATTAGTACTAGGAGACAACCAATGGTAGTTACTTTATTCTCCATTTTCATATACAAGACCCTCACTGATGCATCATGAAAAGCATGCAAAGTTTCCCTTTGAGACAAATTTTCAAGGGGTAGTTGCCCCATCCCCACTCTTGCCAAGTGTACGTTGACACCTGAGATCACTTTTACACACCAGTGCCTTACATGCTATTAAATGTGTGTTGGGCTAATTTTGGAAGACAAAAATAATCGCCTCACGAAACAGTACGATACAGAAATGACTGTTAAACAAGGTGCTGCTCAACGGGCCCCGAAAATACGCGCTCATGTTGTGCCTCAAATCTACCAAAATATTGGTTTTCTCAAACTTTATGATAGTGTGATTGCTAAGCTGGGCAGTTATGTGTGCTCCGCCACCGTCCCCTCCCCAAACAACATGAACAGGTTTCGTGAGGAGCATTGGGGCAAACTGGTTAGAGCATTGGACTTTAAATAACAAGGTCGGTGGTTTGACTATGAACAGCAGTAACTGCGACCTTTGGTAAGGCACGTAATCCCCAATGGCCATGTGGGGGCACTGTAGCGCTGTGCACTAAGGAGTACCGAACAGCTATATCTATGCTGTCCACTTGCCTTCAACCACCGTTCTTTAAAATAAGCACCATCTTCGGACCACATCGCATCTAAACAAATAATTACATTTTCTTGCATTTTCTTGCAGTATGTGTTATTATTAGCTTTTTAAACTGCTTGTTCGATGAGAATATAACCGGTTCGTTATTCTCGAAATTTGTGGCGTGTGAATTACTGAACAATGTGCACTCTTGTTGTGGCACAATTCCCCAAAAGGAATTACTACACTCTCTTGCTCGGCTATTATCGATTTCTCTGACTACTTGTTGGAGAAAGGCGCAATTGTTTGATAGTATGAAAATATATAAGTAATGCCTAGTTTAACATGGTGGTGTTCTGCGGACCCGACAAAATATGCACCCATTCGGTGATACAGAGCTCGCAATGACTTTAAAAGGTATTTACACATTTGGCTAAATGGGCTATAATCGGTTTCTTTGACTACCTGTTAGAGAAATGGTTAACTGGCTTGGCATTCCTTAATGCAACAGTGGGTGCCTTTCTGAAAAGATATGCACCCATTTTGTGCCAAAAGACTCCTAAAAAGGGTTCTAACATTTTTTTCTATAAGACCTATCATCAGGGTTGTCTGATTTCTTGTTAGAGGAAGGTATTCCCAAAATAAATAGAGGGTGTCTTGCTAACCCAAGTGGTGCTGTGCGCACCCCCCCCCCCCCACAAAGCTCCCCAAGATGGTACTGAAGTATACAAAAAGGGACATTCTTCTCCATATTCCCCACATTTATAGATGGTCCTTGAGAAGCATATTGGTGCTTGCGACCTCCCTCCCCCAAAATATGCACCCCTTTTGTGCCACAAGGCTCCCAAAAAAGGGTGCTGTCAATTTTTGCTTTACAGTCTATTATCGGTTTGTGTGAAATCGTAGAGAAAGGTCAGTTAGCACGGTATTCTCGAAATAAAAAGTAGGTGCTTTGCTAACTACACCGAATTTTGCACCCTTCTGGATTCACAAAGCACCCCAAACAAGGAAGGTAAATGGTTTTGTTATATCGGCTATTATCGGTTTCTACCACTGGTTGTTAGCGAAAAGGCAATCTGCTTGGTATTTTCCAAATTTATAGATGGTGCCTTGGGAAGCATAGTGTTGCTCTGCTGGCCCCACAAAATATGCACCCCTTTTATGCCATAAGGCTCCAAAAAAGGGTTCTGTCATTTTTTGCTGTACAGTCCATTATCGGATTGTGTGAAATCTTGTTAGAGAAAGGGTCAATTAGCTCAGTATTCCCGAAATAAACGGTCGGTATCTTGCTAACCACAGCCTCCCAAATTTTGCACCCTTCTGGATCCACAAACCATCCCAAAAAAGGAAAGGAAATGTTTATGTTATATGCGCTCTTATCAGTTTTTCGTGCTGTTTGTTAGCGGAAGAGGCAATCTGTTTGGAATTCACCAGAATTATATATGGTTCCCTGGGAAGCATAGTAGTGCTCTGCGGGCCCCACAAAATATGCCCCTTTTTTCTGCCATAAAGATCCCAAATAGGGTTCTGTCATTTTTTACTTTACAGTCTATTTTCGGTTCGTGTGAAATCTTATTCAGGAAAGGGTCAATTAGCTCAGTATTCCCGAAATATACAGTAGGTCTCTTGCTAACCACAGTTGTTTTGTGTGGCCCCCGCCCAAATTTTGTACCCTTCCGGGTCAGCAATGCATCCCAAGAAACAAAGGGAAATGTTTTTGTTGTATGAGCTATTATCAGTTTGTCTTGCTTTTGTTAGTGAAGGGACAATCTGATTGGTGTTCTACAAATTTGTAGATAGCGCCTTGGGAAGCATAGAGGTGCTCTGCAGGCCCCGGAGATATGCACCCTTTTGTGTCATAACGCTCCCAAAAAGGTATATACAGTCTATTATCGGTTTGGGTGAAATCATGTTGGAGAAAGGCGTCAATTAGCTCAGTATACCCGAAATAAACAGTAGGTGCCTTGCTAACCACAGTGGTTCTGTGCGGGACCCCAAATTTTGCACCCTTCTGGGCACACAAAGCGACCCAAAAAGGGAAATATTTTGTTATGCGGGCTTTTAGCAGTTTTTCTCGCTGTTCGTTAGCGAATGGAGCAATCTGCTTGGTATTCTCCAAATTTATAGAAGATGCTTTGGGAAGCATAGTGTGCTCTGCGGGCCCCCCAAAATATGCACCACTTTTGTTCCATGAGGCTCCCAAAAAGGGTTCTGTAGTTTTATGCTTTATAGTCTATTATCGGTCTGTGTGAAATCTTCTTAATGAAAGGTCCAATTAGCTCGGTGTTCCAGAAATAAACAGTAGGTGTCTTGCTGACCACAGTAGTTCTGTGCGGGCCCCCCAAATTTTGCACCCTTCTGGGTGCCCAAAGCGACCCAAAAAAGGAAGGGAAATGTTTTTGTTATATGGCCTATTATCAATTTTTCTCGATGTTCGTTCGCGAATGTTGCAATCTGTTTGGTATTCTACAAATCTATAGAAGATGCCTTGGCAAGTATAGTGGTGCTCTGCGGGCCCCCAAAATATGCAACACTTTTGTTCCATAAGGCTCCGAAAAAGGGTTTTGTAGTTTTATGCTCTATAGTCTTTTTTCGGTTTGTGTGAAATCTTGTTAATGAAAGGTCCAATTAGCTCGGTATTCCAGAAAAAAACAGTAGGTGTCTTTCTGACCACAGTGGTTCTGTGCGGGCCTCCCAAATTTTGAACCTTTCCGGGTCCACAAAGCGACCCAAAAAAAGGATGGAAAATGTTTTTGTTATATGGGCTATTATCTATTTTTCTCGCTGTTCGTTCGCGAATGGGGCAATCTGCTTGGTATTCTCCAAATCTATAGAAGATGCCTTGGGATGTATAGTGGTGCACTGCGGGACCCCCCAAAATATGCACCACTTTTGTTCCAGAAGGCTCCGAAAAAGGGATTTGTAGTTTTATGCTTTATAGTCTATTATCGGTTTACGTGAAATCTTGTTAATGAAAGGGCAATTAGTTCGGTATTCCAAAAATAAACAGTAGGTGTCTTGCTAACCACAGTGGTTCTGTGCGCGACCCCCAAATTTTGCACCCTTCTGGGCACACAAAGCGACCCAAAAAAAGGAAGGGAAATGTTTTGTTATGTGGGCTTTTATCAGTTTTTCTTGCTGTTCTTCAGTGAATGGGGCAAACTGCTTGGTATTTTCCAAATTTACAGAAGCTGCCTTGTGAAGCATAATGGTTCTATGAGGGCCCCCCAAAATATGCACCACTTTTGTTCCATAAGTCTCCCCAAAAAGGTTCTGTAATTTTATGCTTTATAGTCTATTATCGGTTTGTGTGAAATCTTGTTAATGAAAGGGCAATTAGTTCGGTATTCCAGAAATAAACAGTAGGTGTCTTGCTAACCACAGTGGTTCTGTGCGGGTCCCCCAAATTTTGCACCCTTCTGGGCACAGAAAGCGACCCAAGAAAAGGAAGGGAAATGTTTTTGTTATGTGGCCTATTATCAATTTTTCTCGCTGTTCGTTCGCGAATGGGGCAATCTGCTTGGTATTCTCCAAACCTATAGAAGATGCCTTAGCAAATATAGTGGTGCTCTGCAGGCCCACCAAAATATGCACCACTTTTGTTCCATAAGGCTCCGAAAAAAGGGTTTTGTAGTTTTATGCTTTATTGTCTATTATCAGTTTGTGTGAAATCTTGTTAATGATAGGGCCAATTAGCTCGGTATTCCAGAAACAAACAGTAGGTGTCTTGCTGACCAAAGTGGTTCTGTGCGCCCCCCCCCCCCCAAATTTTGTACCCTTCTGGGTCCACAAAGCGACCAAAAAAAGAAAGGAAAATGTTTTTTTTTATATGGGCTATTATCAATTTTTCTCGCTGTTCGTTCGCGAATGGGGCAATCTGTTAGGTATTCTCCAAATTTATAAAAGATGCCATGGCAAGGATAGTGGTGCTCTGCGGTCCCCCAAAATATGCACCACTTTTGTTCCATAAGGCTCCCAAAAAGGGTTCTGTAGTTTTATGCTTTATAGTGTATTATCGGTTTGTGTGAAATCATGTTAATGAAAGGGTAAATTAGTTCGCTATTCCAGAAATAAACAGCAGGTGTCTTGGTGACCACAGTGGTTCTGTGTGGGCCCCCCAAATTTTGCACCCTTCTGGGTTCACAAAGCGACCCAAAAAAGGATCGGAAATGTTTTTGTTATATGGCCTATTATCAATTTTTCTCGCTGTTCGTTCGCGAATGGGGCAATCTGCTTGGTATTCTCCAAATCTATAGATGATGCTTTGGCAAGTATAGTGGTGCACTGCGGGCCCCCCAAAATATGCACCACTTTTGTTCTATAAGGCTCCCAAAAAGGGTTTTGTATTTTTATGCTCTATAGTCTATTATCGGTTTGTGTGAAATCTTGTTAATGAAAGGGTCAGTTAGCTCGGTATTCCAGAAATAAACAGTAGGTGTCTGGCTAACCATAGTGGTTCTGTGCGGGCGCCCCAAATTTTGCGCCCGTCTGGGCCTACAAAGCGACCCAAAAAAGGAAGGGAAATGTTTTTGTTATGTGGGCTTTTATCAGGTTTTCTCGCCGTTCGTTAGCGAATGGGGCAATCTGCTTGGTATTCTCCAAATTTACTGAAAATGCCTTGGGAAGCATAGTGGTGTTCTGCGGCCCCCCCCCCCAAAATATGCACCACTTTTGTTCCATAAGGCTACCAAAAAGGGTTCTGTAGTTTTATGCTTTATTGTGTATTATCGGTTTGTGTGAAATCTTTTTAATGAAAGGGCCACTTAGCTCGGTATTCCAGAAATAAACAGTAGGTGTCTTGCTGACCACAGTGGTTCTGTGCGGGTCCCCCAAATTTTGCGTCCTTCTGGGTCCACAAAGCGACCCAAAAAAGGATGGGAAGTGTTTTTGTTATATGAGCTAATAACAGTTATTCTCGCTGTTCGTTAGCGAATGGGGCAATCTGCTTGGTATTCTCCAAATTTATAGAAGATGCCATGGCAAGCGTAGTGGTGCTCTGCGCCCCCCTCCCCCCCCCCCAAAAAAAATATGCACCACTTTTGTTCCATAAGGCTCCAAAAAGGGTTCTGTAGTTTTATGCTTTGTGCTTTATAGTCTATTATCGGTTTCTGTGAAATCTTGTTAATGAAAGGTCCAATTAGCTCGGTGTTCCAGAAATAAACAGTAGGTGTCTCGCTGACCACCGTGGAGGTGTTCGGGCACCCTAAATTTTGCACCCTTCTGGGTCCACAAAGCGACCCAAAAAAGGAAGGGAAAGGTTTTTCTTATATGGGCTATTATCAATTTTTCTCGCTGTTCGTTCGCGAATGGAGCAATCTGTTAGGTATTCTCAAAATTTATAGAAGATGCCATGGCAAGAATAGTGGTGCTCTGCGGGCCTCCCAAAATATGCACCACTTTTGTTGCATAAAGCTCCCATAAAGGGTTCTGTAGTTTTATGCTTTATAGTGTACTATCGGTTTGTGTGAAATCTTGTTAATGAAAGGGTCAATTAGTTCGGTATTCCAGAAATAAACAGTAGGTGTCCTGGTGACCTCAGTGGTTCTGCGCCCCCCCCCCAATTTGCACCCTTCTGGGTCCACAAAGCGACCCCCAAAAAAATCGGAAATGTTTTTGTTATATGGCCTATTATCATTTTTTCTTGCTGTTCGTTCGCGAATGGGGTAATCTGCTTGGTATTCTCCAAATCTATAGATGATGCCTTGGCAAGTATAGTGGTGCTCTGCGGGCCCCCAAAATATGCACCACTTTTGTTCCATAAGGCTCCAAAAAAGAGTTTTGTATTTTTATGCTCTATAATCTATTATCGGTTTGTGTGAAATCTTGTTAATGAAAGGGTCAATTAGTCCAGAAATAAAAAGTAGGTGTCTTGCTAACCATAGTGGTTCTGTGCGGGACCCCCAAATTTTGCGCCCTTCTGGGGCCACAAAGCGACCCAAAAAAGGAAGGGAAATGTTTTTGTTATGTGGGCTTTTATCAGGTTTTCTCGCCGTTCGTTAGTGAATGGGGCAATCTGCTTGGTATTCTCCAAATTTACGGAAGATGCCTTGGGAAGCATAGTGGTGTTCTGCGGGCCCTCAAAATATGCACTACTTTTGTTCCATAAGGCTCCCAAAAAGGGTTCTGTAGTTTTATGCTTTGTGCTTTATAGTCTGTTATCGGTTTCTGTGAAATCTTGTTAATGAAAGGTCCAATTAGCTCGGTATTCCAGAAATAAACAGTAGGTGTATTGCTGACCACAGTGGTTCTGTGTGGGCCCCCCAAATTTTGCGCCCTTCTGGGTCCACAAAGCAACCCAAAAAAGGAAGGGAAATGTTTTTGTTAAGTGGGCTTTTATCAAGTTTTCTCGCCGGTCGTTATCGAATAGGGCAATCTGCTTCGTATTCCCCAAATTTACAGAAGATGCCTTGGGAAGCATAGTGGTCCACTGCGCCCCCCCCCCCCCAAAAAAAAATAAATATGAACCACTTTTGTTCCGTAAGGCTCCCAAAAAGGGTTCTGTAGTTTTATGCTTTATAGTCTGTTATCGGATTGTGTGAAATTTTGTTAAAGAAAGGGTCAATTAGCTCGGTATTCCAGAAATAAACAGTAGGTGTCTTGCTAACCATAGTGGTTCAGTGCGGGCCCCCCAAATTACGCGCGCTGATGGGCCCACAAAGCGACCCAAAAAAGGAAGGGAAATGTTTTTTGTTATATGGGCTTTCATGAGGTTTTCTCGTCGTTCGTTAGCGAATAGAGCAATCTGCTTGTTATTCTCCAAATTTACAGAAGATGCCTTGGAAAGCATAGTGGTGCTCTGCGGGCCCCCCAAAATATGCACCACTTTTGTTCCATAAGGCTCCCAAAAAGGGTTATGTAGTTTCATGCTTTATAGTCTATTATCGGTTTGTGTGAAATCTTGTTAATGAAAGGTCCAATTAGCTCGGTATTCCAGAAATAAACAGTAGGCGTCTTGCTGACCACGGTGGTTCTATGCGGACCCCCAAATTTTGCACCCTTCTGGGTCCACAAAGCAACCCAAAAAAGGAAGGGAAATGTTTTTTTTATATAGGCTATTATCAATTTTTCTCGCTGTTCGTTCGCGAATGGAACAATCTGTTAGGTATTCTCTAAATTTATAGAAGATACCTTGGCAAGGATAGTGGTGCTCTGCGGGCCCCCCAAAATATGCACCACTTTTGTTCCATAAGGCTCCCAAAAAGGGGGTTCTATAGTTTTATGCTTGAGAGTCTATTATCGGTTTGTGTGAAATCTTGTTAATGAAAGGTCCAATTAGCTCGGTATTCCAGAAATAAACAGTAGGTGTCTTGCTGACCACAGTGGTTCTGTGCGGGCCCCCTAAATTTTGCACCCTTCTGTGTCGACAAAGCGACCCAAAAAAGGAAAGGAAATGTTTTTCTTATATGGGCTATTATCAATTTTTCTCGATGTTCGTTCGCGAATGGGGCAATCTGTTAGGTATTCTCCAAATTTATAGAAGACGCCATGGCAAGGATAGTGGCGCTCTGTGGGCCCCCCAAAATATGCACCACTTTTGTTCCTTAAGGCTCCCAAAAAGGATTCTGCAGTTTTATGCTTTATAGTGTATTATCAGTTTGTGTGAAATCTTGTTAATGAAAGGGTCAATTAGTTCGGTATTCCAGAAATAAACAATGGGTGTCTTGGTGACCACAGTGGTTCTGTGCGGGCTCCACAAATTTTGCACCCTTCTGGGTCCACAAAGCGACCAAAAAAAGGATCGGAAATGTTTTTGTTATATGGCCTATTATCAATTTTTCTCTCTGTTCGTTCGCGAATGGGGCAATCTGCTTGGTATTCTCCACATCTATAGATGATGCCTTGGCAAGTATGGTGGTACTCTGCAGGCCCACCAAAATATGCACTACTTTTGTTCCATAAGGCTCCGAAAAAGGGTTTTGTATTTTTATGCTCTATAGTCTATTATCGGTTTGTGTGAAATCTTGTTAATGAAAGGGTCAATTAGCTCGGTATTCCAGAAATAAACAGTAGGTGTCTGGCTAACCATAGTGGTTCTGTGCGGGCCCCCCAAATTTTGCGCCCTTCTGTGCCCACGAAGCGACCCCAAAAAGGAAGGGAAATGTTTTGTTATGTGTGCTTTTATCAGGTTTTCTGGTCGTTCGTTAGAGAATGGGGCAATCTGCTTGGTATTCTCCAAATTTACTGAAGATGCCTTGGGAAGCGTAGTGGTGTTCTGCGGGCCCCCCAAAATATGCACCACTTTTGTTCCATAAGGCTCCCAAAAAGGGTTCTGTAGTTTTATGCTTTATAGTGTATTATCAGTTTGTGTGAAATCTTGTTATTGAAACTGCCAATTAGCTCGGTGTTCCAGAAATAAACAGTAGGTGTCTTCCTGACCACAGTAGTTCTGTGCTGACCCTCCAAATTTTGCGCCCTTCTGGGTCCACAAAGCGACCTAAAAAAAGGATGGACAATTTTTATGTTATATGAGCTAATAACAGTTTTTCTCTCTGTTCGTTAACGAATGGAGCAATCTGCTTGGTATTCTCCAGGTTTATAGAAGATGCCATGGCAAGCGTAGTGGTGCTGTTCGGGACCCCCAAAATATGCACCACTTTTGTTCCATAAGGCTCCCAAAAAGGGTTCTGTAGTTTTATGCTTTATAGTCTATTATCGATTCGTGTGAAATCTTGTTAATGGAAGGTCCAATTAGCTCGGTATTCCAGAAATAAACAGTAGGTGTCTTGCTAACCGCAGTGGTTCTGTGCCGGCCCCCCAACTTTTGCGCCCTTCTGGGCCCCACAAGGCGACCCAAAACAGGAAGGGAAATGTTTTTGTTATGTGGGCTTTTATTAAGTTTTCTCGCCGGTCGTTAGCGAATGGGGCAATCTGCTTGGTATTCTCCAGATTTACAGAAGATGCCTTGGGAAGCATAGTGGTGCTCTGCGGGCCCCCAATATGCACCACTTTTGTTCCATAAGGCTCCCAAAAAGGGTTCTGTAGTTTTATGCTTTATAGTCTATTAGCGGTTTGTGTTAAATCTTGTTAATGAAAGGGTCAATTAGCTCGGTATTCCAGAAATAAACAGTAGGTGTCTTGCTAACCACTGTGGTTCTGTGCGCCCCCCCCCCCAAATTTTGCACCTTCTGGGTCCACAAAGCAACCCAAAAAAGGAAGGGGAATGCTTTTGTTATATGGGCTATTATCAGGTTTTCTCGCCGTTCGTTAGCTAATGGGGCAATCTGCTTGGTATTCTCCAAATTTACTGAAAATGCCTTGGGAAGGATAGTGGTGTTCTGCGGGCCCCCCCAAAATATGCATCACTTTTGTTCCATAAGGCTACCAAAAAGGGTTCTGTAGTTTTATGCTTTATAGTGTATTATCGGTTTGTGTGAAATCTTGTTAATGAAAGGGCCACTTAGCTCGGTATTCCAGAAATAAACAGTAGGTGTCTTGCTGACCACAGTGGTTCTGTGCGGGCCCCCCAAATTTTGCGTCCTTCTGGGTCCACAAAGCGACCCAAAAAAGGATGGGAAGTGTTTTTGTTATATGAGCTAATAACAGTTATTCTCGCTGTTCGTTAGGGAATGGGGCAATCTGCTTGGTATTCTCCAAATTTATAGAAGATGCCATGGCAAGCGTAGTGGTGCTCTGCGCCCCCCTCCCCCTCCCCCCCTGCAAAAATAAAATATGCACCACTTTTGTTCCATAAGGCTCCAAAAAGGGTTCTGTAGTTTTATGCTTTGTGCTTTATAGTCTATTATCGGTTTCTGTGAAATCTTGTTAATGAAAGGTCCAATTAGCTCGGTATTCCAGAAATAAACAGTAGGTGTCTCGCTGACCACCGTGGAGATGTGCGGGCACCCTAAATTTTGCACCCTTCTGGGTCCACAAAGTAACCCCAAAAAGGAAGGGAAAGGTTTTTCTTATATGGGCTATTATCAATTTTTCTCGCTGTTCGTTCGCGAATGGAGCAATCTGTTAGGTATTCTCCAAATTTATAGAAGATGCCATGGCAAGAATAGTGGTGCTCTGCGGGCCTCCCAAAATATGCACCACTTTTGTTGCATAAAGCTCCCATAAAGGGTTCTGTAGTTTTATGCTTTATAGTGTATTATCGGTTTGTGTGAAATCTTGTTAATGAAAGGGTCAATTAGTTCGGTATTCCAGAAATAAACAGTAGGTGTTCTGGTGACCACAGTGGTTCTGCGCCCCCCGCCCCCCAATTTGCACCCTTCTGGGTCCACAAAGCGACCCAAAAAAAAAATCGGAAATGTTTTTGTTATATGGCCTATTATCATTTTTTCTCGCTGTTCGTTCGCGAATGGGGTAATCTGCTTGGTATTCTCCAAATCTATAGATGATGCCTTGGCAAGTATAGTGGTGCTCTGCGGGCCCCAAAAATATGCACCACTTTTGTTCCATAAGGCTCCAAAAAAGAGTTTTGTATTTTTATGCTCTATAATCTATTATCGGTTTGTGTGAAATCTTGTTAATGAAAGGGTCAATTAGCTCGGTATTCCAGAAATAAAAAGTAGGTGTCTTGCTAACCATAGTGGTTCTATTTTGCGCCCTTCTGGGGCCACAAAGCGACCCAAAAAAGGAAGGGAAATGTTTTTGTTATGTGGGCTTTTATCAGGTTTTCTCGCCGTTCGTTAGTGAATGCGGCAATCTGCTTGGTATTCTCCAAATTTACGGAAGATGCCTTGGGAAGCATAGTGGTGTTCTGCGGGCCCTCAAAATATGCACTACTTTTGTTCCATAAGGCTCCCAAAAAGGGTTCTGTAGTTTTATGCTCTGTAGAGTATTATCGGTTTGTGTGAAATCTTGTTAATGAAAGGTCCAATTAGCTCGGTATTCCAGAAATAAACAGTAGGTGTATTGCTGACCACAGTGATTCTGTGCGGGTTCCCCAAATTTTGCGCCCTTCTGGGTCCACAAAGCAACCCAAAAAGGGATGGAAATTTTTTATGTTATATGAGCTTATAACAGTTTTTCTCTCTGTTCGTTAGCGAATGGGACAACCTGCTTGGTATTCCCCAAATTTATAGAAGATGCCATGGCAAGCGTAGTGGTGCTCTGCGGGCCCACCAAAATATGTTCCACGTTTGTTCCATAAGGCTCCCAAAAAGGGTTCTGTAGTTTTATGCTTTAAAGTCTATTATCCGTTCGTGTGAAATCTTGTTAATTGAAAGGTCCAATTAGCTCGGTAGTCCAGAAATAAACAGTAGGTGTCTTGCTAACCACAGTAGTTCTGTGTGCCCCCCCCCCCCAAATTTTGCGCCATTCTGGGCCCTCAAAGCAACCCAAAAAAGGAAGGGAAATGTTTTTGTTAAGTGGGCTTTTATCAAGTTTTCTCGCCGGTCGTTATCGAATAGGGCAATCTGCTTCGTATTCCCCAAATTTACAGAAGATGCCTTGGGAAGCATAGTGGTCCTCTGCGCCCCCCCCCCCCAAAAAAAAGAAAATATGCACCACTTTTGTTCCGTAAGGCTCCCAAAAAGGGTTCTGTAGTTTTATGCTTTATAGTCTGTTATCGGATTGTGTGAAATCTTGTTAAAGAAAGGGTCAATTAGCTCGGTATTCCAGAAATAAATAGTAGGTGTCTTGCTAACCATAGTGGTTCAGTGCGGGCCCCCCAAATTTCGCGCGCTTATGGGCCCACAAAGCGACCCAAAAAAGGAAGGGAAATGTTTTTTGTTATATGGGCTTTCATGAGGTTTTCTCGTCGTTCGTTAGCGAATGGAGCAATCTGCTTGTTATTCTCCAAATTTACAGAAGATGCCTTGGAAAGCATAGTGGTGCTCTGCGGGCCCCCCAAAATATGAACCACTTTTGTTCCATAAGGCTCCCAAAAAGGGTTATGTAGTTTCATGCGTTATAGTCTATTATCGGTTTGTGTGAAATCTTGTTAATGAAAGGTCCAATTAGCTTGGTATTCCAGAAATAAACAGTAGGCGTCTTGCTGACCACAGTGGTTCTATGCGGACCCCCAAATTTTGCACCCTTCTGGGTCCACAAAGCAACCCAAAAAAGGAAGGGAAATGTTTTTTTTGTATGGGCTATTCTCAATTTTTCTCGCTGTTCGTTCGCGAATGGGACAATCTGTTAGGTATTCTCTAAATTTATAGAAGATACCTTGACAAGGATAGTGGTGCTCTGCGGGCCCCCCAAAATATGCACCCCTTTTGTGCCATTATGCTCCCAAAAAGAGTTATGTCATTTTTTTGCTTTGTGGTCTATTATCGGTTTGTGTGGAATCTTGTTAGAGAAAGGGTCAGTTAGCTCGGTATTCCCGTAATAAACAGTATTTGGCTTGCGAGCCAACAGTTATTAGAAGAATCATACACATGAAGAATTTTCTTCACACAATATGTACATTACAATGCATGGCATACCATCCAGCCCTCTCTACCTCCCTGACAACTGGTAATTGCGGACGGAGATACAGACGGACAGAAAACGGAAGCAGGACAACTCGCAGTTAATAGTCATTAGGTGAATTATATTCGGGAAAGAAAAAAAAGAAAAAAATAATATATATATTATAATGGCTGGCATGCCAGCCTGCCCTCCCTGCCCTCCCTGCCATCAGGTTACTCACGGTTTATCCAGTCCCTATATATATATATTGAGCGCCCCGAACTACTCCCACATACCAAGTTTCACGAAAATCGGCCCAGTATGAGCCGGGATACAGGTTCAAGGTCAACGGTGTGAATATCAAGGTCACACATGACGGGTATCGGGTGTGGCGAAATTGTTGGGCGCCCAAACCACAAACCAAGTTTCATGAAAATCGGCCCAGCAGGAGTCGATATACATGCTCAAGGTCATCGGGTTGATGGTCAAGGTCACACCACACGGTCAAACGGATAGGCCCATGTTACTCCTCTGTCTAGCTACGTATGTTGTTTGACTGTAGCTTAGGAGAAGATGACACAACAGCGGAGATGAATACGCGAATAGTCGATGTGATAGAGTAGGCGGTTGGTAGGAAGTTCCTGCCAACCGCCAGGAACTGTCAGGAACTGTAGGTGGTTTAAGTGGTAGTCCGTGTGGTGGACTGATAATATTACTTGACACATGTGATCACAGGATCGGGAATATGATGTGGTTGTTATTAAGTGTCATCCTGGGATCGGGCTCATTGGTTTCCAGGTGCGGTGGGTGCGACATGAACTTATAGTAGTACAGTACAGGGAAATGACTAATTTGTTCAGGTGGTGAATATTGGAGAGACAGAGGATAGATCGTGCACTTAATTTGAAGCAAAGTAGCCTAATCCAAATCCCATCGAGCTATAGGATATCCCCTATCCCAATACCAGTACACGCACAATATCACCTCCCGATATTCCTCTGCGCCGCATGACTCAACGTCTTGCTTCTGTTCTATCTTTTCCTTGTATCCCACACTACCCCGCCCCCTCCCCCACCCCCACTATCCGGTCATTGTGCACCCAAACTCCACCACACTCCACTCCACACTCTGCCCCAGCAACTTCAGTCAGAGTTACTAGCATTTATTAACAGCAGGATCCTGCTACCACATTGTTTTTGTGCAAGTGAACAGCCGGTGTAAAAAGGAATGGAAGTCCGTAGGAACGTTTGTCCGGCGGACTACTATTCCTAGAAATGTTAGACCTAGGACTATAATTCCGCGGAATAATAGTCCAGAGGGACTAATTTTCCTATGGACTTCCATTCCTGTTACACCGGTCGAATATGATGATTGCAGTTATAAATGACCATCCTGGAATCGAAATTATTGAATGTCTGGTAAGGTAGACCAATATGGCAGGGCAGTAGAGGCTATCGAGGAAGTCGTTTGCGTGGGTGGTACAAATAGAAGAGGGATAATGCATGTCACTCAGAGCAGAGTATACCCGCCCCAGGTCCCGGAATACGCTCCATCGTAACCCAACACACACATAGATGTTGGCTGTGTACGGCATAGGGGACCATTGGCAGCATTGACGGAGGTGTAGGATGTGCCATAAGTAGCCGAACGCACTGCTGGAGTAAAGAGAAAAAACAAAAATCAAGCTTAGAATTTTTTTTACATTACGGAACTGGATGAGTGTAATTTGTATCTAATTTTTTTAAAATTTTATTACATTATGGGCGCCTAACATTTATTACACTTTATTACACTTATTACATTATGGGTCGTTTTTTATTACATTAAGGGTACGTATTACATTACGGGCATTTTTGTATTACATTATGGGTAGGTATTACATTATGGGCATTTATTACATTATGGGTCGTAACAAACGTGACCTGAAACACCAATAAATAAATTTATAATTAAAACTAAATTCCTTACAGGTGATGTCAATTATCTTTACTTTTAGAGGTGAAAACAAATCTACTTTTATTTCACGTAATGACCGAAACTGACGAGACACTCACAAAATTTACATCTCAAGTGGTGATAAGACTATTGTATAGGGAGCAAAACACTCTTCTCCAATTATAATCGTGTGCTCAGATGATAAATTATTTCTTGCTTTACTTGGCAGAAACATTGCACATTCCAGGCTAAATACAGACCCTAAAATTTCCCACAATAGTTGTAAGCTTCTCACCTGATAGTTTCAACATTTATTCAATTGAAACACAAGGGGTTTTTTTTATTAATCACATCCTTCGATATTTGCAAATAAAGAATCATTCATTAAGGTATTTATGATGGTAATACAAAAGTAGAATTAGGGACGTGGTTCCCCCTCCCGGTCCCTCTGCCTAGTTGGAAATTCACTACCGAGAAAAAAAAATTGAAAGTGAAGCCATGAAAGGGGGCATAAAATTGAATCGAGTAACTGAAATGCCAACACATTTATGATAGAATTATCAGGTTGTTATTATTTGGTATTATTCTGGGAATTGAATATTAACGAAACAAATGCTCAGGCTGAGAATTTGGAGCAATTCAGACTCTTCTAACATTAAATCAGATCTTATGCAGGAATGATAAATTTTTGATGTTTCATCATTTTGTAACTGGGAATGATGGAATTAACTCAGAATAACGATTTTACATGATGCGATTCTCTTGAAGTGCATTTGGAGGATTTTTTTAGTACGATAGGAAAGCGTACTATAGAAATCTTGTACCAATTGATATCATGCGTACTTATGAAGCTCGATATTGCGTACATTGTAGTTTTAAAGAGCAGCAGTTGGACAGTTTTCCGAGTTGAAACCGAGCTGGAATTTTGGGAAGTAAAGAAGATATCAGCATCGCCAAAAAGCTCTAAAATCCAGATAGATGGAATTTTCAACTATTCATGGACTTGCCCTCCGAATTTCCAACAAGAGGATTGGGGGGGGGGGACACCACCCCCCCCCCCCGTCGCTACGTTCTGAGTAGAATTCAGATATTATGAATTATGAGAACATTTTAGCCATATTGTATTTATCTGAGTTTCTTTGTAATGTGCAGTTTGGATTTGAATTGAATCATATCGGCTGGGTAATTCAACATTGAATAAAATTTGTGTAGCTTCGAAAAGCCCAGTCCCAAGAAGAGAAGTACAGGGTGGTTGTGGGTGGGAGGGATATTTCATGTACTATAAAAGAAGTTACACCCACACACATTCAAATGTATTTATTTATTTATTGGTGTTTTAAGGTCACATATTTCGGCACAATGGCTAATCATGACCGCGACAGTGGAGGAAGCCAGAGTACCCGAAGAGGACCACCGAGCAACTGTCAGCTCCCCAACATACTGACCCCACACAAGCAGGGTTAGCATTGGTTGAACACAGGTGCACCATCGGCGTGCAGTACGCCTTAGTACACAACGCCACCGTGCCTCCACATGGGCAATGGGGGTGAAGTGTCTTGCCCAAGGACACAACGCGGTTGCCGCAGGTGGGATTCGAACCGAGGACCTCTCGGCATGCAGCCTGCACCTCTACCAACTGAGCCACCCCCCCCCCCCCCACACACACATTCCAAAACCCGGGTCCTTTTCACTAAAGTTCTATGCAGATGTCATAGCCACCTTGACCAATCATGAGATTTGACAGTTCAGTCCCTGTATGGAGCCATTACCCGAGCAAAACTCATGAGAGAAACAGAAGTAATTCTCACAAATGATTCTCACAAGGAAAGCAATGAGAACCATAGATTCTGCATGTTTCTTTGAATGCCTGGAATAATCTACATAGATTTTCGTACCCTTATTATTAGGCAACACTTTGCTTTAGCAGTGGGGTATACTGCTTAGGCTATATCGGCAGCCAAGACTTCGCCAGAAACTACTGCAATACAACCAAAAGCCTGCTTGTTGGAACACATATTCTACATGTGCACATGTAAGACAATAAACTCTACAAAATTGTAACTCGAGTAAATAATTATATAATCTAAATATGAAGTTTGTGTTTGCTATCAACTGTGTACTGATTTCACTCACTTGCGCATAGCAGTACTCTCAAATTCTTAATTATTTAAGAACTGAAAATTAATTCTCCCGCCAGCAGTTGCCGACTGAGAATTAAAAATGATTCGCGTGAACCGGGACAATCTTAACCCTGTTTATGGCCTGTTTATAGTTCTCTAAATCAGTATAATAATAAGTATAATAAGTGGTGAAGATTAGGCAGAGGTGGGAGAGTGGCAGGTGGCCTCTCCTAAAAATAGTCCTGAAAATGTATCTGTCGGAAATTTCGGCGGTAGGGGTGCAGGGGAACTAAAAGGATCTTTCTGCTTGTGCTGGGTTGAAAAAAAGCGTAGAAATGCCTGATTTGGATTAAAATTTGAGAACAATGGAGAGAGAGAGAGCAATTCCACTTGTAGGACCCCTCTGAAAGATAGTTTTTTTATTATTTAAATTTCAATGCCCATAAGGTAATCACTCGGTTTCTTTTGGGTCTTTAGTTCAACACATCCATTCTTGAGATCTTTTTATTGTCTTTGAAGGCGTTGCTAATGTTTTTACTCTCTGACTGACTCGCTGTGAAGTTCCAAAAAACAATGACTCCTATTTCCCTTTGACCCTTATCCAAACCATGTTGCCGCCCAAGTGACATCTTTTGAATTTGCGAAAACTCCCAGCTTTTTTACACAGACCGACTGATGTTATCGTCTAAAGAAAACGTTATTTTGTTATTCCCAATTTTATGGAGAAGCAATTTCTTCGAGGGAGATTTTAAAGAATGAAATTAACCCCAACGTTACCCAGTTTATAGAATAAAATAAAAAAACTTGAAGGTTGTTTAGACGTGAAAATGTGTCTCTTTGCCATTCTAATCTCTTCTGACCACCCATCCCCATTTAATAAATAAATAAATAAATAAATAAATAAATAAATAAATAAATAAATAAATAAATAAATAAATAAATAATACCAGCCCAAGTCTGCACATGCCACATTATTGTGCAGCAAAGACACTCCGAATCTCGTAAAATACGAACAGCGTTAAATTTTGATTCTTGCTAAGAAGCTTTGGTGAATGAGATTGGGCGGGGAGGGGGGGGGGGGGGACTGGAACTGAATTAAAATTGAAGAGTTTGTCATCGACATATCAGTATGTGTGTGTAGGAGAGGGTGAATATGATAGTTTGTATTGCGTACTTTTTGGTGTGTGCGTGTGTGTGTGGGGGGGGGGGGGGGGGGGGTGTACATTGTTGCCATGGCTATACTCTAGTCCCCTTTGGATTGACAGGGGCGCGGAGGCGTTGGCGAAACCGATACTCGTCATATCACCGAAGTTAAGCAACGCTGAGCTCGGTGGTTCTCTCCGGGTACTCCGGCTTCCTTCACCCGTAAAACTGTCACGGTCAAGATTAGCCATTGTGCATAAGTATATGACCTTAAACACCATTAAATAAATGTAATACGTGTATTTATTATATGCTAAACGATAGTTTATCGAAAAAATTCCCGAAAAATAGAAATCGTATCTCCCCACTGTGAAGATATAGAAGTTTTCACTTTCATGGTATCAATCAAAATGGCGGCTTTCAAAGCATCACTTCACGGTGAATACGAGTCAAATTATCACTGAAAATGATCAATCTGTTCAAATATGATCGGCGATCGAATCTGAAAATAGTTCCTTTCCGACCCCCCCCCCCCCTCCCAAATAAACGTTTACAGTGCGACAGTAGGTATATTTAGAGTGGCCATCGGTGACGGTGGCCTTCGGCAGCTTTTGAAAATAGTTTCTTTTTTAAATGGTTGTCACTAAAAAGTGTACTCCGACCCCGACCCCGACTCCGAAATTACCGGCTCCAAAACTATTTCTTTTTATAACTCTTTTATTAATGGGTCAGTTATACGTGTAGTATACATATAATCATATAAATGTTACACAAAAATTATGATTTTCATTAAATTGACTTTTATTGAGTTTTGACTCACTAAAAAGTGTATTCGGCGATTTCAACGAAATTTCATTCTCTCATTCATATAATACATTCTTCGAGCTAATTTCTTGCAGTATTAAGAATAATATCGTAGTTTACGATGTCTAATGCAAGATTTATAATTAATTTGGAAATTAATCGTGCTTAAAATGGAAATTTACTCGAAGATGAGAATCGTCGACTCCGGCTTCATTTGAGGTTGTATGTAAAATACAAACTTGCAATTGGCGGATCACTAGCCAGAGCCAGAGGTTTTCCCGGATTGTGGTAAGTGACGCAGTTAACATGCACGAGAAGGCGTTGAAAGTGCTATATAGACTCTATCGTTATAATATAATTCCCGATACTATATGCCTTCAGAGATAAATAGCACTGGAAATTATTTTACAACCTTAGGGTCCAACTTCTTATCGAAAAAATTACTACTACTGACAGGTGCTATAGACTCTATCGTTATAATATAATTCCCGATACTATATGCCTTCAGAGATATATAGCACTGGAAATTATTTTACAACCTTGTGGTCCAACTTCTTATCGAAAAAAATTACTACTACCCTGCTACTGACATGTGATAGATAAACTTAATTGTCGTAAAAGAATTTCCTTATCTGCGTCACTTACCACAATCCGGGAAAACCTCTGACTATTGATCCGCCATTGCAAGTTTGAATTTTACATACAACCTCAAATGAAGCCGGAGTCGGCGATTCTCATCTTCGAGTAAATTTCCGTTTTAAGCACAATTAATTTCCAAATTAATTATAAATCTTGCATTAGACATCGTAAAATACGAATACATTCTTAATACTGCAACAAATTAGCTGGAAGAATGTATTATATGAATGAGAGAATGAAATTTCGATGAAATCGCCGAGTACACTTTTTAGTGAGTCAAAACTCAATAAAAGTCAATTTAATGAAAATCATAATTTTTTTTGTAGTTTTTCTATGATTTTATGTATACTACACATAATTCTGTACATTTATGTTGAATTTCAGTATAATTGATCCATTAATAAAAGAGTTATAAAAAGAAATAGTTTTGGAGTCGGTAATTTCGAAGTCGGGGTCGGGGTCGGAGTACACTTTTTAGTGACAACCTTTTTAAATAAAACAACTGATTTGAAGAACGAGTGTTACAGACGTTCGCTCTAAGATAAATAAAGATTGTTTGATCTCTTTGTTTTTGAAGAACTCTTGACACTGAAACGACAGAATTTGCCCCCATTATATACAAAATGATTTCCTTTTAAGAACACATTTAACCCTTTACCTAACCTGAAAAGCAGACGACACTTGCAAAAATAATTCTTGAATAACAAATTTTTTTCATTTTTTGTCTCAAAAACATAGCATGTTCAGCTTTCTGTCCGGTAGGGGAGTTAACTCGAAATACTGGGGTGAACGAATGCAGAGCAGAAAACATCAACGAGCGAGAGAATTAACTCTTCCTTAATTGATATCAGTGGTTTGTGATTGCCGTAAAAACAATCAGATGTACAAGCGAATCTTCATTATTACTTAGATCATATATGACAAATATTAGTAACACCTTAGCCCGTATCTAATCTGTAGCTGTTAACAGAAGATCTGGTTTATATATTTTATCCATTGTTCTTCGGGGCTTCATGACTAAGCATTATAATTACTTGGATTAATCCATTGCAAGTGTAAAGAAAGATAGCATGAGAGAAATCCAGTGTAAGTTTCTGAACTGTGATTGTATTCTTTATCATCACCTTAATAAAAATATACTCAACGGGAGATTTTTAACCTTTCTTTATGACAATAAGGAGAAATTTAATTTTTTTTTAAAACTAATCCTAGCAGTAGCGTTCTTTGATAGAGATTTCTTTCTTTCCTTTCATATTTATTTCAATTGTATTTCAAGAAAACATCACCAATGCTCACGTGCCTTTAATTTCAGATTCATTATACATAAGAGAAGTAGAAATGACGAGTGAAAAAAAAATTAAACATTATGAAAATTCTAATCACCTTAATGTAAAATTGTGAACAAAAATCACATAGCACATGAATATTCTATTCCACTTTATCCGAAGTAAAGAGAAATACTCTGCCTCTTAAAAGACGAGTCTCAGTTCACGCGTAATCTGACGCTCACTTGAAATATTCTGAAAGAATGATCTTTTTCAGCCCAAAAAGGAAGCAAAAACAAAATATCGTACACTCATTATATTTATATTACTGTTTTCTGTATTTATTGCAGATTACTAAAATAACGCGTAAAAATTTCATCTAACATATTCAAAGCTAAAAAAATACATTTAAACACACTTGGGGTCGGCTTTGTTCGTAAAATTTACTAATATTCTACACGATGTTCAGGACCAATTTTCAAACTAAAAAGGAAGCAAAAAATAATTGCGCTATAATCAACATAAACATATTACATTAAACTAGAATAGTGGAACTAAATGGAAATAACGCGTAAAATATTGTCTTTCAACAGGTTATTTGTGTAATTAATGTTTAAAATATTTTGTCCATAGGCATCAGTGTTAAGATTTGGACCCACTTTTTCCCGGAATGTGACGCATGCGCAGTAGACACCGGACCGAAAACTGGGTATGGGTTTTGACCCCTCGTTGGAACGAGCTCGACGAGCTCGTTCCAACGAGGGGTAATAACCTATGTTTTTGAGACAAAAAATGAAAAAATAATGAAAATTAATTGGCGATTTTTGAGAATAGCGCTGGCCGGTTTTGGCCGTTACGTATGGTAAAGGGTTATCAAAACATCGTTGGACGATAATCAATAATAAATTGAACATTTACCAACAACAACAAACACACTTCCGAAATCAGATTCCGAAACGACTTGACTGAAGTGCCGAAACGACTTCGACCCAGGTGCCGAAACAACCCGAGGACTGATGCCGAAACGGCCCGTTGCCGAAGCGACTTGATACCGTCTGGCCGCAGCAAAGGAACAAAGGCGACAGGGGCCAGGTGTGCAGCATCTATACTTCTTATTCTTTTTTCTGGAGAAGGTTGGGATGGTAAGACAACTTGGTGGGTGTGGTAGATGGAGAGATGGAGGACTGAGGTGGCCGGTACGGTTAAACGGGAGCTCCACTTGATCAATGTTCTCACCTCGGAGTGTGATCAAAATGAAAAAAAATGGAATAACGAAATGGAGAATATGTGCAGGCAGTGGCAACAACTTGTTGAGGTAAATTTAATGACTACTTGACCATGTTTTGTTATAGCCGAGCTTTCGTAAAATTGACTGCAACAAGTTGTACCTGTTTTATTACTTAATAAACTCCTAAGAATCCCCATGTGTGATTTCAAGAAACTCAACTAAATGGACATGCACTAATCATTTAAGTAGCACATCCTAATTACAGTCCTTGAAAATATGTACAGTGGTAAGTTGTTACTTTATTTCAAAGGTTACATGGAGGATAAACTTAAAATATTCGGGATTATGAATGTAGGAAAAAAAGTAACAGGAAAAAAAGTAACAGGAAAAAAAGAAACGGAAAAAAAGAAACAGGAAAAAAAGTAACAATTGTAATAATACAACAGGAAAAAAAGTAACAGTGTTTTTTCATTATTTCATTTTTCATTATAATAATTATAATAATAATTTTATTTTTTATTTTTTTAATTATTTTGTAATTGGAGATCATGTGTGCTATGACAATGTTGTTACAAGGATATCCATCATGCTTTCTTTGATGTACAACAATGTTCTTGAAACAAATGAACACACATTGTAATAAACACACAGCAAGTGTGGTTACTTTCAAGAATTCTCTTCTTTGATGTACAACAATGTTCTTGAAAAAATAAACACAAGCAAGTGTGGCTACTTTCATGAATTCTCTTCTTTGATGTACAACAATGTTCTTGAAAAAATAAACACACAGCAAACTATATATTGGACAGCAGTTTGAATTAGTCATTAAATGTTCTTGAGTCATCATGGAAGTCATTGAGAGTAATAAGAGGGGCAAAAAACTTTGTCATGAAGGTTTCATGTACACTGTATCTGTAAGAAGGAAGAACAAGGTCTGGTGGAAATGCACTAAACGTGCTAAATCAGACTGCCGTGCAAGTCTCTGTACTACTACAGATTTCAACAACCCAGAAATAGTTAGACAACACAACCATCCTCCAGAAAATGTCAGTATCGCATATACCAAATTGAGAAATGAAATGCGAAAACAAGCAGCTTCTTCCTTAGATAAGCCATCACAGATCCTCGCAACAGCTGTTTCAAATGCTGAAAGTGAAGTCAAGTTGATGCTGCCAGACTCAAACGGAGTCTGAGATACCACAGAAGAAGTCCTCCTTTCCCCAAAAGTCTGTCTGAGCTGACCATTCCAGAAGAGTTTCAGAAAATATCAGACTCTGAACAATTCCTTTTCTTTGATAATGGACCTGATGCAAGTGAGCGTGTGGTTGCATTTGCAACAAATAGTGGACTCAATTATCTTGGCAGTGCAAGTACTTTATTTATGAACGGTAATTTTGCAATGGCTCCTCCACTATTTCAGCAAATTTATGTTGTTAGGGTTAAGTTTCATGACAGTTTTTTACCTTGTGTATACGCTATATTACAGAGGAAGACACGTACTTCCTATGAGACTCTGTTTCAAGCTATTGTAGATAAACTGACTGAGCTAAATATTGACTTGAATGTAAATACTGTTGTGACTGATTTTGAAGATGGTGTGTTACGAGCTGTGAATGCTGTGTTTGGTAGACATGTACAGAGTAGAGGTTGTTTCTACCATCTGACACAAAGCACTTGGCGCAGAGTGCAGAGTTTAGGTTTAGTGCAGTTGTATCGGGATGATGCAGACTTCAGACTGTTTTGTGGGAAACTGGATGCACTTGCATTCTTGCCAGTTTCAGATGTGCGTGATGGTATGAATCACCTCAAAGACATTGTTCCAGAAGAAGCCGAGGAACTGTTGAGGTATTTTGATGAAAATTATGTCACTGGTAGATACAGGCAACCTCGCGCCGCACCTTCAGATGTGTCGGCACCATTACGACTTAGATTAACTCCTCCAGCCTATCCTCCAGCTACATGGAATGTTAATAGTGCTACGCTGGATGGCGAATCTCGTACAAATAATGCATGTGAAGGCTGGAACAACAAGTTCTACAATCTTGTTGGCCACCAGCACCCATCAGTCTGGAAAACTATCCAATGGTTTCAAAAAGAGCAAGCTCTGACCAATACAATTATTCAACAGGTGTCAGTTGGTTTGCTGCCTGTTATCCGCAAACAGAAGTCAGCTGAATCCCTGAATAGAAAACTGAAAAATCTGTGTGGTTTATATTCCCAAGGTTCACTTACTATTTCAGCTTTTCTTACTGGCATTGGCCAGAATATTAGATTACACAAGGTGTGATATGTAATAATCTAACTAAATCATAATTAAGTTTGTTAAATTATTTTATAACTATGTACTATGTAGTACTTATACTGATATGTAATAATCCAACTAGTTTCAAGGTGTGATATGTAATAATCTAACGAAATCATAATTAAGTTTGTTAAATTATTTTATAACTATGTACTATGTAGTACTTATACTGATATGTAATAATCTAACTAGTTTCAATAATATAACTAAATCATAATTAAGTAATCTATCACTTTTATGAAATAAAAATAAGAAAGTGTGACTCTTTTTCCTGTTTTTTTTTTCCTACCCAAATCTGTTACTTTTTTTCCTGTTACTTTTTTACCTTATAAAAATAAGAAAGTGTTACTTTTTTCCTGTTTCTTTTTTTCCTACCCAAATCTGTTACTTTTTTTCCTGTTACTTTTTTCCGATTACCGGCCGCGATGAGGCGTCAGTAAATCGTGTTGGTATCATTTAACAGTGATACGAATAGGGTTTTGTAACATATTTTCCCATTTCTTTCGTGGCCAAACTGGATTATTGCATCGTTTAAAGAAAGAACCCACAACGAAAATTCTGTCGTGTATCGGACCGAATGGACTCAAGAAAAAGAATATCCGCGAATCGGAGACGAGTCGAGTCGATTTTGCGTTCCGACTCGAGATTCGAGTAATCGCAGGGCCCTAGCTCTGTAGTGATACACGTACAGAGTGGATTGTAACTAAATCACCCGCGGAGTGGAGTTATCACCCAAGCTATAACTTTCAAATTCTGTACATATCGACAAAAAACACAAGCAATGTTTCAGCCAATTGACCTCGGGTTGTGACCCGGAGGTCCATTGGCTGAAACTTTGCTGGTGCTGGTTATGCTTTGCAATAAATTTGCAATTATTGCTCGGGTGGAATGTCCACTCTGCGGGTGATTTAGTGATAATACACTCTCCACGTACTATACGATCACCGAAGATGCAAGGCGAGCTAGTTGGGCCCGGGGCAAATTTCCTATGAATATTTGTATTATTACGGTATCGTTAGATGCTTTGGACATACCTGAATGGCCTCAATTCAATTTTGTCTAAGGTATGATCGAAATTATCGACTTTCAGAAACTGCTCGTGTCGCATCTCTGACGAGCTGGAAGTAAACTCGGCACAAATACGTCTACTCTTGTGTATGAGTCTTTTTCACTAATATCTAGTTTAAATCCATGTTTATAATGGAACATTTGGAGTTATTGTGATGAATTGACGGTAACATGATCTGAGGATTTCGGCGTGGAGCGTATGCTCAACGAGACGCGAAGCGTCGCGTTGAACATATGCTCTGAGCCGCAAATCTCAGACCATGTTGCCGTCAATTCATCACAATAACGTGTACTTTCCAATAATGCCCTACCCATATCCCAATCGTGAAATGAACAAGACAACTTGAATGAACAAGGCAACATTAACAATAATAAATTTAGTAAATAAACTTCTCCTGTACCCCTCGACGTCACCGGACAACAAAATATCAATAACTTGGATAAAGACGAGGTTACTCCATCTCAGTTCAAATTATGAACATATAAGTGGGTTGTGAGTATACATTCATAGAATGATTACTGCCCCCCCCCCCCCCTCCAAAAAAAAAAAAAAAAATAAAAAATACGATTTTATAGGCAGTATGCACTTTGGATCTCCCACTATTATTATCCTCTTTTCAACTATTTCGTAAGGTGACGTCAGACGGTAACATGTGCCACTGAAGCCGTAAACATAGAAAAAAAAACTAAGAGAGCTTTCGTCCAATCAGAGAGCTGGGATTTTAATGTTACTGGAACATTATACGCCTTACTCGCCATAAATATACTGTTCAAAAAAGAAACGCAAAACTGGTATAGTCACGATAACATGGCAAATTTTGGAGAATATAGTGATGAAGTATGGCTGTAGATATGGTTAACGACATATCGTGGTGATCTAAACATTATGTAACATTTTGGGAAATGGGGCAAAATTTCGGCCACCGTCTCCCACAAATACAGGAAATTAACAAAACAAAGTTTTCGCTGAGTGAATACCTGATCATGAAGTTGAACGCGCCGAGCATGCGAGTTGAGCGTGTGGGGGTAGAAATGGACATGGAAATCGGTTGGAATTCGCACAGCGTTAAAGGGCTCTTTCTCTTGCAACATGCCGCGTTTGGCCGGAGATGAGAGAAATAATACCATTAGCCGCTTGGAACCAGGCGAATCAGTTTCGAATGTAGCGAAAGTGTTCAATGCCTCACCGAGCACCACCACACGCCCGTGGAACAGCTGGCAAATCCAGGGGACAACGTAGGACGTTCCAAGATCCGGGAGACGCCGGGTAACCACCCACAGATCAGGATCGATAATCTGGTTATGTCATTTGCGGAAGAGAGCAACCACAACAGCGACCTCTGCAGCGTCAAGGCTACCAGATCGGCGGAGGAATTCAGATCGAACCGTTCGCAACCGTCTATGCGAGGCAGGTCTGTATGCTAGACGGCCAGTTCGTGGCGTCATTTTGACGGCGCAGCATCGTCGACAGCGACCCCAATGGCGTCAGATGTACAAGGCATGGCCTCATGACAGATGGAGAACGGTATGGTTCAGTGACAAATCACATTTCCTTCTTCGCCGAGTTGATGGACGATGCCGAGTGTTTAGACGTCGTGGAGAACGTTTTGCGTGTAGCTGCGTTCGGGAAGCGGACAGATTTGGTGGCAGTAGCGTTATGATGTGGGCAGCCATGTCACACACTGGTAGAACGGACCTCGTCCATGTTGAGGGTAACTTGACGGAGCAGAGGTACAGAGATGAAATTTTTGCACCCACGCGTGCTCCCCACTATGCAGAATGCCAACGCCATTTCCAGCATAAAAACACCCGACCACACACAGCAAGGCTCACGGCAGCTCATCTAGAGGATAACAACATCGAAGTCCTGCCCTGGCCCTCCAGATCGCCAGATTTGAACCCGATCGAACATCTATGGGATCGACTGGATCGACGTGTGCGACAATGTCCACCTCAACCTCAGACTTTACCGCAGTTGGCGCAAACGTTGCAGGAGGAGTGGGACACCATATCTCAAGATTCCATCCGGAATATGATTTCTTCAATGAACAGAAGGTGCCAAGCAGTTTTGGACTCAGGTGGCGGTTGTTACGACCCATAATGTAATAAATGCCCATAATGTAATACCTACCAATAATGTAATACAAAAAATGCCCGTAATGTAATACGTACCCATAATGTAATAAAAAAAACTACCCAGAATTTAATAAATGTAATAATGTGTAATAAATGTTAGGCGCCCATAATGTAATAAAATTAAAAAAAAATTAGATACAAATTACACTCATCCAGGCCCGTAATGTAATAAAATTCTAAGCTTGATATTTGTTTTTTTCTCTTTACTCCAGCAGTGCGTTCGGCTACTTATGACACATCCTACGCCCCCGTCAATGCTGCCAATGACCCCTATGCCGCACACAGCCAAGATGTATGGGTGTGTTGGGATTACGATGGAGAATATTCCGGGACCTGTGGCGGGTATACTCTGCTCTGAGTGACAGGAATTATTCCTCTTCTATTTGTACCACCCACGCAAACGACTTCCTCGATAGCCTCTACTACCCTGCCACAACCATATAGGTCTACCTTACCAGACATTCAATAATTTCGATTCCAGGATGGTCATTTATAACTGCAATCATCATATTCGACCGGCTGTTCACTTGCACAAAAGCAATGTTGGTAACAGGTTCCTGCTGTTAATAAATGCAAGTAACTCTGACCAAAGTTGCTGGGGCAGAGGGCGGAGTGGGGTTTGGGTGCACAATGGCCGGATAGTGAGGGGGGGGGGGGGGGAGTAGTGTGGGATACAAGGAAAAGATAGAACAGAAGCAAAACGTTGAGTCAAGCGGCGCAGAGGAATATCGGGAAGCGATATGGTGAGTGTACTGGAACTGGGATAGGGGATATCCTATAGCTCGATGGGATTTGGATTAGGCTACTTTGCTCCAAATTAAGCGTCCGATCCTCTGTCTCTCCAATTTTCACTACCTCAACAAATTAGTCATTTCCCTGTACTGTACAACTATAAGTTCATGTCGCACCCACCGCACCTGAAAACCAATGAGCATGATCCCAGGATGACACTTAATAACGACCACATCATATTCCCGATTCTGTGATCACATGTGTCAAGTAATATTATCAGTCCACCACACGGACTACCACTTAAACCACCTACAGTTCCTGGCAGTTCCTGGCGGTTGGCAGGAACTTCCTGCCAACCGCCTACTCTATCATATCGACTATTCGCGTGTTCATATCCGCTATTGTGTCATCTTCTCCTAAGCTACACTCAAACAACATACGTAGCTAGACAGAGGAGTAACATGGGCCTATCCGTTTGACCGTGTGGTGTGACCTTGACCATCAACCCGGTGACCTTGAACATGTATATCGGCTCCTGCTGGGCCGATTTCCATGAAACTTGGTGTGTGGTTCGGGCGCCCAACAATTTCGCCACACCCGATGCCCGTCATGTGTGACCTTGATATTCACACCGTTGACCTTGAACCCGTATCTCGGCTCATGCTGGGCCGATTTTCTTGCAACTTGGTATGTGGGAGTAGTTCGGGGCGCTCAATGTATATATATGTATAGTCTAGATTGGTGTACCCGTTTCACTGGTTAGTTTAGTGAAGAACCGTGTGTGATCACCTCACCCCACCCCAAACCAAAGTTCCACCCACCCCACCCCACCACGGGGCATCACCCCCATTAGTGTACCCGTTTCACTGGGTAGTTTAGTAAAGAACCATGTGTGATTAGGAGACTGGTTGGGGTAGGGGATTGGTCACACCAGGTTTAATGGTCGTGGGTCTCAAGGTACCCCGGAATATCACTCACCACCCCACCGCAACACGTTGCGCCCCACCTCGGGGATATCAACCCCATAGGTCACTCCTTTGGGGCAGGGGATTGTTCATACCAAGTTTGGTGCTGCTGGGTGTAACGTTGTAAGAGTAGTTAGAGAACAACACCCCACCACACCCCATAGGAGGCGACCCCTGGGGACATAAATCCCCTTAGAACACTCCCCGAGGATAGGTGATTGTTCATACAAAGTTTCATGTTGCTCGGTGTAACAATGTATTAGTAGTGCACGACCAGACACACTTCATTAAACTACCGAGTGAAGGGTTCTTCACTAAACTACCGAGTGATACGGGTACACTAATGGGGTGATGTTTCCGGGGTGGGATGGGGTGGACTTGGGGTGGGGTGATCACACACGGTTCTTCACTAAACTACTCAATGACCCTTATGAAAAAGTACCATGGTACTACCATGGTAAAACCATGGTACAGCCTGGTACTAACGCGGTACAGCCTGGTACCACCATGGTACAAAATGGATGTACAGCCATACAATGTTCACATATCAGGATGCGATCCATGGTAGTAACATGGTACAGATACCATGGTAAACGATGTGGGGTACCATGGTACTTGTATCATGGTAAAAATACCCTGGTATTATAAGTACCGTGGTATTTGTATCATGGTACCACGGTGAAAGATGGGAGTACAAGTACCCTGGTATAAGTACCGCGGTATTAGTATCATGGTAGCACCATGGTAAAAGATGGTACAAATATCCTGGTATAAATAACATGGTACTGATATCATGGTAGTACCATGATACATGTACCATGGTAGTAACATGGTACGCAGTGGTTAGAGTAATGTGTTCGCGACCACGTCGTCTCAGGTTCGATCCCCACGCGGGAATCGAAACTGCGACAGCGAGATCTCGAGTGCACCGAGTTGTGTCCTTGAGCAAGGCACTTCATCCCCTCTGGTGGGAGCCGGAGTACCCGGGCAGAACCAACGAGAAGCAGCAAGTCACTTTCAATTGTCCATTGGGACAATCCCACAGAAGCATGGTTAACACTGGTTGAAGTCATGTGTACCTTCAGCCTTTGGCACGTATTAGCACACGGCGCCACCATTCCTCCAGGCGAGCAATGGCAATGAAAAACCTTGTTCAGGACACAACCCAGGTGATTTGACCGGGAATTGATGTCGGGACTATAGGATCTCGGAAACAACGCCCTAATCACTTAGATAACCGGCCCCCGGTGGTACACCCCTTATAAAAATGTACCATGGTTTTACCATGGTATAATGTACTACGGTATTTTGGGCCCTGGTACAACCATGTTACCTATACCATGGTAGTACCATGGTATTACTATGGTAATACCAGGGTAGTACCAGGACCGACCGAAATAACTTGGTACTTTTTACCGTACTTGTACCATGGTGTTCCCTGGCACAGACTACCATGGTAAAAACCGTGGTGCCATACATATGTGCCATGGTACTACCATGATACCAGTATCATGGTACAAGTACCATGGTACCCCACATCGTTTACCGTGGTGCCTGCACCATGTTACTACCATGGTACATGTACCATGGTACTACCATGATACCAGTACCATGTTACTTACACCAGGGTACTTGTATCATGGTACCCCTCATAATATACCATGGTACATGTACCATGTTACTACCATGGTACCTGTACCATGGCACTATCATGATACCAGTACCATGTTACTTATACCAGGATAGTTGTAGCATCTTTTATGACGTGGTCGGTATTAAGTGTCATCCTGGGATCGGGCTCATTGGTTTCCAGGTGCTGTGGGTGCGACATGAACTTATAGTAGTACAGTACAGGGAAATGACTAATTTGTTGAAGTAGTGAAAATTGGAGAGACAGAGGATAGATCATACGCTTAATTTGGAGCAAAGTAGCCTAATCCAAATCCCATCGAGCTATAGGATATACTCTATCCCAATACCAGTACACTCACCATATCGCCTCCCGATATTCCTCTGCGCCGCTTGACTCAACGTCTTGCTTCTGTTCTATCTTTTCCTTGTATCCCCACACTACCCCCCCCCCCCCCACTATCCGATCATTATGCACCCAAACCCCACCCACCGCACCCACTCCACCCTCTGCCCCAGCAACTTTGGTCAGAGTTACTTACATTTGTTAACAGCAGGAACCTGCTACCCACATTGCTTTTGTGCAAGTGAAAAGCCGGTCGAATATGATAATTGCAGTTATAAATGACCATCCTGGAATCTAAATTATTGAATGTCTGGTAAGGTAGACCTATATGGTTGTGGCAGGGCAGTAGAGGCTATCGAGGAAGTCATTTGCGTGGGTGGTACAAATAGAAGAGGGATAATGCCTGTCACTCAGAGAAGAGTATACCCGCCCCAGGTCCCGGAATACTCTCCATCGTAATCCCAATACACCCATACATGTTGGCTGTGTACGGCATAGGGGCCATTGGCAGCACTGACGGAGGCGTAGGATGTGTCGTAAGTAGCCGAACGCACTGCTGGAGTGAAGAGAAAAACCAAAAATCAAGCTTAGAATTTTATTACATTACGAGCCTGGATGAGAGTAATTTGTATCTAAATTTTTTGAAATTTTATTACATTATGGGCGCCTAACATTTATTACACGTTATTACATTTATTACATTACGGGTAGTTTTTTATTACATTATGGGTACGTATTACATTACGGGCATTTTTTGTATTACATTATGGGCAGGTATTACATTGTGGGCATTTATTACATTATGGGTCGTAACAGGCGTCACACTAGATATTGAGTTTGGATGACGTCGACTCGTGAAGTTAACATCGGAAACGTCTCCATTTGTGCTTCATTCATTCATTAAAACTTGGGTTACGAACTGATTTCGTTCTTTATCTCATTATCCCATAACACTGGAACGCCCCTCATCCCAGAAAACTCGTTTTGCGTTTCTATTTTTTTGAACAGTATATATTCACGTATGTTTGATTTGTTTATGGAGACAGCTAACATAAGCTTTTTGCTTGCTGCTGAGTCCCTTTTTTCTAGTTATGTTATTGTTCTCATTATAGTTTCAATGTCATTAATAATGTCTTTGTAAAACTATGAAAATGACACAATGTTTAAACCAAATACGTTGAACATAGAGTTTGGACATTTATCAGGTTGGGCGCCGATGGTTTGCATTTCAAATAGACAAAGTCCATATTGTTTTTGAAAATTCAGTTATAGGAGATATATAGAATATACCCATAGTAGCTTGGTGTACCGAATGTTCACCACGAGAGGTGAACATTTGGTACACCAAGCTTCTTTGGGTATATTTTATTTATACTATGATCGTCAGATTATTAAGAATCGCTATTCCTTTTCTCGATTTTACTGAACAGCAAACGTATATACGTGCGAATCTGCTTTTGTTTACATGAGCATCGGTCGGTGGGCGGTACTTCCGCTGTCAATTTTACCACCGAAACGAAATGGAAAAAAGAAACTTAGCCTTTTTCGTTTTAATAACATAATAACATACTATTTCGAGTTATGGATGCTTTATTGACATGAGACAATGCATGTTTGTTAATTTTTGGCATCTCATGAGGTAAACCCATCTAAAAACGTAAAAAATAATTGCCACTTTCATTTCACTCTTCGCGAGGCGGCGCGCGATAAATTTAGTCAAGTTTGCATTCAGGTCGACGTAACCAAAGGTCAGCTTGGATGCAGTTCTACTGTAGGTGTAAAATTTAACTACTGAAATCCCATTGCTAGCGTGTTTACCACTGTTGTTGTGTAAAGCTAAAATTTATATCATAGGCTTTTTATATATAGTAAAATAGGTAATGATGGTATAAAAGGGTTTAATTGTTCATCTTGAATGTTTCTGGAATAATTGTGAGGAGTTTACATTTAACCTCATTAAAACCTCGGTAAAATGGAAAGTTCGTGACGACTTTCAATATTGGAGGTGTGCACAAGTTTCAAATTTTTTCACGTGATATTGTTAGCACAAAAAATCATCGTTTGGACAAAAAGGAACGGTTGTTTAAAAGGAAAGAATGTTCAAACGTCAAAGTGAACATACCATGTCAAATGTTTCTCTCTATTTCTTTAGTTCTGTTTTGTTTAGTTGGTTCTTTTGGGCGTGTGGTCTCATTGGAAGCTTCATAATCAAGGGCCGCGAAGCGACTTGCAATGTGAGGGGGATGGAATGTTAGCATGGACAATGGATTTCTCCCCCAGAAGATCAATGTAAGAATAAATTTGTAATACGAGAAGAATGCTGGGCAATTTTCTGGCATCAGTAGATTACCGGCATCAATGCCCTTCACAGCGAAATCAGACACCATACTGGAGCGATCATTAATCCATCACCGACAAACAATTAAATGCACAGAAACATCAGCAGCTGGGGTAGTAATGTGAGAATTGTCAAGACATTTTGAACATTGTTGGCCTAAAAAGTGAGGAGGCTGATGGCAACTGAATACCCCCCCCCCTCCCCGACCACACGACTCAGGGGAAGCTGTCAATAGTGATCCGTGAGGTACTGGTCGTGGTTGTTCCCCCGAAATTTGTAAGCGACTGTGGACATGCTGAATAATAGTTTTCGAAACCAACAGACTTCAAATTGTCACTGATCACGAATTGAACAAACTCCTCTAAGGTACATAACTGAGACTTATCATATGTACAGAACGTCAATCTGTTTGTGATGTCTTTACCGTTATACAAATATCTCACATAGTATTTCTTGTATCCATGTCCTTGACCCTTGCTGTAGAGTTCTATTACGATTCTCGATGCATACTTTATCCAGAGAATATCACGTATTCCAACAGAATGCAGTAAAGCGGTCAGCGTTATGTCGTGACCAGAGTAAATGTGAATCCTCCCTTTGTCCTGTCCTTTCTTCACGCTTTGAAAATTTTTGGTCACTTCCCACAAAACTGGAAATGAGGCTAGCTTATTGAACTTTGCGAAATTCTGGTTATTTGAGAACCGAAAGCGTTTTCCAGTTTCCTCATTATTCCAAAGTCTTCCATATATAGATGTATCCAGTTCATTTCCATTATTATAGCACGGAAGAGAAGTGTTATGACAAAGATGACTCATGCAGATGTCAATCCATGGCAAGTGAGACGCGTTCTTCAGATGGAAGGAATGGGAAACTTTTGTCAATAATTCATTTCTTTCTTGTTTGCGGTAGGCGGAATCTGATGCCACAGGTTTCGGGGGATCTTTTTCAAAATTAACGAGATATAAACAAGTGCGTGGGAAACCCTCTGGGAAGAAAAAATGTTGTCAGATGCCTGAATGTTGAGCTTCGTTAGATTGAAGTGAGGTAAAAAGGCATAAAGGAAAGCAATTGCACTCTCATATGTTCGACGGAATCGCGCACTTTTTATATTGACGAGTCCTTGCGCAAAATGGCGCATTAGTTCCCCTTTTTTGCTATACGCTTCACTTAGATGCTCTCCGAGATTAAGGTGCTGAAGGACACCTTGACCTGTCAGTTCGTATTCTCTACAAAACTTTTCATTTGGATAGAGTCTCCAGTTCTGAAAATCCCCTGCAGGATGCGATTTTCCTTCGTAATTCGTTAAAGTTTGGACAAAGTGTGAAAACTTTGAATGGTTTGCAACGCTGCTTTGATTAAACCTGCAGTTTATTGAAGTAATATTTTTCGTTTGATATTGTGTATACGCCGGGGATCTGTCTCCGTGTCGAAAGAATACTGCAACAGCCTCAAGCTGGAAATCTCTCGAAGCTTGACCTGAAGAGAAAAAGAATACAAAGTTAGACCTTGTATGCGCCTCGGAGCATTCGTCGGTTGCATTGTCACGGTTAACATGATTTAGAAAACAACCTAATCGTATTACTAGATCACATCAACATATCGCCGTGAGTAGTGTCATGCACCCGGACAGTACAAAATTGGGGGATCTCATCGGGGGATCACATGTGACGTCAGTATGTGCCAGTCACTCGAGGTAAGACGGAATCCCACTTACGGAATCCATTTTTTGGAATCCCTTTTTGAAAAATGTCTGGCCTTCGGCACCCCTTTTTCCCGAAATGAGGCTAAGAGTCGTAAGTACGAGTTACTCGATCGAGCAATTGCTCTAAAGCACATTTTCTCGATGGGATTCGAGACGTTCGAGAAGTATGTGCGAGTCACTCGAGGTAAGACGGAACCCCACTTATGGAAGCCCTTTTTTGGAACCTTTTTTGAAAAAAGTGTGCGAGTCACAAGATCGAGCAATTGCTCAAAAGCACATTTGCTCGAAGGGAGATAACTCTGCGTACAGAGTATGGGAAACCAAGCACTGGTGATTATAAGACTTGTACGAGGGAACCAGAGATAGTTGGGACTAGACAGAGTGTTAAAGTAGTATCTGAAATAGACAGAAAAATGGAATTCTGGGGAAATCTGAGCCAGAAAAACTACTCTAGTTCAATCGAACTTGCCCCCGGGGGCCCCTTCGGTCCTATAGCACTACGTGCTGCTATTAAAATCTACGATAGAGCGGCCCTAAAAAAGATTCTGGGGGAAATCCGTATCAAATAAAGTTGTTCTTGGTGATTTCGAGGGTTTGTCGGGTTTTTTTGTGGTAATTCTGCCAATCGGGAAATTACTCTTGTACAAAGGAATATATCCTCCGAACATACCCCTGTGTAGTTGTAGGCTTTTGGATAACATAGCAACTACGTGCTACCATAGAAACCAAGATGGCTGCCTCCAGTATACAAAATGGACGGCGGAAACACGTATCACCCTAACAACACACACTGCGCATGTGCACTAACACCACTATCACTATGGGGATGACGTGACAAGATGGTCACATACGCGAGTTACCATGGCAACACAACCTGGCGCCACTGTGTCAGGTCACTATGACGTTACATGAGATCCCCCGATGAGACCCCCCCACCCCACTGTGTACTGTCCGGGTACATGACATACTACTGCCGTGTAAATTATTATTTATTCCTGACACACTGCCAAATTTTGGATTCCCGTTTGGGCTTGCCCAGAACTCAATGAGGTGTTGCTGATTTATTCTATAATTGCATTGATCGTCTTAGTACGGTTTATTTTCGTTTTGGACATGAGAACAGTTAACATGAGGCTGAAACACTGTTAATTGTGCACAAATACAGCTAAAGACAGAAGTCCTGGCACGAATTTTCCGCAAATAGCACGTCACTTTGCGCGTTGATCCGTGTGCCATGACAATAGTAAGGTTGTCAAATTCTGGATATATGTCCTATGTACAAGCAATGTTTCTGCCAATGGGGAGTCCGGGTTCAACTCGGCGGTTCATTGATTCAAACATTGCTTGTGTTTTCTGGTAATAACCAAGAGAATCTGTTGTGCTTTGGATGCCATTCGATGGGGGATTTCGTGCAATTTCTACGCGAAATTATGTCAAAATAACGCATAGTTCGTGGCAGGACTTCTAGTTTTAACTGTATACAACTGAAATAGAGAATTGGAACTGACACAGCCAATGCAATGGGTGTACTCGCCAGTGAACGTACAATTGCCGTCATTAAAAACCGGAGGTAAAACCGATAAAGCAGCAAAACCATGTTAAAGTATGAGACAATGCACAAATGAAAAAAACAGGCGCGAGAGTGCCCAGCTTGAAATTAGAAGATAAAAGAGGACTGTGGGAGAGCAAAAGAAAAGATTCCTGACTTGCTGTCGCTTTGCTGTTGCAAAAGAGAATGCCGCAAAAGACCGCACGGAATCTGACTTACAAACGAGCAATGGAACTAGAGAAACAGAATTTACTGCATCCAATGAACTCAAGTCTGTGCAAAAGGGGTTAAAGCATCAGAAATAAACAAAATAGAAAGATAATTTATGGAGGCTTATTTTTGGGGGGTGAAATATTTTTAAAGAAATCAGAAATAGGTTTTCGTTAATAGTATTTAAATGTACTACTCAAAGTTTGCTAAGGACCAAGTATATCCAACTACCTGTTTTACGTTTTAGTTGAAATATTGTAATGAAAAGTGTATATAGTTTTTATTTAATTATATCTTTAATGACTTAAGTACAGAAATTAAGATTTTATTTGTGTATGACATTATCTTTTAGCTTTTGAATACGATAACCATGGAAAATTGGTATTATTGGTAAAAGAGGAAATTTTTCAAATTTGCCGAAAAGTTGACGGAGCGAACTGGTATGGGTTCAATATCGAGTATGAGACCCATTACTGTTAAGTACAGCTTGACAACGCCTTCTTATGCTCCCAATCAGGTTCCTGGTGGTCCTTTGTGGGATGTTGTTCCATTCTTGGACCGGCATGGCAACAAGCTCCTGGACACTTCTTGGTTGGACTGGACGGGCTGAAATTGCAAGCTGCAACTCATTCCAGACATGTTTGATTGGATCGAGGTCAAAGGATCTTGCTGGCCAGTCCGTACGCTCAATCCCCTCCCTCTGTCGGTACTCTCCGACAGCATGGGTAACATGAGGACGGGTAATATCGTCCATCAGAATGAATCCATCACCCACTGCACCTGCATACAATCTGACGTGGACATCCAGGATCTCATCAATATACCACTGTACAGTCAATGTACCACGTTCAAGAACACAGAGTTCTGTACGTCCATCCCTGCTGATGCCGTCCCAGACCACGATTAACCCTCCACCATAGCGATCATGCTCAGCAATGTTGGCTGCATGGAATCGCTCTCCTGGTCTTCTCCATACCATAGAACGCCCATCTATGCGGTATAGGCAGTACATTGACTCATCTGTAAAAATGACAGGTCGCCAATCTTCTCTAGTCTATCCAACGGGGCCCATGGCCCATTCGTATAGTGCCGGGCGGTGGTTCTGGTACAGCGGAATGCGAATACATGGTCTTCTCGATCGAAGACCACCTTCGATCAACCTTGACCGGATTGTCTGCGTCGAAACATTTACCCCGGATGCATTCCGAAGGTCACTGCGAAGCTGGGTTGCTGTGGCAAAGCGGTTCCTACGGGCCTGAATGATCACAAACCGGCCTTCAGCTGCAGGTGTTGCCCTGTCTCTGCCACCACCATGCCGTCTTACTGGCGTGCCATACTGCTGAAATCTTGCCCAGGCACTGGTGATCATGGTATGGTGCACATCAAGGGCTTCACCAACCTGATGATGGGTAGCCCCTTGCTCCATCATCCCTACAGCCCGCCACATTTCTGCTTCAGACAAATGTCTTCTTACATTTGCATTTGCCATATTCAGTCATTAAATCACAAGGGCTTGTGTTGAAATGAAGATTGAATACCCTACACATGACATGTACATGAAGACAGTACACGAAAACATCATGAAAATCAAGGGGTACATGCTTTCCATGACTGTCACGAAAAGTCTGCCTGTCCAGAGAGCTAATGTAAACACTGGGGACCATCTCAATACATTCCTCAATCACCAAAAATATCGCAAATATGTCACAAGCAAATTTCACAATGATGTGTCAAATATTTGTGCTTAGCAAACTTTGAGTAGTATATGTTTATACAGGAATCCGATAAAGAAACCACAAAAAAACTCATATGTGCACAGTATTACAAGGGTTCGATGAAGATTCAGAAATGCACATTTTTTTGCTCTGCCACTTATTTGAATGATGTTTAGAGCAGTAATGTGAGTATGGAAAGGGTTAACATTATCCTCACTGAAATAAAATCTTTGGAATCCACATTGAAGTTCTGAGAGGGTTAAAAGCATTTAACAGAATAGTTGATACTTTATTTCCTTGTAAAGCAAAGGGTTTCTCTCAATTTAGTTCCAGGAACTGACATCTGATTATAATAACCAGATTACATTCAATGTTTAATAGCTATCTCCACTGATGTTTATATCGTCTCCAGTGTGAATAACATAACATAGTATTGCTTGGAGATAATTTACTGTATCAGGAAATTGGAGGCTGTTAAACCCTGTGGCCGACTGGGCCATACTCAAGGGATCTAGCGACCTGAAAAACATAGGTGACCGAGAACCCGTGACTGTCTATCAAAACATCAACGAAATAAGACTATTCGTTTTCGAGTTATGGTGCGGACAAGGAAGTGAGGAGAAGACAGGAGAAGAAGAAGAAGAAGAAGAAGAAAGGAAGTGAGGAGAAGACAGGAGAAGAAGAAGAAGAAGAAGAAGAAGAAGAAGAAGAAGAAAAAAAAAAAGAAAAGTAAAATAAACCGTCCAAAAATAATAGTCTGTTTGTTCCACACAGAGTAATTACGAATAAAATAGTATTGATGGAATACTCATGTCCAAATAAATAAATAAAATTGCATGGTTGACTCTTGTTTGAATTGTCGCCTAACGAGCTCGAAACTCATAAAAAAAATCCCAACAAACTAAGTGTCATAATTGCATCGTAAACAAAAGTCATGGCTGTTGTTTTCGAACTCAGTCACAATATTGTGAAAGACTCATACACTGTGTATCATTCAAATCAGTTGAAGTTAGTAGTAGTGTATGTTCCCCTACAGGTACAGGTTGGGGGGCCTCGGTCGGGGACCCCGGAAGTGACGTCATGTCACGTGACCCAGTGGCCCCATGCTGTGTTGCCATGGCAACCTGCATGAGCGACCATGTTGTGACGTCATCACCATACTGATACATGGTGTTAGTGCGCATGCGCAGCGCGTATTTTTAGGGTGTTTCGTGTACACGTATCACCCTAGCCACACGCGCTGCGCATGCACACTAATACCACATATCACTATGGCGATGACGTCACAACATGGCCGCTCACGCGGGTTACCATGACCACACAACATGGCGCCACTGAGTCACGTGGCATGACGTCACTTCCGAGGTCCCCGACTGGGGTCCCCCAACCTGTACCTGTAGGGGAACATACACTAGTACTGACGTTTGTTTGAGTTATCGCGTAACAAACCTGATATTCCTGAAACTTAAGTAATTGAGACCATAACTCCGCTATGAAAAATAGAACTACACTTGTTTCCGAACTGAACGAAGCTATGGTAAAACGGCAAACTTATCAGTTCTGTTCTAAAAAAGAATCCTCCAAACCTTATTTCCAATTAACGTCCAGCATCTCTTATTAATAGCCTGAGAAAAGTGTTCGAGAAATGGATTTTTTTTTTAAATATGGAAGTTCCTTGAAGAATATAATTTATTGTCACGATTCCAGTTTGGATATCCTGAAAGTGAGTCAACTGAGTTGCAACAAACGGACCTTTATGACGCTTTCAGCAAAGCTGTTGATAAAAGTACGGATGTAAGGGTAGGCTTCTGTGATGTCAGTAAGGCAGTAGGCTGCACAATTTACTATAGGAATTCCCATAGGAATAACTTTGCCCTATAATTGCTCGACGTTTGGAGGCTTATAGGTCCAAGATGCCTAGGAGAAATCCAATAGTAAATTTTCGACTTATATCGTCAGTTCTGGGGCATGGATAACCCTGTGTTAAATGCTTGGACCTATATCATTAATGTGTTTATGGGAGTCCTATCACAGACTTGAGGAGGAAAATATCTAAACAGCACCAAAAAAAAAAAAATGCAAAAAAACTTAGTGGTAAGCATTATAGCCGAACTCTCTCTGACAATTGATTTTTTCCGTATTACAAATCATCATTGATCGTGTGATTAACAATCAAATTTTTATAATGCAAAAAGTATGAAAAGACCCTTCTTATGGTTTAATCCCGGCCCGGGAACGGGAACTCCCGAGTTGCCGGGTCTGAAAGCTGTTCACAATACCCGGGAAATCTCTTGGACGGAACCGCAATTACGCATGGTACTGGTTGTGTTCAACCGAAGTTTTCAAAATTGAAAAACGGCCCATTGTAATTTTGTAAGATTTCGTCAGCCCTTCCACGCCTGAAAGTTTTACAATCCTGCTTCCCGAAGGGCCTTTTTTCACCAAATCACTGTAGCTCTCAATCTGTTCTGGAGGTCTTCTCGCTTCAACGCCAAGATCTCCACTCGTCTCAAAGTTCAAACTCGACTTCATTTTCAGAATCACTAGTATCACTCTCAATTCACTACCTCCTTCAACATCAGCTATTTCTTCACTGCTGCCACCGGTCACATCTGCTTCACACAGAGGAGACTGGTGACGACAGTGAGGAGGGAGTTGTAACCAGGAACAAATAGTGATAAAACAAGCGATTCTGAGAATGAGAACGAGTTGGAAGCGGGTTTGGGTTTTCACATCTCGGGAAGAGAACTTTTCCGTATGGAGATGCGAAATGTCAATAAAATATGTTCATTTTCACCGAAATAAATGCGTTGTGTTACTCTCGTACATTTTCTAGATATTATCCGGGACATTTCCCGACCCCGTTACTACAGAAAATTAAACCCTAACTGTTCACGATATTAAATTTTGATAGGTATGCACACAATATCAAACCAAACAGTCACAGTAAAAAAGAGAAGTAACGCTTACTTTTTTACTGTTGGGACGTTGGGGCGTGGTAAAAAAGGTTTATGGGACTTACCTGACATTTCGACACAACTGTCACAAAAGTTGTTTCACAAATAATTTAAGATTTATTATAAATTTCTGCACTGTATTCCCGTGAAAAGTGAAAACGTATATACACTGAGATCTGATGTCGTCTATCTCTGAGAACCTGTACCTCAATATTTTTTTGTGAAAGTAATTGATTTCTATTCTATCTTTGAAAAGGTTATAGTAGTAGAATGGTATCATTAAACCAGACTAATTGGAAAGAAAAGTATAAGATATATGAGCGACCTATCTGTGTTACATAATACTGTGCTGTGACATTTAATAGGAAAAGATGTGTTTTTATTTGAAATCGTGCCATCTTTTCATCTGGAACTTAATTAAGCACCCCTGGAATGTTTCATCACAGTGAAGTTGTTGTTACTGATTATTATGTTTTAATGATTGTTATGTCTTGCAGTACATTTCATCTCGTGAAACATGATGTTTCTGGTTGATAGCGTACCCCAAACACATTCCCTCGTCCACGCGCAGCATTCTTCCCACGAATGTCACAAAAACACGATCATCCACATGCAATATCTGGATATAAAACAAGAAAACTTGTCACTTCTTTTATCAATAAATGTTGACATGGCAAGGAGGAGACCGTCAGAGGCACAGATCTAGCAAATAATTGACATGCATGCAACAGGCATGTCATTCAAAGCTATTGGAAGGCAACTTGGCTATAGTCATTCTGTCATCAGCAGGCCTGGCCGAAAACATCAACAATCCAACGATGTAAAGAACCGACCAAGGCCTTGACAACATAAAAGACCTCTCCTCAGTAAGATTGGAGTATGGCACGCCTCGTTAGGCGTGAACTCTTTGCTTCTAGTGGGGTTTTGAAACGCCTTGGCTGCCCAACAGGCGTTTGGGCAATAGAACTGTCGGAAACCGTCTCAAAGCACTGGGCATGAGGACCATAAGAGTCACCAGGCGTCCAGCTCTGTCCGATCAGCATCAAAGACGACGTCTGGTATGGTGTATGGTACGCCAACATTGGAATCTCAGGGCGTGAAGGATACTCCATTGGTCAGACGAGAGTAGGTTCCTGTTTCATGTCACAGATGGTCGCGTGCGAGCGTGGGGGCATAGAATTACTGCTCACGTGCTCAGGAACATCAGACCTACTGTTCCTTATGGCGGAGGATCGGTAATGATCTGGGATGCCTCTCTCATGATTGTAAACCTGATATGGTGACTACGTGGGAATCTCAGTGGTCATCAGTATATCCGGGACATTCTCAATCCGGTTGTCGTGCGTCATTTTGACAACCACCCATTGGCTACTCGCCCCTTATTCACGGACGACAATGCAAGGCCACAAGGCTGTGAAAGCATTTCTTCAGAACAACGCTATTAAAACACTACCTTGGTCTGCAATGAGCCCCGATTTGAATCCCTTAGAACACATCTGGGACTTTCTTGGACACCGCGTGCAAGCAAGGGATCCGCCTGTACAGCATATGGCCGAGTTGGAAGCTGCATTGCAAGAAGAGTGGCAGCAGTTGCCTCTGGATTGTATCAGAAGGTTCACTGGTAGCATTAGGAGGGGGTTCTGGCTGTAATCCGGGCACGTGGTGGATACACTGGCTACTAACGTCAGACACTGCTATTGCGTTCAGGAGATCACAAGTTACATTTTTTTGTCAGTAATTACCGGAATTGTTTCATCATAGATCGCTCCAGCGCCATGCTTGTCGATGGAACATTTTTCCATCAAAAATTTTAGTGACAGATATGTGTAATTAGCTCCATTAGAATACTACACATTTTCGTTTCATTTGTCAATAGACCAACCATTCTTTCCGCAAAAAAAAGATAGCATGAAAGTAATTCCCATTAACCCTTTACCCAATGAATCGGTCGCATCCGCCCGTGTAATATGCAAATTCAGCAGTTGAAAAAATATTATTTTTAAAAAAATTCAACAAAACCGTATCATCTGACCCGACGAGCTCGTTCCAACGAGGGGTCACATGATATAGTTTTGTTCAAGTTTTTTGAAAAATTTCAAAAAATGATATTTAAAATAATAAATTTTGATATCGTCTGCATTGGGTAAAGGGTTAACACCACTGCGAAAAAACAGGGAGTGTGTAATTAAGTTCCAGGTGTTTATGAAACTAACTTTGGAAAAATGAACATGTATAATTGAAAAAAAATGCTCTGTTGGGTTTATTTTAACGCCTGATTTTTATTCCTATACAGTCATTTTAACCCTTTACCCAACGCAGACGATATCAAAATTTATTATTTTAAATATAAGTTTTTTAAATTTTTCAAAAAATTTCAACAAAACCATATCATGTACCCCTCGTTGGAACGAGCTCGTCGAGCTCGTTCAACGAGGGGTCACATGATATGATTTTGTTGCAATTTTTTGAAAAATATTTTTTCAACGACTGAATTTGATTATTACGCGGGCGGATGCGGCTGATTCGTTGGGTAAAGGGTTAAATGCTACAGATGCGCTCAAACCAGCGTAGAACATCTCTGTTGTTTTCTTCACAATTTCTTGGATGACATTTAATAGTAAGAACTGTCTCTAAATCATACCCTTTCGCAAGATGACCTTATGCAAATAAACAGTACACTTCACACTCTGAACTAAGAACACTTTGTAATCTCATTGTATTTATTGTCCTGGAATCTGTGTTGGTCATTACAAAAACTGTAAATGTCTTTGTCTATTTGTGGCAAACCATACGAAGCAAAGCAGACGGCAGAAGGATTGCCTAAAAACCATATGAAGCAAAGTAGATGGCTGAATGATTGCCTTCAAATGTATTGTCACCCAATGTTCTTCGGGTTCTCTCGATGAATCTGGTTTCACAAAATAAGCTTGTTTTGGTTTAGGTATTTGTTTTGGTAACATGTCTCTTGGAAATACTTTTCCATTTAATGATGATGACATCTGGGAACTGTCAACAATATGTTTTAACCATGTGGTTTCCAACTTCTTAACCCTCAAAGGGTGGACATGGAGTCCTTGTTTTAATCCCTTTCGCCTTCTTCAAGATATGTTGTACAATATGGCCAGTCTCTTTCTTCTAAATCTTCTGTCCACATTTGAATGTCATTATGGCAAATATTTTCAAAGTTCATATCAGCACAATATTCTACAATATTCTTTCTTCTTGTCTTATTGAACAGTTTATATAGTATAGTAAATGTACACAGTTCTCCCAAACATTCTTCAATATACATATTTATCTCTGGTCTTGGATGAGTGGTCATACAAAGTTCATGTTTATCTTCACATGTTTGACATCCTTTACAGATAGCTTTCAATTTTTCTTTAGTAGAATTTGTGAGTTCCGTTATCACACGTTTTAGAGATAGTTTTAACCATTTTAACTTTAGTTTCTTGTAAAGATTGCTTTTTTCACAATGATTCATCTTTTTTGGTCAAAACTCACTTTTCTGAATGTGTTGAGCTCTGTCTAGATGTCAAATTATTCCTAGATGACAACGTTGATCACCACTGGAAGGGCTTCAACAATGTATTGTTCAGTTCAAAGTTACCAGCATTTATAGGGTGAGCCAATGCCCCATTACTACTCTAATCGGGGGTGCGGTGGCTCAGTAGGTAGAGGTGCAGGCTGCAAGCCGAGAGGTCCTCGGTTCGAATCCCACCTGCGGCAACCGCGTTGTGTCCTTGGGCAAGACACTTCACCCCGCTTGCCTACATGGGGGCACGATGACGCTGTGTACTAAGGCGTACTGCACGTAGATGGTGCACATGTCTTCAACCAATCTAACCCTGCCTGTGCTGCGGTGCAGAGTTACGATGTTGGGGAGCTGACAGCTACTCGTCGTTGCTCGGTGGTTCTCTCCGGGCACTCCGGCTTCCTCCACCCGTAAAACTGTCACCGACATGATATGACCCTGCTGTTAATGTGTCGTTAAACCCAAATAATAAATAAATAAATATACTACTCTAATCAGATATCAGACCGATCCCCCAAAAGTCCCTGGGTTAATATTTGGGATCCCTGTTGGAACCCACATGTTAAGTCAGTCCAATATGAGAAATAATCTTGAAAACCTTTTTTTCTAGAACCATTAATCAGAATCTGTTGGTATATAGTATACATCACTCGTAAAGGGGTCATATTCCAGTTAAATCGAGTCCTTTGATTATTATCTGGCCTCCCTGAATTTTTACTTGGTGCAATATGGGGAATATTCTTTAAAATTCAAGCTCTTCTTTTCACGAATCCCCAGTTGGACTATTTTGATACATGTTTCACACCACCCTTATGGGAGTCAGAATCAAGTTTGTTAAAATCAAGTCCCTGGGTTAATATTTGGGCTTCCTATTGGAACCCACATTTTAACTCAGACCAATATGTCGAACAATTTTTAAAAATCTGCTTCTTGAGATATAATCAGAATCTTTTGATATTTGTTAGACGGCATCTTTGGAGGGTTCAGATTCAACTTGTTCAAATGAAGTCCCTGGGTTGATCTTTCAGTTCTATATTCTGGGAAGGGGCAAATTTTAGCATATTGCTAAGTTGGTACTATTCTCGAAATCTTCTTCTCTTGAACCAACAGTCAGAAACTTCTGATATTTGGTATACAACACTCTTGGGGTGGGGACAATTTCGAGTTTTTCGTCAAATAAAGAGCCTGGGTTAATATTTGGGCTCTATTTTAACTTGGTGCAAACGAGGAATATTCATTGAAATCTTCTTGAGAATCACCACTCATAATGTTTTGATACTTGATATACAACACCCAAGTTGGCTTCAGATTCAAGTTTGTTCAAGTTAAGTCCCTGGATTCATATTTGGGCTCTTTATGGGAACCCAAATTTTAACTTAGTGTATTATGACGAATAATCTTTAAAAATCTCTTTCTTCAGATCCACTATTCAGAATCTATTGATATTTGGTATACGGCATCCTGGGGGTGGGGGAGGGAGGGAGGGAGGGAGGGAGGGAGGAGAGAGAGAGATAGATAGAGAGAGAGAGAGAGAGGGGTGGTGGTGGGGTGGGGGATTGTTAGATTAAAGTTTGTTCAAGTTAAGTCCCCAGGTTGATATTTGGACTCTCTAGCTGTGAATTACTGGAACTCTGGGCATTATTTCTATGGTACAATCCCAATACTAGAAAAAATCATCTTGCATGGACAACAGAGTTAAAAATAATTACATAACTTCATTCCTTTGTAGTGTCATTATCCATAGATGCTAATTAAATCCTTCTTTAACCCTTTATCCAACGCAGACGATCCCAAAATTTATTATTTTAAATATCATTTTATAAAATTTTTCAAAAAATTTCAACCAAACCATATCACGTGACCCCTCATTGGAACGAGCTCAACAAGCTCGTTCCAAAGAGGGGTCAAATGGTATGGTTTTGTTGAAATTCTTAGAAAAATAAGTTTTTTTCACCTGCTAGTTTTGCATATTACGCAGGCGGATTTGGGCGATACGTTGGGCAAAGGGTTAAAGCACTTTGCCAAGGTGAGTGCCTCCGGACCCTTGGTGTCGCTTGAATAAATATAGGCCAGACAAAGCCAGAACTGGTTCAATGCCCCACCCGCTTACCGCCCAATATGGCATTATTCAAGCCAACTAGGACAGACAAAAAGTTTCTTACCGAAAAGTGCCATAACTTACTAGCAGAATGTGCAGGCACCGTCTCTTATCAGCCTGACAGAGTATGCCATACTGAATATGAAAGATTTCATAAAGATCCAAGCATTTATATTGCTGGAGTTATATACTTGACTGAACTGTCGAGGATATTGGGGGTATAATTTCGCAACTATTCTTTGTGCACGAGGTGGGTGGACCAGGGGGGGGGGGGGGGGGGGCTGATGGTTACCTTACAAATTCCAACAATTTGCGTACTCTGTGGTTTTCGTAACCATGTCATCATGCGACGTAAGGGGAGTAGATTTTTATTTCCAGGGGAGGTGGTGGAAATTATGGACAAAATTACCCTACTTCTCCCCAGATTGAGTGATAAATAAAATACCTTCGTTCCCTGTAGTTTTCTTCGATGGAGAATTGCAGTATTCGCATGGATGGAAGAAATTTGATACTACTTTCTTTTTCTGGCTCAGCCCTTCATCCTTCCCAACAAACACAGAGTCTAGGTCGGGGTCTCGATGCTCGCGTCCCTGTGAAATACTTCGGTCGTTTCTGAAGGGGTTTAGCTTGTCCAAAAAGTTGATCAATATATTGGAGGTTTTTGTCACCTTTTCATTGTTTTCTGCTGCGATAAGAATGTTGGGTGGCTTCGTCTCTGTCGACACGCGCATGCTCCTTGGGGTACTGGGTGGTTTGTGTGTATCATTACTGATTACAGAGTCTGAAAAAAAAACAAATGAAGATTTTTAATTACAGTTCGTGGGCTCTGCGAAGCTTCGAGATTCGGTTCGATTTCGAATTTTAAGTTGCGATTCGGTTCGATTCGAATCGACTGCACGATTCGTTTCCATTCGAATCTTTTCACCGGAATATAGCTTAGCATCGGTCATCTTCGTCGTCTCACAATACATATAGCTCTGGTGGAAATTGAACATAAATAATATTGAAAATAAAGACTGAGTTTAGTTTCTGCTATCTAAACAGGAACAACATCTTTACCCATGCCACGAGCCATGCTAATTTCAGTCTCACTAGACTAGGGCTGAAACGGTTGGCTCATTTTCGTAACCGACTATCCGAGAGCTATAATAATATCCGGTTATCCGTGGCCACTATTTCACCAAATATGGGATCAAAACTAGAGGAATTGGAAAGCAGTATTCTCAAACTATTCCGTAGTGTGTATATAAACGAACGTTGTCGAGTACTCAACAACGTTCGTTTGTATGCACACTACGGAATAATTTCTGCGATTGCTCATTACTCACGGAAACTGCCGATCATTAACGAAGTTTTGTTCGCCAAAGTTGATTATTTCTCATTTTTTTCAATGCGGCTTCGAGGTGTAATCTATCACAAAGGAGAAGCGGCAGATTAACTGCGTTTTAAACGTGGAATGTCGATAGCTATCGATATTTCGGAAAACCGGTTGATGGTTTTTCTAATCGGTTAGATAGCTAACTGTTTTCAAACCGATTATCCGGGTAACCATTTCAGTACTACACTAGACACCACACTGTAGAAAGAAAATTTAAAGTTTCCATGCAATATCAACGATGAGCTGTTGATAGCGGCTTGCCCTGTGCAATGTGTAGTACCGATGATTCTCGCAAGCATTTCTGTTTTTGAAATATAATCTTTACTCTCGAGTGCCTAATAATAGTACAGGGCAAAATAATAGTAGAGGGTGGAAAATTTTCTGAAAATTAATAATAGTATAGGGTCGAATAATAGTATAGGGTGGAAAATTCCAAGATGCGAGCCAGCCGCTATGCTCAGAGCCATTTTTATAACACAGAAGTTTGATGCTCTTGAAGTGGTGAAAGGCTAAATTACTTTCGGTTATCATAATTTTCACATGGATTTGACTTGTTGCAATTTATGGGAGAGTGCCTATAGGCACTCTCCCATAAATTGCACCAAGGCAAAACCTTATAGGCTATTTATGTCTGTTGCAGTAATGGTATGAAGCACATCCACTGGATACTAGGTCTTAAAGTTATGGCAACAACACTTCAGAATAAAGACCAAATATATGCTTCCAGCTTTCTTCCCATTAACATTTCCATTGCATCCTGTGTTTGCTTGTACATACACTTGATTAGTTTGTTTTGGTGAACTTCTTGAGATAAGCAGCCGCGCTGCACATTCGATTGCTGAAAATTAATAATCATACAGGGTCAAATAAGGATAATACAGAATTTTATTCGAAAAAGAATAATCATACGTGTATGATTATTAGGCACTCAAGAGTACTGGGTAATATTCCAACTACACAACCAAGACATGCCTTGATAATATAGTTGGAACATTTTATAAGCTGGGACTTGAGACAACACTGTTGGAACAGATCGGGTTTTCACCACACCACCCCCTTCCCCAAGTCGGTCATCTTAAAGACACACCTGATTCGATTCGAGATTCGGTGATTCCAAGGGCCCTAGCCATGGGCTCTTCCAATCAGCCTCTGGTAGTAAGGTATGCGGACGAAACGAAATAAAAAGTGTGGTGGTGGTTGTGCAGAGAACAAAATTTCACGAGAATGCTCGCTTCATTCCGTGGTAGATTCGTAAAACAAAATTAACGCGATCGATCGAACGATTGAAGAGTTATTTTCTTTAGTCGAACATCCAGCTAAGACTCTAGACAAGTGTGTTAGTGCTAAACAGTCTCGGGCGCAACGCAATGTCTGCTCTCATCTAAATGACATCTCAACCAATCCTGGCTCTTGTCTGAAGTTTCTTCCATTAAACTGTGACATGTTATTACGTAACTCGCCGTTGGAAAGAACTCCCAGAACCCTCTCTGACATGGTGCATAATATATTTGCATTTCCATAGCAATAGCAAAGACACTTAAGTGCAACGAACCCAGCTGCCACACTGTGGTTGTAGCAGCATTGTGAAAACGTTGCGCGTTTGTGACTATAACGTTGAATACTTTAATCAGTTTTATTCTCCCGACACACGATTGGTTCATTCTGTACCTGGTAACATTAATTTTGTCAAAATTGTATAACCAGAATGGACGCACGGGACAAATTTTAACCACCCCTCTATAAATGAATTTATTAGCGAATGTGCCCTGAAGCTACCAAGAAAGCTCCGCCCACCTAGTTAGCTGAAAATGCATTAATGGTCAATTAACTATCAACTCAGCGAGTATCAAATATTATTTTATTTAGAAATATATAGAATTATTCAATCAAAATTCATTGTATTGTATGTTAAAGTGAAAGGAATAGACCCTCTTTCTCATTCGCCTGCTGATTGGGGTTTAATCCCGGGAACGGGAATTCCCGGGTTCCCGGTTCCGAAAGCCGGCCCAGATACCCGGGAAATCTGCAGCACGGAACCGGGAATCAAGCGTGGTACTGTTTGTGTATTGAACTGAAGTTTTCTGAATTGAAACTTTGTAGGATTTCGTCAGCCTTTCCACGCCTGAATTTTTTACAGTCCTGATTCCTGACAAACCATTTTCACAAATCACTGGAACTCTTCACCAGTTCTGGGAACCCTCACCCCCTCCCTTTCAAAGCAAGATCTTCTTCACCCGCTTTCAAATTCAAACTCGTCTTCATTTTCAGAATCACTAGTATCAGTATTCACTACCAGTGAAGAGGAGGGTGTTGATGTTGGAGGAGGTAGAAGTAATAATGCGAGTGATTCTGAAAATGAAGACGAGATTGAAGCGGTTTGAGGTTTCATACTTATCTTAGGAAAAGAACTTTTCCTTTTGGAGATGGGAGATTGCCAATGAAATATGCTCATTATCATTGAAATAAATGCGTCATGTTACCCCCGTAAATTTGCTTGATATTACCCGGGAAATTTCCCGGTTCCCGGTTGTGAGGGTAATTTCATTCCCGTTCCCGGTTCCTAGAAAACCAGGGAATATATTAAACCTCACTTCTGATATGTTCATGTCAAATGACCAGAAGGTTTGAAGTTCACTGCTAAAAAAACTTCTCGTTTTGTCTAAATGCAGCTATTTCAGCTGAGCTATCTTTAACTGGTGATTGTTGTTCAATCAATTGAATATCAAAATCTTCCGAAGAATGTTCCGGAAGGTTAAAATATTGTGCTGCTAGAGCGCCTGCATTACGTTTTATATCATACGCGTGTCAAGTCGAGTAGCATGCATTCGAAAAGGATTTCGAGTTTGACCCACATACAGTTTCCCCACTGTTTACAAGTGATAAGGTAAATGATACTGGTAAATCACTATGGGGTAGTTACGGATCTGATAATGTTTTTTGGTTTGTACATAAGACAATTTTTCCCTTTTCCAAATTCTGAGATTTTAAGTTACACAAAAAGCGCACAGCGTACCACCAACATCTTAGGGCGCCAAAGAGTGCGGAACAAGCTTATCGAAATTTACCATATCACTTGAGTTTCGGTACGTAGTGTGTATTTGAGTGTTTGGCACCATTTAGCAGGGTGGCGCCAAAATGTTCTGACTTGAATGGTGGAAAAGTGGCGGCTCTGAAATTATTCAATGACAGCATTACACACCCCACATTATTGGTAATCCTTTTTTTTGCATTGAATTGAAAAGTCATTACCTTTTGATGCACGAATCTACAAGGTACAAAATTATTTCATCCAGGCGTTTCTCAGCAGAATATTTTCGAATGCATTATTTAACATCAATATTGGTACACGTGCTGTCAATATCCTATGTTGCTTAAAAGCAGTTTTTGAGACCTTCAAGGTAGACATTTTAGACAGGAAATCCTGTCTATTTTTCAAATAACTCTATTGCCTATAAGCTGTAGGTTTCGAATGATAATCAACTTGCAGTTCGAAGCGAACGTGACTGATAACCTCGCCCGCGCAATGGAAAACATTCCAGCTGGATGGAAAGACAGAAAACGTAAGGCCGGAGAGAAGGAAGAACGGAAAGACAGTAGAACTGAACCATAGACTTCCCATTTGTATAATCGATGGGTTCCGAGAGGAATTAAGATTCGGAGTTACAATCCCTTGTTAAACATCTCAATTGTTTTCTGTTTATGTGACATTTGTCGAGGAGAAATTTCAAAATCTTATTAAATTTTTCAACATTGTGGGGCCAAATAAGTGAATCTATTTTCTAAAAGGTTTGATGTTACCCAGTTGCCTCGTGGCTTATTTTATATAATTATCCCATCATAGAACGACAACTGCAGGCCTGACATTTTCAGGAGAGCGATTTATTCGCTCGCCTTAAAAAACTGAAGGAGGGTGAAAACTAGCCCTCCTGGCCTTAGAAAATAATGGTTACCATAACAGCCTATTCCTAAAACCCACATCTTTTCAAATCTCTGCTACATGTATGTTAGTGGTGTCTGTAAGACGGCCACACTGTCCCCCCCACACCTCCGGGCCTGGCAGAGGCCCGGAGGTGTGGAAGGGGCAGTGCAGCAGTCTCACAGAACTATCTGGTTAGCAGCACCAAATAAAATGTACAAAGCCCACTAGGCAGAATTCATTAGTAGCAAAACTTCATTTTGCTACTTTCAGCTTTTGTAAGCTTCAGGGGAGCTAATCGCTCCCCTAGGCCAAGCAAGGGGAGCGAATTTTAGCCCTCCTGCATTTTGAGTATGCCAGGCCTGCAACTGACCCGGCTTTATATGCTGGTTTGATAAATAATTGTTTATTTTCCCGATGCTTCGGGAGAGCTTTCCGTTCACCAGCTGTTAAATTGTTTTTGTTGAAGAGTATGTTGAACAATATTTTGGAGGATTCGATGGTCAGTCTAAATTATTTCGGCACCAACCAGATGATTTGCCAAAAAGTTTTTAAAGCGATCTGGTAAGTTCATTTTTCAAACTGTTTATCCAACGAAACGGTCGAGACCGGCCAGCGTTATTCACAAAAATCGCCAATTAATTTTCATTATCTTTCCATTTTCGTCGTGCTCGTTCCAATGAGGGTCATAAACTATGTTTTTGAGACAAAAAATGAAAAATATTAATTATTCAAGACTTATGTTTGCAAGTATCGTCTGCCTTTCGTGTTAGGTAAAGGGTTAAAAGAAAATTAGAGTTATATGATTGTTGACCACACTAGTTCCTAAATCCATATCTTTCAGGCTGTTCGTACGTATGCATTTCCTTCGTTTAAATCTAGATGATTCCACCAGTGTATGAAGATCGATTTCAAATGGATATGTAAATAAATGTATATTTTTTTGGCCTGTTAATAGCCAGGGGACCTATAAATCAAACCTTGTCTCGGGCGAGGAATAGGTGTGCGCAAGCACAAGAGAGAACGATCCCGAGCTCCGTAAAGATGCAAGTTAGGCAATCAACCTTTTTAAACCGAGAGACCGCGTTCCTGGTCCAGGAACATGATACGTCAAATTTTCATTAAGTAAGGTGGCTTCTAAGTGAATGTGTAAGGTAGACCGATCAATATTTTTAGCATGCAGTCCCAAGGCTGCACTTTGAAAACATTAATTGGTCTATCCCCAAATAATGAATATGGACTATTCTATTTGCTGTCATTGAACAGACATGGAAGGTACCATAAGGATTCATAGAGTAAAGAGACGTGAAAATGTGGCGACTGACTATTTCAGTCGCCAAGCCTGAGCACGCAGTAAATTGACTTTTAATTCTCTACTTTAAAAAAAAAAAACAGCTACAGTTGAAATATCACTGAAATAGTTAAACCAAAATATTCAGTGAACATCCATCTAGTGGCAATTACCAATCAAATAATTTTAAAAAATATCTAAATAATTAAGTTAAAAATGGAAAGATCAAATTATATGTTTTGTTTCACTGTGAACAAATGCCCACAGCAGAACTTCCTAAATGCTAAAAGAAATTGGTACAGTTGTGATTGAAATGCAAAGTTGTTTGAGAATATTTTGTTTTAATTCAGACATGAAGGTAGAAGGGGAAGAGACAACATTCAATATGAAAAGAGAAAAACTTGTCATGAATGTAACTGTTAAAATGAACTTCACGTGTTAGTTCAAAATCAGATAAGGTGCTAAAAAAATAAAGGAATTTCGTTTATTTTGAAATTCTCACCTCTGATATTCCTTAAATTCAGATTAAATATACACAAATATCAAAATGAAGGTTGGGATGTATAGAACAAGAAACACATATGTAATCAGCTCATAGAGTTGACTGCAGGCACCACTGATTCCTGGATGTCTGCAATCGTATTCGTACGAGAACTGATAATAAAATAATATTTCGCAAGAACAACTCGTGGCCGAATGTGCTTCAGATAGTCAATAACAAAGCTAGGCATTCAAAACACTTTCGTGTGCAGCGATATGACAGCATTTTGTAAAAGGACAACACTGTTTGCATTTTTTATTGAAGGTTGTTTCCATGCTCGACACACATGCGCAAATCACTCGATACCCCGAATTTCCATCGAAAAACAAAATCGTAATTCTAAGAAATTTCAACAGGTATCATGATACCTTGCATTGAATATGGCAACTGTGCAATCTCTCTCTAAAAACATTATACTGTATGAAGGCGACCTTTTTCATTATTTGATTTTAGACGGCGTTGTTTTTACATGATTTTTCCGTCTACCGGAAATCGAAAGTATATTCATACGTAAACAAAAGCAAAGGCTTTGGAATTTACCCCCATGCAGCTCTGTCGCCATGTTTTGAAGAATTCTTGGATATGTAAAGCACATTTAGCCACAAGCTGATTTTGTTAAATATTATTAAATTATCAGTTCTGATACGAATACGGCAGCAGACTTCCAGGACCTAGTGGTGCCCAAAGTCGACTCTGTGAGTTGATTACACATGTGTTTCGTGTTCTATACATCTCAGTCTTCATTTTGATGAACATTTTGTGTATATTTAATTTGAATTGAAGGAATATCAGAGGTGAGAATTTTCAAAATAAACAAAATTACATTACTTATATAGTCGTTTAAATTCAGTTTAAATATACACAAATTATACATCAAAATGACGGTTGGGATGTATAGAACACGACACACATATGTAATCAACTCATAGAATTGACAGCAGGCACCACTGGCTCCTGGAAGTCTGCTACCGTATTAGTACCAGAACTGATAATAAAATAATATTTCGCGAGAACACCTCGTGGCCAAATGTGCTTCACATATCAGAGAACAAAGCTAGGCATTCAAAACTCTTTCTAGTGCAGCGATAGGTCTGCATGTGGGAAAAAGGACAACACTGTCTGCATTTTTTATTGGAGATGGTTTCCATGTTCGACAGACATGCGCAAATCACTCAATTTCCATCGGAAAACAAAATCGTAATTTTAACAACAGGTATCATGATACCTTGCATTGAATATGGCAACTGTGCAGTGTCTGTATAATAATAGTATACTGTATTAAGGCGATCTTTCTCATTACTTGATTTTAGACGGCGTTGTATATCGATGCTTTTTTTCCGTCCGATGACGTCGACCGGAAATCGAAAGTAAATTCATATGTAAACAAAAGCGAAGGTTTTGGAATTTACCACCGTGGAGCTCTATCGCTGTGTTTTGAAGAATATTTTATACCCTGACTTTGTTCTTGGATATGTAAAGCACATTTGGCCACAAGTTGTTCTCGTGAAATATTATTAAATTATCAGTTCTGATACAAATACGGTAGCAGACTTCCAGGAACCAATGGTGCCTACGGTCGAATCTATGAGTTGATTACACATGTGTTTCGTGTTCTTTTCATCTCAATCTTCATTTTGAAGTACAATTTGTGTATATTTAATTTGAATTTAAGGAATATCAGAGGTGAGAATTTTCAAAATAAACAAAATACCACTACTTATATAGCACATTAAGGGCCTATATAAGTAATGAAATTTTGTTTATTTTGAAAATTCTCATCTCTGATATTCCTTCAATTCAAATTAAATATACACAAAATGTACATCAAAATGAAGGTTGGGATGTATAGAACACGAAACACATACGTAATCAACTCATTGAGTCGACTGTAGGCACCACTGGTTCCTGGAAGTCTGCTGCCGTATTCGCACCAGAACTGATACTTTAATAATATTTCACGAAAACAACTTGTGGCCAAATGTGCTTTATATATCCAAGAACAAAGCTAGGGGATAAAAATTCTTCAAAAGACGGCGACAGAGCTACATTGCGGAAAATTCCAAAGCCTTTGCTTTTGTTTACGTATGAGTCTACTTTCGATTTCCGGTTGACGTCATCCGACAAAAAAAGCATGTAAAAACAACGCCGTCTAAAATCAAAAATTGAAAAAGATCGCCTTCATACAGTATACTGTTATTAGATAGAGATTGCACAGTTGCCATATTCAGTGCAAGGTATCGTGATATCTGCTGAAATTTCTTAGAATTACGATTTTGTTTTTGGATGGAAATTCGTGGTAACGAGTGATTTGCGCATGTCTGTCGAGCATGGAAACCATCTTCAATAAAAAATGCAAACAGTGTTGTCCTTTTCCAAAATGCAGTCCTACCGCTGTATGCGAAAGTGTTTTGAATGCCTAGCTTTGTTCTTGGATATATGAAGCACATTTGGCCACAGGTTGTTTTCGTGAAATATTATTTTATTATCAGTTCTCGTGCGAATACGGTATCAGACTTCCAGGAACCAGTGGTGCCTACAGTCGACTCTATGAGTTGATTACATATGTGTTTCGTGTTCTATACATCCCAACCTTCATTTTGATGTATAATTTGTGTATATTTAAGGGGTCGTCCAACCTAACTTTGGTCAATTTTTTGACATTTTTCCCAATGCCTCAGAAACAGATAAGAGAAGTAAGGAAAGGCAAATTATATATCAAAATAATGAGTAAAGTGCATAGAAAAGGTACATATAATTTTTTTCAGGAAAAAAAGTGAATTTTATGATTTTGAAGAAGATTAATTTGCAAATGGCATAAGTAACGAACCGGTAAAACCACAAAATAATCGGTAATTCGAAAGCCTTGTCCTCAATATAATGATAACATACTACAGACTCGGAGAAAGCATTTTTTTGACACACACTCTGGTAGGTTTTGACGTTTGAATGTAATAACACCAACACAAATTTTTGATGTTCCGGATGTGGCCATGTTTCAACGATGTTTTTCCGGTCATGTGATTACGATGTGGTTCTTGCAGAAATACTCAATTTGGGCAATCGTAAGAATGCAAGGACGTGATCACGCCCTTTATTTGTTCGAGACAATGTATGAGCGGATTTGCAAACAGGTGACAGCAAGTACTTGAGCTGTTAATGTCATAACTGCAAAATATGGTTCGAAATTCCCTCTCGTGTTTACAGGCCGTCTGAACTTTTTTGTTGACAAAAAATCTGAATTATTGCGCACTAGAAAGACAACATGAACCACTTGTAAAAAAAATAACCGAGTGTATAAAATCGGAACGATACACATAAAATAAGGCAATATTCATAACAAAGTAAGCAGAATGCTTCAGAAATTACTTTTTCACGAAGTATATTCCAAGTGACCTGGAACTATATTGAGTGTGTTAATTTCCCCCTGTCGCTGCAAAGTTATTTACTTCCTAGTAACCATGGAATTTGAAGGCGGGTATGTTTGATGTCTGCAAAGGACCGATTGAAGATGAGTTGAAAATGATGCATTCGTGCTTTTAAATAAGGTGCGCTTGGACGATGCTGAGAATTTAGTTTTTCCTTGCAACCAACCATAGTAATACAAGCGTCGATCAGTGTCTTTTATGATCGTTTTACACTGACAAATGTGACAAATCTCCTTCACCGGAAACCATCCCCCAATTTGCATATCACAATAAACATAACCGCTGTCACGGAGTGTCAGCGTGGCCGTGTGGTCAAAACCGAAACGAATTATCGAATGCACGGTCAATATTAGCTGCAATTGGCTTTTAAATAAATGAAATATTCGCAATTTCTTCATTATTCACGCCGAGTTACTTTTTAACCAAACCACATGCGTTCTGTTTCGTTTGTCGGCATTTAACTGATATTGTTTGTGGTAATTAAATAGTACGAGAAGGCGAAGGAAGCCAAATATTTTCCATCATCCATTATTTAATTCAAATTGATAATTTCTTTTATTTTACTGAAATTATGAACTGATAAGGTGGGTGTGTTGCGATTATTATGCCCCAGACCTGGAAGTTGGAAAATCAAAGGTGCATCTAGGGCCGTGCAGTGGTGACCCCTGTCCTCTTAATCTTAGTCTTACCCATTCACCATTACATGTACCAACATTCCCCCTTGTATCTCAACCATTGCTACTCCAATTTGAAGGATGTTTGGTTTTGTGATCGAGCATCATGGGGAAACAATGCCTGTGTAGCTGCTGTAGCATGTGTTTCTTCCCACATTTTTTCAGACTTGTGGTATTTTTTCACTCTTTTGAGTTAGAAAATTTTGTTTAGAACTAGTTGATTTGTTACAATTTGTTGCAAAGTGCCTGCTAATACTCTCAATTGTATTGCTATAGAATTTTCTTGTGAAGATTTTGTTCCTATTACTTATCAAGCAACAACCTAATGAATATTCTGTATAAAGCCACCAATCTGATGTTTGACACTTTTATCGGAGCTGTTTTGAAGGCTTATGGAACTCAAAATGTTGATTGTGGCAGGACTTTTCTATTCACCCATTAATCGATAAATTAAGTGTTATAGTTGGAAGTAAGAAGCACGAAAGGTCCAGAACTAAAACTCTAAAAAGAATGTTTTGCAATGTAACATGATTTTTGCAGATACACTTATTTGGAGGTTTACCTGTCTGATAGTGTTTGGAACATGTGTGGCCAGGATCTTCAAAAAGAGTAACTCCCCCCCCCCCCCCCCCCCCCGAAATTTTTTGTGTCAAATGGAGCTCACTTGTAATCTTTTGGGGATTGCTTTGTGTACTGCGTTCTTGAAAAAATATGTGAGACCCTCTGGATGTGCCCTTCTGATCTCAATATGTCAATAAGCCTCCTTGGGGAAAGTACATGCAATAATGGTTATGTAAGGTTGATTTGATGTGTTTTGAATGACAATGTACTTTTAAGTACTTTAGATGGTTTATTGCAGTGACAGGTTACAGTTACCCTTATTTCTTCTCCAACAGATATCATGAGTGTCTTGGTGTCCAAGAGTTAAACAAAGCTAATATACTTATTGATAAACCAGACAAATTTAACAATTTAATCACTATCAAATTGATGCATGGGATAAAAGAGGTTACAGTGCAAGGGGTTTGTAAATATATTTATTCAACTACAATGTATGACTTTGCAGTGCATTGTACATAGGAGAATATCATAGTTTCCAAACCACCACAGTAACACATACATCTTTATATTGGGAGACACTCTTTTGTCCTTCCATACTTCTTATGCTGGACTCCTTCAAGTTGACCTTTGTTGAACTCCCCAAATCAAAACATAAACAAAAGAAAATGTCTGCCTTCAATCAGTGAGCACTCCACTTATAACATTTGGTCTCAATCTTCATTACTTTCATGAATGAGGAAAAGATGTCTTCGAGTATGTACTTAAATGTTTATAGAATACAGCTGTTATTTTATTTTGAGGTATTTTATTGTAAAAATTTTGTTCTCTTACTTATGTCATAGCAGACTTTCAGGCGGTGCTATTTACACATGGCAGCAGTTCCATGGCAAATTTCAGTTTCCACATGTTCTATGTTTCATTCCAAGCATTTTGGTATATAATTTATTGGGGTTATTCATTTTGGGCCTTTTTTAGACTTGAAAGAAAATTACATGAAATTTGACCAAAGTTAGGTTGGACGTCCCCTTAATCTGAATTTAAGGAATATGAGAGGTGAGAATTTCAAAATAAACAAAATTCCATTACTCATATAGGCCCTTAACGTTTGAAAACAACAAACGAAGGATAACCAATTTTGCATGCGTGGTCCTGAGTGTAAGGTGAAAAAAGCATTCAACCTCTGTTGGATAATGTGGTTGTCTCATGTTCGGAAGGAAAACTCATTTCCATTACTGAGTATCAAGTAGCAATCAGCTCTACTGTAATCATGCATGTTTGTTATTGTTTGGCCACACTGACCAGTAACAATGACTCTGTACATGTGTATTGGTTCAGTGTCTTGGGATTTTAAGGATGCCCTTCTGTATCTTTTGTAAAACAACATGTAGATAATTTACCATTTTCTGTGCCAATTTTACGGGGACGCCCAACTTAACTTTGGTCAAATTTCAAATAATTTTCTCCAAAGTCCAGAGAAGGTCAGAAAGGAATAACAGTTCAATAAACCCAATAAATTATTTATCAATTTGTTTGGAATAAACATAGATTTTGTGGAAACTAATATTTGCCATGGAACCGTCGCCATGTGGCTGAAAGCAATGCCTGAAACTCTGCTATGGCATAAGTAAGAGATCAGATTTTATACAATAAAATACCTTAAATTTTATGAAAAGGTAAATTCTGCAATCCATCTAGTACAGACTCGGAGAAATCTTTCTCATTCTTGCAAGGAACGGACTTCGAGACCAATTGTAATTTAGGATGCCTACATTTCAAAAGGCTGCCGTTTTTCTTGTGTTTGTTTACCTTTTATCAAGTTCACCAAGGGTCAAATCTGCACAGTTCAGAAAAACAAGTATGGAGTAATGAGAGAGTGCATCAATGAAACATGCAGAATGTCCAATGTGGCTTTTGTGAGTCTGCTGTGACCATACCCCCACAATCCTGTGCCATTTTGCATGAGATATGTGTCGAATTGGTAAAAGACGATGAGATTGATACGCCAAAAAAGGGAAAACTGCCAAACTTCCTCATTGGTGTTATATGTGTCCGTTTCTGGGGTTGCATGAGCAATGACAGCTGCCAAGAGAGTCATTTGAATGCTCAAATGTGGCCAAAAACAACAAATAATGACCTGTCCTGCGTGCAGAATACTTTCATCAATTGGCTACACTAAGTTAGATATCCTGGATTCTAATTCATTTATGTACATTATTTGGTATGCTTCATTTGTTTTGGAACTATCGGCCTTCTGTAGTTGCTGCTTAGGGAGGCTTGACTGATGTTTTCTCGTGAGATTTAAGAACATTAATAACTGATCAGCTTACCAATACTAATTTTATAGGCGGAGGGTTACCGGCCTGAACAATATCGAAATTATGGTGGTTATTAAATTCATTTATCTTAACACTTTTGACACGTTGTAGTCTCATTTCGGTAATTCACGTGATTTTTGTTTGCCAGCTGCTTTTTTCTATTTCTGTCCACAGAGTGTCAACACACATAGATTTGCGCAACCTTTTGGTGCTAACAACGCTATATTTGGTGAACAGGAAGAAACCTTTCTGATAATTCTCCTTGACATTGGTCTTCTTTTTTCGTAGCAGACTTCATAGAGCCTTCTTTACGTAACTAATATAGTTCGGCGACAGTGAAATTATTTTTTTGTACATAAACAATTGTGAGGACTGTAATGCATGTTGATGTAAATATATTTTTGTTTTCAAATATAGTTTTCCACTTTTATGTTTTGATCATCGTCACCAACCAAATAATAGTAGTTCGAATCGGTGGCGTATTAATCCCTTGCCGACACTTGCGTCACATTGTATAGTTTCTGAACTCTACAGCGCTACTAAGGACTCTATCTCGCAATTATCACATTGTCAGTTGAATATTTTCCTATGAATGCATCGTGAGTTGAATATTACATCACCCCTCAGATTCAAAAACAGCAGTGAAATGTTTGAAAATTTCAGATCTTGGGAAATCAAATCATTTCCCAACTTTGCCCGAAACCCACGTGATCATAACAAACATGTCATCGGAACACAATCAAAAGTTTGTGGTCATCCATTTTCCTCTGAGCGCTCTCATCACGTTGGTGATGAAATGATAAATATGCTTTCTCCGAGTATGGAGGGTGGAGTCTTTTATGTAAACTCAGCCATTCGAATTACCGATCTGTTTCCTGTTAATTCTGACGGTTACTTATGCGACTGGCAATTTCTTTGTCATTAAAAGCAAAACGATAAAAAAAAATTTGGAAATAGTGGATAAATTCGGGTTTTGTAGATTTTTGTCATTATTTTTGGTATATAATATGTCGTTATTCACCGCTTTAATTCGTATTTAGGGCATTGTGGAAATTTTCCAAAAATGCCCAAAGTTATGGTGAACGACAACTTAAAATACTTTTCTCGGGTTTCAAAATTATTTAGTTGGTAATTGCCACTAGATGGATGTTAAATGAATATTTGGGTTTAATTATTTTAGTGATATTTCCCACTCGTCAGTAGTATCTTTTTTTTTAAAAATTTGATCATTAAAAGGCATTTGTTCCACTTTAAAACAAAATCACTGTCTGTTCCCTTCATTTATCATTGATGTTTTAATCGAATAGCCGTGATCCAACAGATATGAAACATCAGCATCCGAAATGTTTCAATTGTGGTTTGACACTATGCATTTTGGTTGAAATTTTGGGTAACATAGTCCTTAATAACCAGGCAAGCTAATAATTAACCCTTGTCTCAGAGGTAACATGTCGATGGCTATAGAGATCCAAATTAGGAGTAGCGAATCAACCTTTACCCAACGTAACGGCAAAAACCGACCGGCGCTATTGTCAAAATTCGCAAATTAATTTTCATTATTTTTTCATTTTTTGTCTCAAAAACATAGGTTATGAACCCTCGTTGGAACGAGCTCGTCGAGCTCGTTCCAACGAGGGGTCGTAACCTATGTTTTTGAGACAAAGAATGAAAAAAATTATTTACTCAAGAATTTTTTATTTCAAGTGTCGTCTGCTTTTCATTATAGGTAAAGGGTTAACGATGTTGAGATCGTGGATTAAAACAGCATGGGGTTTTTCACGCTGTTTGTCATTTCCATTAATCCCAAAGAAACCACTAATAACGATTACGTTCTTTGAATAGAGACCACTCAATCGCCTTTTGGTGAATTTCTGTTTGGTACTTAAGAAGGCAAGAAAGATTGGGAGGCGAGAAAGATTGAGTAGACTATATCCCTCCGCTTGAGTCTCCACTTAAAGGAAATCAGGGAAGTCCAGGGAGGGGCTGTTTTTAGCGACGGGTGTCAGAATGAGCTGTTGGGCTGAGTAATCCAAAAGTAGTTTCATGTGGTGAGGCTCTTTAGTGCATTAGAGTAAGTTATTGGGCTAAGTGAACCTTTTACATGGCGAGAGGTCATTTAGGACAGTTGAATAAGTCAGTAGGTTAAGTGAAGCGACCAGTACGAGGGCCTTGAGAGCCACAGATACAGTTGGACGGGTCCGGATAATGCGGAAGTAAATTTATAGTGTGCTATCAATAGCTTATACAATCGATTCAATCTAGAAACTCGGAGTGGGATGAGTGGAAGACAGGCAAATCTCAGGCATAAGCATGGTATGTTTAAACGGTTGACGGAGAGTGAATGACTCGGAACGTGACCTCTAAAGTGCATCCAGGGACGTGGCAAGATATTTGCGTTTGGGGATGGGTGTAGGGTAGTGAAGTTCTAGATGGGGAATGGAGCGCCCCCCCGGTCCCGCCCCAGTTGGAAATTCACTACCGAGAAAATTTTTAAAATGAAGCAATGAAGGGGGACATAAAATTGATTCTAGTAACTGAAATGCCAACACATTTATGATAGAATTATCAGGTTATTATTATTTGGTATACTACTCAAAGTTTGCTAAGCACCAAATATTTGACACATCATTGTGAAATCTGCTTGTGACATATTTGCGATATTTTTGGTGGATATGATTGAGGAATGTATTGAGATGGTCCCCAGTGTTAACATTACCTCTCTTGACAGGCAGACCTTTCGTGACAGTCATGGAAAGCATGTACCCCTTGATTTTCATGATGTTTTCGTGTACTGTCTACATGTACATGACATGTGTAGGGTATTCAACATTCATTTCAACACAAACCCTTGTGATTTAATGATTGAACATGGCAAATGCAAATGTAAGAAGACATTTGTCTGAAGCGGGAATGTGGCGGGCTGTGAGGATGGTGGAGTAAGGGTCTACCCATCGTCAGGTTGGTGAAGCCCTTGGTGTGCACCATACGGTGATCACCAGAGCGTGGGTAAGATTTCAGCAGGATGGCACACCAGGCGGTGACCTTCAGAATGCATCCAGGGTAAATGTTTCGACGCAGACTATCCGGGAAAGGTTGCACGAAGGTGTTCTCCGATCGAGAAGGCCATGTATTCGTTTTCCGCTGCCCCAGAACCACCGCCAGGCACGATACGAATGGGCCAGGGACCACGTTGGATGGACCACAGAAGATTGATGACCTGTCCTTTTTACAGATGAATCAAGGTACTGCCTAGACCACACAGATAGGCATTCAAGGGTATGGAGAAGACCGGGAGAGCTATTCCATGCAGCCAACATTGCTGAGTATGACCGCTATGGTGGGGGTTAAATCATGGTCTGGGACGGCATCAGCTGGGATGGACGTACAGCGCTCTGTGTCCTTGAACGTGGTACATTGACTGCGCAACGGTATATCGGTGAGATCCTGGATGTCCACGTCAGATTGTATGCAGGTGCATTGGATGATAGATTCATTCTGATGGACGATAATGCCCGTCCTCATGTTGCCCATGCTTTCGGGGAGTACCGACAGAGGGAGGGGATTGAGCGTATGGACTGAGCAGTAAGATCCCCTGACCTCAATCCAATCGAACATGTCTGGAATGAGTTGCAGCTTGCAGTTTCAGCCCGCCCAATCCAGGCAAGAAGTGTCCAGGAGCTTGGTGTCATGCTGTTCCAAGAATGGAACAACATCCTACAAAGGACCACCAGGAACCTGATTGGGAGCAAGAGAAGACATTGCCAAGCTGTAATTAACAGCAATGGGTCTCATACTCGATAATGAAGCCATACCAGTTCGCTCCGTCAACTTTTTGGCACATTGAAAAATTTTCTCTTTTACCAAAAATATCCATTTTCCATGGTTATCGTATTCAAAAGCTAAATAATAAGGTCAAACACAAATAAAATCTTAATTTCTGTACTTAAATCATTAAAGATATAATTAAATAAAATATATAGACACTTTTCATTACAATATTTCAATTAAAACGTAAAACGGGTAGTTGGATGTACTTGATGCTTATCAAACTTTGAGTAGTATATTATTCAGGGAATTGAAAATGCGCTAAACGGAAGCCCATGCTGAGAACTTTGAGCCATTCACACTGTCCTAACATTAAATCAGATCTTATGCAGGAATGTTCAATTTTCGATATTTCATCATTTTGTAACTGTGAATGATGGAATTAACTCAGGATAACGCTTTTAGATGATGTGATTTTCTTGAAGTGCATTTCGAGGATTTTTTATTGCGATAATTAAACGTACTTTTGAAATCCCGTATCGATTGACATCATGCATACTTATGAAGCTCGATATTGCATATACTGTAGCTGAAAATAGTAACAGTTAGAATTTTTGCCGATTTGAAACAGAGTTGGAATTTGGGGAAGAAAAGGAGGCATCAGCAAAGAAGCTAAAAATCCAGACAAATGGAATTTCATTTTAGAACTAGGCCCAGTTTTATACTCCTCCTGCAGCTTAAGTTTCACGCCGCTTCAAGAGCTGCATATGATTCACTTTCTTAATCGATCCCGCTTTTTCATCCTCTCCAAATCAAGTTTTGTGCGCTAACCATCCCAATCCTGGTGAAAGACTTTCAATGAAATTTGATTATTTATGTCGTTAAACACGTTCATTTTAATACGATTATAATGCTCTCTTAACCCAATAAGACCGTTAGATAGGCCGTTTTTTTCCGGGCCAGGGTCGCGATAAACCTGAATTCATAAAATAGATATTTGCTCAGGGAATTTCTATGGTAGACCAATCAAGATTTTCAACGTGAAGACCCAAGGCTACACGTTAAAAATATTGATTGCTCCCCCCCCCCCCCAGGTAACGAAAATTTGTAGGGTATAGTGGGGCATCCTGGACCACATCAACCGTGTGGTCCAGAAATTCTGGTGGTCCAGAAAAGTCAGCTCATTTTGAAAAAAACCTTAAATTTTTCCGTGAAAAAAATTGATTTTCTTGGAAAATGTTGGGTTTTTCCAAAAATAATTTAATTTTTCCCGGAAACCCCGGGTTTTCCCAGAAAATGTTTAAAATTTGAATATTTCTGGAGTACTTTGAGGTGAATTTGAAAAAAATGTCTAAAAAAATGCGGGTTTTAGGATCCCTGCCTTTTCGTGCTTTTTTGACAATTTTAACACTGATTTTTCCATTGGTGAACACTGATTTTTCCATTGGGTGAAGTTTTTCAAATTTCTTATGAATAGAATTGCACGATCGTGATCGGTGATAGATTAACACAGAGATTTCCATTGGGAAACTTGACCGGTGACAGATTAACACGGAGATTTTCATTGGGACAATTCCGAAAAAACAGTGTTTTTTTACAATTCAGGCTAGAAACAAGCCAAGACCAATATACCGGGTCTGGACCTGCGTCGCTGCATGCAATTGAATCGGCAAACAGGAAGTGGCTGCATGGCAAATTTGAAAATTGCATACACGATACAACTGATCATTATCAGGCTCCAGATGAAATATAAAATCAATCCCTTGCATAGAAGCCGAGAAAAGTTTGACGAAAAATTTCAGTGTTCAGTGGGTACAGTAAAATTTCAAAGTACCGGTAAACAGGAAGTGGCTGCACGGCAGATCTGAAATTTGCTTACACGATACAACTCATCATTATGAAGCAGCAGACCAAATATAAAATCAATCCCTTGCATAGAAGCCAAGAAAACTTTGACAGAAAAAGTGTTTCGGACGGACGGACGGACGGACTGACGGATGGACTGAAGGGTGGACGGACGGACTGACGGACGGAGTCGAGCAGTTACTAGACCTGCTCTGCCGCTGGCGACGCAGCTAAAAATATACGCGATCGAACGTCGATTCTCACGGTAAAAGACGAGTGTTCGATCGAGGTGAATGCGAAAATTGGTCCAGAAGAACAACTCGACCCGAAATGCGAATTGTCCCCACGGGAATAGAGATGAAGGGGTTTCGATCGAGGCGAGTTGGTCCGGTAAAAAAAAAAAACTCGATCTGGGATGCGAGTCCGATTGAAAACAAACAACAAATGAACAAAATGTATGTAATATATTATTATTACGAGTTGCGAGACCAGTGGTGAAAAAAAGAGAAAATTGACCGTTTAAAAAACAAAAAAAAAAATAATAAAAAATAAAATATATATATATATATATATATATATATATAAAACAACATTAAAAAAATAAATAAGAATACTAAAAAATTAACTGTTTTTTCATTAAAGAAAAAAAAAAAAAAAAAATAAAACAATGTTTCTACACATCAGAGATTCGAAGCGAAGGAACGAGAGCAGATTCGTGAATTAATACGGAGTAGGGAGAATATTCAGGCACAGAATGGGGCCAGGCGATTGGGATGGATGGAATTGAGATGAGGGGCGACCACCGATCCGTCACCGAGGTTCAGGAATGAGCCAGGAAAGAGATCGTCGAGGAATTGAGACCCATAAAAGAAGGTTCTCTGAGGATGGGTTCACACCCTGGTAGTTCTGCGTCAAGAACTCCGTCCGGTTACACACCAGAGAGAATCGAGACCGATCCGAGTAGCGTCGGTAGTTTTACGCCGAGAAGTATGTCCGGATTCACTCCAGAGAGAATCGAGACCGATGCAAGAAACGTCGATAGTGGCGACGCTTCGAGCATTGTTAGCATCAGATCTGACGATAGTAGTGGAATCGTGAAAGATTCGATGTATGGATTTCGTGTCTATCGTGGTGTAAAACTTTCGTGGGTGACACAGAAGTATCGCCCGAAGGTAGCTATTTGATCGTCGGTCCAAACAGGTACGAAATGACCGACAGGTTGTATACTCTGCTCTCTCACAAGAGACCCGCTGATTACACCGAGGAGGATTACAAAAATTACGGAGATATTCTCGTTCAGACTCACGCCATGAAGAACAACGATCCCAAAGAGACGAGACCTAAGGATAGGAGAGGTTACAAGTGGAAGAACGTGATGGACCCCATATGGAAGGCAGACGATTATTTCGTGAAATCGACGACTGGAAAGGGAATGACAGACACAATATTTCTTCCACACAATCCCCCATGTCTTGTCGGAGAGATTGAGATTGTTGATGGCTAGCAGAGAGGCCGATAACACCTGAGTGGATAATGAGATAGTGAGCGTGTGTGACGAATTGTTGAGGCAGAAGGTCTTGACTAAGAAGGATTATCAAAAGTTGATGAATCGTTTGAAATAATAAAATAGTAAAAGAAAAGAAAACAAAATATTAAGTAAAAAAAATATATATATATTTAAAAAAAATAATAATAATAAAAAATTGTTAGTGATAAATAACAGAGGTTACGCTAGATCTTACGGCTACGGCGGATTGGGCAGGGCATCATGGATTTGATGATGTGATTTTTAACTCATAAATTCACCGGCAATGTAACAAAACAGATCGCATCGAGTGCTCTCAAAATCAGAAAGAAGATGGCGATCGATGCAGGTAAGAAAGCTGCGACTGGAGCGAGTGGAAGAATAGCTTCGGAAGTCGGCAAGAGAGGTGCCGACGCATTGATTAATAAATTGATAACTCCACAACCTGCCAACCGATCGAGAATCAAAGCGAAAAGTTGGAGAGACTTCTATGATGATGTCGTACCGATACAAGAATTAGCTGAAATGACTAAAGGATAAGGATTGAAAGTGATTTATGAATAATAAAAAAAAAACCTTTATATATATATATATAAATAGAAATTAAAATAGAAAAAAAAATTAAAAAAAACATAATTCAAAACATAGTAAAAAAAATAAACTGGAGGAAAAACATATGGATATCAAAGACATGTCTTTGAATGACATGATGACCAAGAGGACGAACGATGAGTTCTTTCCCAAGAGCATAAGAGGTCTGATAGAGCGAAAATCGAATTGTGGAAAGACCCATCTCTTGATTAATCTATTGCTGCAACCCAGCTGGTTGGATTATGACAGATTATTCATTTTTGGCAAGAGTCTCTTTCAACCGGAATACAGATTGCTTCGAGAGTGCATGATACGTAAATTACCCAAGGACGTCATGTCGAGAATCTTTGACAATCGAGGCGAATTCAAAGGACACGAGATTTCGAATATATTAGAAGGGGCGGCGAAAGAACTGACTAGGAGATACGTCGAGTGTTCGAATGTGGAATGTCAGTTTTACGAGAATGCCGACGACGTTCCCGATCCCAGACAGTTGAAGTTGGAGAACAAGAATCCCATGATCTTCGACAATCTGCTGTTGGAGAGACAGAATTGATGCAAATCGTATTACGTTCGAGGACGTCACATCAACGTGGATTGTTTCTATCTGTCTCAGAATTACTTTCGACTGCCCAGACAGAGGATAAGGGAGAATGCTAATTTTCTGTATCTCTTTCATCAGGATCTCAAGAATCTCAATCACATCTATGGAGATCACGTGGCCAACGACATGAGCAGGGAAGAATTGAGGAGATTCTGTAAGAAGGTGTGGGACAATGGACTTCACAATTTCGTGGTGCTTGATTTGACTAGCGAAGTTAACAACGGAAAATATGGAAGTGGATTTGATGATTTTTTTTATATTTCCGATGATAATAATAGAGAAGAAAATAAAAACAAACAAAAAATTGATAAAATATAAAAAAGTATATAAATAATAATAATAATAATGTCAGAACATCACCTCTTAGAACAGATAGTCAAGAATACGGCCGCGAAACAATCCTTTCAAATCGTAGTGAGTCATGACACAACTTGATTCTGACTAAATTCGAACATTCCATTGAATTGAAGAAGGAAAAGAGATACAAGATGGTGTTGGTCAATCTCGAGACTTACTATTCGTTTCCCAACGTCACCAAAAAGAAAAACGCGTTCAAGTATTCCAGTGGAGTGGATTGGTTCTAGGTACAAATTCCCAAAGGGAGTTACGACATAGATGATCTGAACCGTCAAATGTACACGAGACTGAAGACCGACAGTCACAGAAGCAAGATGATAAGACTCGCTCCCAACTCTAGTACTCTACAGACGATATTAGACTTGGGAGATAATTTTCGAGTGGATTTTAGTGTAGAAGATTCGACTGGCAAGATGTTGGGATTTGATCGAAAGATGTATCAAGGTCATTCTCGTGGTCAATAGCATTTTAGTGAATGTCAATGTGATCTCGGGAAGTTACATTGATGGTAGCACTCAGCCTACGATATTCTCGTTCTTTCCGGACGTTTTGCCGGGTTACAAGATCGTGGAGTGACCTCAAAATCTCATCTATCTACCCGTGATCCTGGACACGTATAGCATCGAAACCATGTTGATGGATCAGAATGGCGATCTTTTAGATCTTCACGGAGAGAGAGTGATTATATGATTTCACATCAGAGAGATATATAAAAAAAAAATTAAGTAAATAAAAAAAAAAATAATAATAAATATAATTTGAAAAAACAAAAACAACAATTTTTTTTTGTTTTTTCATTTTTTTGTATATTTATATAAGAAATATAAAAAAAAAACAAAAAACTTATAATATTTATAATAATAAAAAAAATTATAGTATTCCTAATTAAAAAATATATATATATAATCCAGTGAAAAAAATTACAAATATGAGTAGCCAATACATCATTAAAAACGTGAACGCATCCGAAGGACAGAAAGCTAAACTTCGCAGAGCATTGAGCCATGGAGGCGAGGCCATTAGATTTAAAGTCAGTTATGAAGATCTGGTGAGTGGTGGTAGCGATTGGATCACCTGGACTAAAACTCAAGTCAAAAGGATGGAGAAAGCGATTTGTAATCGAATGGGAACGACGGTGAGACTGAGTCCTGCTCAACTGAGATACAATCTGAGAATGAAAGGCGGTTTCTTACCGCTATTGACGGGACACGCCGCCAAAGCATTACCCATTCTCACGAAGATGGTGTTACCATTCTGGGCGTGGGAGCAAATTAATGGGCAGGGGATTGTTTCTGAAGAAGAGAGGAAACAGACTGTTTTTGAAGAAGGGAGGAGCTAGATACAATACTATGGCATGGCGAGCTTATGATGAGCAGTTTCGGCTCAGGCAAGCAATACATGCCCAGTCGTGGGCTTCGATTAATTCTAATCTTTGGCTTCGACTTATGACTTCCCGGGCCAGCAACCCTTCACCAGTTCCGGCTACAAAGCGCCAAAGTGTTTGTTTTGCGTACAACAAGGGTGTATGCAAGAGAAACAATTGTCGTTTCTCCCACATTTGTCAAAAGTGCGGTGGTGATCACCAGCAAAACCAGTGCCGCAATTTTCGTGAGGGACCAGCAGCCAAGCCGGATCGAAGGGGTAGCAGCGTCCAGCAAATTCCTGCTGGGAAAATCACCCATTAATCTAAAAAATTTAATTGAAGCCTTGTTTGATTATCCAGAAAAAGATATTGCTCAATATTTAGGTCACGGTTTTTCAGTTTGGGTTTTCCCTCGAGTACAATGGCCCGCGTCGACCCACAGAGTCACAAAACCTAACATCAGTGTCTATGAATAAGGATGTGGTGGTTGAAAAAATATTTAAGGAGGTACAGGAGGGCCGGGTTGCGGGTCCGTTCAAAGATCGACCAATATCGACTCTTCGTGTGTCACCACTGGGTTTAATTCCAAAAAAATCGCCTGGGGAGTTTAGGTTAATTCATCACTTATCTTATCCGGCCGAATCCTCTGTCAACGCAAATATCGACCCTCAACTCGGTTCGGTTTCGTACACTCGCTTCGACGCGGCTGTTCGCATGGTTCAAACTCTGGGTAAAGGGTCTTTGCTGGCGAAAGCAGATATCAAAAACGCTTTTAGGTTGCTCCCAATTTCACCAGAGGATTTTGATCAACTTGGGTTTAAATTTGGTGGGTTTTATTTCTTTGACAAATGTCTCCCAATGGGATGTTCAATCGCCTGCGTCATCTTCGAAAAATTTTCTTCTTTCCTAGAATGGCATGTCCGAAAGTCATCGACTAGTGCCGGTGATCTATTACATTATCTTGATGATTTCTTATTTGGGGGTCGTGCCGCATCTGATGAGTGCCAAGTAATGCTGGATGTTTTCTTGCGAGAATCTAATCGTCTTGGCATTCCCCTCGCACTGGAAAAAACGGAAGGCCCGTGCACCCGCATTGAATTTTGGGGTTTGGAAATAGACACGGTCGCATGGGTGGTGCGCGTTCCCCCGGACAAAATTGCAGACCTTAGCAAAAAGATCATTTCAGTAATTACCGAACGAACCACTGCACCCAAAGAGCTGCAATCCTTACTGGGAAGTTTAAATTTTCTTTGTCGGGCTATTGCACCGGGCCGCCCCTTTACTAAGCGTCTAATCCACGCCACAATTGGTCTAACTCAGCCATATCATCATGCGAAGATCAGCAAGGGAATGAAAGATGATTTGAGGATGTGGCTTTCCTTTCTCTCGGACTTTAACGGAGTCTCCGTTTTTTCTAATCAATTTTGGGAGAATAATTATCAGTTGCAATTATTTACAGATAGCGCCGGTGGTATTGGTAGGGGGTTCGGCATTTATTTCAATGGCAAATGGGCTTATGGAACATGGCCTGAACATTGGCACAGAACGGGTTTAGTTGATAATATTCAATTTCTCGAGTTGTTCCCCATCTTTGTTGCGGTGAATATTTGGGGTGAATCGCTTCGGAATAAAAAACTTTTATTCAGAACAGATAACCAGGCGGCCGTAGGCATTATCACTAACTTGTCATCAAAATCTGACGATATTATGAAATTAGTGCGGCCTTTCACATTGCAATGCTTGTACACCAATCTTACTTTTAAAGCGGAGCACACTCCAGGTATACATAATGTTTTAACCGATAGTCTTTCCCGTTCACAGCTTGCCAAATTCCGTTCCCTAGCACCAGATGCAGAACCCGATCCCACTCCAGTGCCGGCGATGCTGTTCAACATTTACAACAAGTAGCACAGCAGTTATTACGCGCAAGTCTTGCGCCAAGCACACAGCGATCATATAAGTTAGGTTTAAATTCTTTTTTGCATTTTCGGACTTTATATGAGCGTCAGAATACTTGGACCGTTTCTATTTCAGAGCTCACTCTGTACATTGCCTTTCTTTTCAATAGGGGTGTTTCTGCCTCTTCCGTGCAGGTTTACGTTGCGGGTCTGAGCTTTATTCACAAAATAAATCAGTGGGACGATCCCACTGGTTCCTTTTTAATTAACAAATTGATTCTTGCTTACAGACGAACTAGACCAACTAAAGACGCGCGGTTACCCATTACTTTTGACATTTTACTGCGTCTACCCACCGCATTACTCGCTGTGTGTTCATCGCACTATGAGTTTACTCTGTTCTGTTCAGCATATTTACTGGCATTTTTCGGATTATTTCGAGTCGGAGAAATTGCATTTACATCAGCCGATTATGCACACCGTCCATTGCAGAGGTCTGATGTTACATTGTCGTGTAGCGGAGGAAAACAACTCATCAAGATAATTTTGAGATCATCCAAAACCAACAATACAGGCCGTCCCGACACTGTTTGGGTACCAAGTTACCCCGACCCTCTCGTCTGCTCCGTGCAGGATTGAACCGTTACTTATTGCTTCGACCTTTTAATTTTCCTCAACTCTTATGTCATGCCAATGGCACACCATTGACAAGATACCAGTTTACTGCGGTTCTTTCCAAATGCATCGCCCGCTTGGGGATACTGGTGGCTGGATTTAAGTCTCACTCTTTTCGTATTGGCGGGGCAACTCATTTGGTAATGCAACAAGTCCCAGAATGGACAATCAAGAGAATGAGCCGTTGGAAATCCGATGCGTATTTGCGTTACGTGCGAATTTAAACATTTCTCCTGCTTCATCATTGGACATATGATCTTGTTTCAGATATTTGGTTTGTTGGTTCCTCTATCATATACTGGGCTTCTCGACTCGCGATTCAGAGATCGCGCCCTAATTTGAAATTAGAGCATATCGGAGTGAACTTGAAGTGGTTTGGCCAGAGAGGGATGAGGTGGAGTCAACTGGTACCAAAAATAGAGAGTTTGAAGTCAATTCTTGGCATTCCTTGCTTCCTGGTTGTCCACATGGCAGGTAATGACATTCCCCACATAGACACAAAAGATCTCATTACACAGATGCGCGTAGACACCGCAAAGCTCCACCAATCTTTGCCCAAATGTACCCTAGTTTGGTCTGATATCCTACCTCGCCTTAATTGGGCTTCCAGCGTAAGCGTTACAGCACAAGAACGGAAACGCAAACGTGTTAACCGTTGTGGCCGCCGCTTTTTTTATCGAAAATCAGGGCAGAGTTATTAAGCACGAAGATATTTCTTATGATACTAGTGGTTTGTTTCGAGCCGATGGGGTCCATCTTTCGGATATAGGCAACGACATTTTTCTGAACACTTTGCAAGGAGCCATCGAGACATTTCTAAATGCCCCTGATGTCTTCTTCCAGTAAGACAGTTGCGTCAGTGCCGAGTTACTTAGGTCTTGGGTAATTACCTCCAGTTTGTAAAGTTTCAAAAACCAAAAAAAAAAACCAAAAACAAAACAAAAAAAAACGCTCACCCCTAGGGCTCAACTACCAGGCATTGTGCGCACTCAATCTCACCCGTCATGTTGGGTGTCAGCGTTGTATAGACAACACTGAGTGGCCCAAATTGAGTGCTCCGGAGTGGTAACGTTGGAAGTGCATGTACATTTGGTTCATAGATAATACTCGTTCACTCAGTGGTATACTGTTGTGCTCTGCTATGGATTTATCCTAGGGAGCACTCGTTCAGTTTTTCTGGCTTAGCTATGGCTTATCCTAGTAAGCGTGTAACCCTAATGTTAATCATTTGACCTGTAGGGTTAGTTAATTTTGTGCTCTGCTATGGTTTTACCCTAGGGAGTACTCGTTTGGTTGTTGGTTAGCTTGGAGTTAACCTCGTAAACCGTTGTTACTTGTATCTCTTCCACGGTTTGTCATCCTGGGGAGATAGTGTGTTCGATTTACTTATAAACCTTGCTTCACTGCGTTTCCATCTCCGGAGTAGTCATGGGGCAACTTGACTAGAAACTTATATTGTATTGCTGTGGCCATAATAAATCCAAAAACATAGTATTGTTTTATTTCGTTGATGCATCGATTGAAATAAGAAGATTTATGCCTAGCACATAAATCTCTTTATTTCATGATGCGACACGTCTTTCGGAGACTTCACATGCAGTTCTCTCCCTTTGATAGGTTTCGCTGTATCACGCGTCTATTTATAGTACACACGTCAGTGGCATTGATGTAAAAGTGTCCTGGATGCTAACGAGTCGCTGGTGTGTCCTGCAGTGGTGAATGGAACAGGCCCGAAAAGGAGTGTCACGCTTGCAGAGAAGTTTTGAGTCAGAACGTTTCCAGAGATCATTGATACAAGTTGCATTTCTATGTCATCGCTTCTATTTGATGTTTCCATTATTATCATTTGTTCACATCTTCATTCTTATTGGTAAGTACACCAATTTCTTATGTTATATCATTCTCTTTAATGCATTCACAACTACAACTAATTTCGCATTAATTGGCGTTGTCCGTTAACTTGTATTTGGTAATTTTGTGGGGGTAACCTAATTTCGCGCCACTCTGCAATTTCGACGGCGTGGTTTCAAATTATCCATTCCAACTCATATTTGCCTATTTTCGAGTATTGCCTTTTTTGCATCGCGACTGCAATGCCTTTGATTGCCGTTGTGCCGTACTTGTAATTGAAGAAGACGTTTTTTGCACCTTCTTAATTATTGTTGGTGGGAAGAGTTTCGGTTTAAAAAAAAAAAATAAAAATAAAATAAAATAAAATAAAATAAAAATACAAAATAATTAAGCCAGAAAAATTTTCCCACATCAGAGACTACCTCTGAGTTTTAGAAATGTCAGATTATAAAATAAATATCAACACAGCAACATTTGATGAATTACAATGCATCCCTAAAGTTGGGCCGAAAATTTCAACTCAAATAATCCAACGAAGGAGGGAGTTTGGATGCCTCTCTGGAGATGACCTCGTCCAAATACCTCATTTCGTGGGTTCAAAGGAACAATGGGCTGTGATAGATTTCTCTCGTCCCAAAGTAGGTGAAAATGTGGACAACTGGATTCCAGCAGATGGGGTGGTGACCCGTGGCTCGACACCCGAGTCAGGTCATCCAAGTCTGCCTGGGTTAACTACAACAGTAACAACACCAGTGGTGGATGCAGGAAATCAACCTTTTTCAACACCCACAGTTTTAACTCCATCGCCTACAATAGATTATGGACATCCTCCTATCCAGTCATTTTTTAGGCCAGGCCAATTATTTTCTGGTACTCAGGCTAAGGAAAAACTGGACTTCTCAACCCTTGACAACCAGGGGCTGACATCAAGTCCTCAGTTACCACCCATAGGTACTCCAGCATCATCAACAAAATATACGCAGGGTTTAGATTCTATATGGGGGCATGGACGTACTGTACAAACCACCGATGTCATGACCACCCATTCACTTGGCACTCACAACTTTGGAGACCGAGATCAGGTTTCAACAGTGAGTACTAAAAGCACATGGGATTCTGTAATGTTTACCGAACCAGTGACTACATATACAACTCTACCCACGAGTGTGAGAGACATGCATGGGATCCCCCAGTTTCCCACCAATGTCACTCATTATCCAAGCAGTTCTGGGTCCAAGACAACATTGGATGAACGGCTAAATTGGATGAAAACTGTTCGGGAAAGAATGTCAAAGCAAAACCAGTTGGATTTAAGCATACATCCCATTCAAGGTGTCACACAGGGACAAGCTGGTGAACAACATGGATTGTCTCCATTATCAGAGTCAAACATTACTTTTGTACCTGTGTCAATGCAACCATTATCAGCACATTCTCACGTCGGAGCATTTCCGATGGTGCCAAATACATTGCAGACACAGGATCTTTCACAGAAATTCCCTGCTGTTACATTTGGATTATCTACAGTTTTGACAGGCGAGACCCAATCTGCGACACATTTCAGTAGTGTACCCCTACACTTTGGGTCTTTAGGATCGAATTCAGTAAATGTCCAACAAACCCAGCCCTGGCCTCCACTGTCGTTTGTAAACCCAGTGACAAGCTCGATACAGCTCAGTTCACCATACAGTTACTCTCACCCAAGTCAGTCAGCGATGAACGTGTGTTCAAGTTGGGGGCAACCTCCAATCCAGAATGCACCGCTGTACACCATGGGCAACACAACAGTGTATGATAATGCCACGGTTCTGGGTACCTGTCAGTACAACCCAATCGCATGTAGACCACCTCCATGTATGGTTTCCCGGCAGGAAAATAACCTGGCACTAGGGGGTGCAGCAACCTTTTCTGCAAATCTTCCTATCACATGTTCGACAAGTATGCCAGGTTATGCTTATCCTCCACCACCTCCACTTTATCCCGGGCCACCAAATTCGCTCTTCATGCCTCAGCCACTTCCACCACCACGAGACCCCCTCGTTGGTCAGTCAGGAGGTGTGACAACCTATGGTTATCACTTTCAACCAGCAGGAGGGCATGGAGCAGGTGGGGGACCAGGATTTAATTATTCACAGGACCATAGATCCAGGTATGATCGCCTTCCAAGAATGCCGAGAGGTTTTTCATATGATGGTTCTGAAACCTGGAAACCATTCAAAATAAAATTTGGTAGCTATGCAGACTCACAGGGCTGGGGACCCGAAGAGCGCAAGCAAGCTTTATGTTGGTGTTTATCTGGTAAGGCTAGCGAATACTACACACTTCTCACAGAACAAACCCCTGGCATATCCATTGATCAACTACTGATCAAATTGGAAAGCATGTTTGGTTGTCACGACTTGCCAGAAACAGTGCAACTCAGATTCCAGCAGGCTAAGCAATTACCAAGTCAGTCGCTGGAGGAGTGGGCACAGACAGTATTAACTTTGGCAACCAAAGCCTTCAAAGACTGTTCAAATGAATTCACTTTTCGCCAAGCTGTCCTGAAATTTTGCCAAGGATGTTCGGATTCTCGTGCAGCAGAACTTGTTGCCATGGGGAATCCCCAATCCATGGAAAAGGCAATTAATCGTATTAGATGGTACCAGCATAACTATGCTGCTATTCAGGCCAATAAAAGTCCACGCCGGGAGGTACGGCAAGTTTCATATAATTCTGATGATAGTGATGATTCTTTATCCATCAGAGCCACACACCCAAGAAGGAACAAGACTAAAAACCGGTATTCAGAAAAAGGGGGCTCTATTTCCGACTCTGGATCAGATACAACATCTGGATCTAGGGGTGCTTATACCAAAAAATTTGGTGGGCGTGACTCAGGAGAATTCGCGTCATTGAAAGCACGAACGCTAGCCCTAGAATCTAGCCTTGAAGGTATTCATAAAGTGTTAGATAAACTTTCAGCAGGGTTAGAAAGACTGAATACCGATTCAAAGCCACAAGACGGTTCAGAAAAAAGAAGTGGCGATGAAAAGAAAAACCGGTCACGGTCACCATCACCGGGCAGTGTTACTTGTTACAAATGACAAGGCCACGGACACTACCAAAGGGACTGTCCGTCCGGGGATCCAGATAACCGTCCTGGCAAAGACAGAAAGGTCAAATTTCAAGATGGTTTAAATGGACAAGGGCGGGGCCGAGAGGTCTAAGTCCTGGCCCAGTTAACAATGACCTCACAAGTTGTATTAATGGCACTAATGACGCAGACACCGAATTGACTATACAAAGGGTCAAGTCAGCCTCAACAATTGAGGTTCCTGTGTCAGTTGCTGGTAAAACTATTGACGCGGTCATTGATACTGCAGCCGATGTCACCATTATGTCAGATCAGCTGTTTTCACAATTGACGCCTTCTCCACCGGTGATAAAATCCCTAAAATTTAGAACTGCAGCAAGAGATGGTCACATGAGAGGTACATTAGTTGGTCCCGTACAATTTTCTATTGGTGATCATGATTTCCATGAAAACATTTATGTTGCGCCAATAGAAAATGAAATGCTACTAGGAGTGGATTTTTTAAAGAAGCATGATGCATACATCAGTGTGCATCAAGGCTCTGTTTCTTTAGGAAAAAGTAGTGTACCTACTTCCCACTCAAGGGGTGCAAATCATCCCAAATGTGCAAGAGTTGTGGTTCAACATGGTACCTCTATACCTCCAAAATCGGTTGTGTTACTACAATGCGACCTCGTTCCACCAATTGCTGATTTCTTGATGGAACCAGATGCAAATCACAGTGATTTTGTGGTTCCTACCTTACATGCAGGGTATGCCAATCCGAAAATCTGTTTCATAAACACAAGCAATGCCCCACAGCATGTAAATAAAGGAGAGTACATCGGGGAGGCGACTGAAGTCAACCTGGTTTTGTCACCTGACAGCGATCTGAATGCAGGCTCAGAAGTTGACCTGGCGGAGACTTGGTTTGGGGAGGCTACCTCCCCGGAAGCCACAGTTCGCCAGTTTGCAGATTCAGAAAGGACTGATAAGGGTATTGCTCATCAGGACATTGGTGAACCACTTGAGCTCCCAGAGCACCTCAGGAAATTGTTTGATCGCTCTTCAAAATTAATTTCTCCAGAAACAGCAAATCATTTGAAGAAACTCCTGCATGAGTTTCAGGATGTATTTGCCAAGGACGAGTATGATTTAGGAAACTTCACAGCTATAGAGCACTCTATACCGCTGGTGGAAGGCGCTCGTCCTATTAAGCAAGCAATGCGACGCACTCCAGCATGCTTTGCAGACGAGGAGGAAACACATCTGAAGAAGTTGTTAAAAGCCAAAGTGGTTGAGCCCTCAATGTCAGAGTGGGCATCACCCCCAGTTCTGGTGAAAAAACGGGACTCATCTATGCGTTGGTGTGTGGATTACAGACTTGTAAATTCGGTAACGCAAAAGGAAGTTTACCCACTACCTCGAATTGATGATTGTTTAGACACCCTGAGCGGAAATTCCTGGTTTGGGCGAGCTGATTGCCTTTCTGCATACCATCAGGTGCCAGTTAAGGAGTCTGATCGTCCCCGTACTGCTTTTATGACAAAGTATGGAACTTTCCAGTTTTTGAAGATGCCTTTCGGACTCTCTGGCTCACCATACACCTGGTGTCGAGTCATGAACCTTGTACTCCAAGGTTTGAACTGGGACATTGCAATCGGGTATATCGATGACGTGGTTATAGTTGGAGAGAGTGAGCACTCGCATCTTGAAAACATTGCCAAAGTGCTAGCCCGTTTTCGTCAATATAAGCTAAAGCTAAAACCTGGTAAATGTGACTTTTTTCAAAAAGGCATAGAATTTTTGGGTCGACGAGTGAGTGAGAACGGCGTGGAAATGCTTGATTCATCCATTGAAGCCGTGAAAAACTGGCCAGTACCACAATGCACAAAAGATGTTGAGAGTTTCTGTGGTCTGGTTAATTACCACCGCTCTTTCATCCGAAACTATGCGGACATCGCCTATCCCCTTTATGGAATTACTGGAAAGAATGAGTTCAAATGGGAAAGGGAGCAGCAGCAAGCCTTTGACGAGCTGAGGGAGATTCTGACATCTCCACCAGTTTTGGCTTTGCCAAACTCCACTGACCTTTTCATTTTAGACACAGATGCCAGTAATTTCGCGATAGGGGCGGAGTTGCTACAACTTCAAGATGGTGAGGAAAAGGTCATAGCTTTCGGTAGTTTCGCCTTGTCACCCCAACAAAGACGGTACTGTACAACTCGCCGCGAGCTTCTTGCGGTGGTACGTTTTACCCGTCATTTTCGCCACTACCTACTGGGCCGGAGGTTTTTGCTGAGAACAGATCACAGTAGCCTTCGGTGGCTCATGAACTTTAAAGAGCCTCAAAACCAATTAGCCCGGTGGTTAGAGGAGCTCAGTATGTTCGATATGGTGGTTCAGCATCGAAAGGGTACTCGCCATTCCAATGCAGATGCATTGTCAAGAATCCCAGTTAATGAAACCTGTGAAGAATACTTTCCAGGATGCAGCCTGGATGAGCTCCCCTGCGGTGGGTGCAGATACTGCACCAGGATCCATAACAGTTGGGCTAAATTTGAAGACGAGGTAGATGATGTCGTGCAGTTAACTAAGGGAACTGTTAAGTTTTTGGATGACAGTGAGGAAACTGTCAACCAGGTCAGGAGTTTCACAGACACTGACAGTAACTCTGAACCAGACTTTCCAGGACTACCCTGGAACCTGGACGACCAATGGGATGATCCCATCGAACCTGTGGGTTACATATGCCCGAACACTGGTTGGACCCAGTCTCACATTGACCTTGAATACAATAGAAACCACCTTCCAGTTTTGAGGGTGAGGCACACTTCCCAAATTGACCCTGAATCACTCCTAGCTGATATTTGCACACTAGACGAACTAGTGGATGAACAGCGAAAAGATGCAGACTTGCTTCCTGTCATTGAGTGGTTGGAGTTGGGGAAGGAGCCTGAAGAGGGAGAGTTATTCAGGTGCAGTGAGGCAACCAAGTATATCTGGATCAACAGGAAAAGATTTCTGTTGAAGGATGCACTGCTGTATAAAATCCGCCGAAACGAGGATCAAGTCCCAGTAATACCGAAGAAATTTGCACATGAAGTCTTAACCCTCTATCATGACATTCCAGCATCGGGTCATTTGGGCATCAACAGAACAAGAGAACGCCTCAGGAAGCATTTCTACTGGTATGGCATGTCTAAAGACCTGGAAATATACATAGCGGCATGTACACAGTGTAGCCAAGGAAAAAAAGCGAACAGACACGCACGGGGAGAACAAATAACATATCAGGCAGGTGCACCCATGGAACGGGTGCACATAGATTTTTTAGGGCCGTTGTCTCTCAGCCAGGAGGGGAACAAGTATATCTGCGTGATGACTTGTCAGTTCACCAAATGGGTTGAGTTCATCCCACTACGGGATCAGACGGCTGAAACGGCTGCCTGTGCCGCAGTAAATGAATTTTTTGCGCGGTTTGGTTGTCCCTTACAGTTATTCTCCGACCAAGGTGCCTGTTTCGAATCCTCATTGTTCAAGTCCATGTGTGAAGCACTTCACATTCACAAGGCACGCACAACACCGTATCGACCCTCAGCGAATGGGGCAGCGGAGAGACAAAATAGAACGCTTATGAATGCGATTCGGTGTTATGTTGATAAAACACAGAAGAACTGGGATAAATATTTACCCCAGTTAGCCGGAGCTATTCGGTCGTCTGTGCACCGTTTAACAGGTTTTACGCCTAACATGATGATGCTGGGGCGAGAGGTGAATCATCCCACTGATCTTGTTTTCAATTTTCAAGCAAAAACAAATGAGTATGGGAATGCAGCCGAGTATGTTCAGAATCTGGTGAAAGAGTCAAAACGCTGTCATGAGATTGCAAGGTCAAATCTCAAAGTTGCTTGCGAGAAAATGAAACGTGATTACGATGTCAAAGTCAACAAGTATGCTTATAAACTAGGCGACCTGGTTTACTTACTCGACACAGCCTCCAAAAAGGGCAAAACTAGAAAACTCTGCCCTTACTGGAAAGGCCCAGGCATCGTTGGTGAGGTATTCACCCCTCATCTCTATAAAGTTCATTTAAAAAATTCAGTTACTGTAATACACCATGATCGCATGAAAAAATGTCATGATTGGTCTTTACCCCAGTGGCTCGTCAAATGCCTGCAGCATTTTCACGACACAGGTGAGATAATAGTTGGAAGACAAAGCGGAATTTTTTGCTTGTGTCGAAAAAAGTCTGGTGGTAAGTTTATGCTGCAGTGTGATTTTTGTGACGAGTGGTATCATGGAGAGTGTGTTGACATAACCCATGAGCAAGCAGACCACATTGATGTTTATAGATGTCCTAAATGTTAGGACCTCCCACCTAACTATGGGTTATTTAATATCTTCCAGCTCTTCGTGAAGTGATGTCAACCACAAGTGAAACAGATGACACAGCATTGTTAATGTCGGAGCATGAGTCACCTTCACCACTTGGTCCACCAGTCGCTATGGATTTATCTCCTCAGTCCAGCCCACGGACAAGTATGAGTAACAAGACTGTTCAATCACCACCGGTAAATACAGTTCATGCTGTTGCTAATGCATCTGATCGGTCGGCGCAAACACAAGAAACAACTTCTTGGCACCGGTTGTCAGGTTTGCCTTCATTAGCTGATGAATCTGTACTTTCGGTTGGACCTGTTTCTTCTACGTTTCATCAAACTGAACAATTAATGTTTCCAGTAGAGCCGTCGTCAGAAAGAATATTAACCTCAGTGTCATACTTGAGTGGAGACCCAATATTCTCACAATCACCAGAAACGTCTTCTGGTCCTCGGAGTTCAGCAAGGATGTCTTATGCTCGAGGGGACCCCTTATTATCACAGCAGCCAGGAATTTTCTCAGAAACTCAACCGAGCATGGGTGATTCATTTTTCTCATGTCAAACTTTTGGACTACCCGCGGAGACAACCTCAGCTGATAGTCATTTACGTGGGACAGATAGTGGTGTAGTGAAAGTAGCTACTTTGGAAATAAATCCTGGGACAACTACAAGTATTCTGCGGGATGGAAACCCGAAAGGAAATAATACCTCATCCACACCCATTCAATATGGTCATGACGGAGATGCATCTCAGAGTGCAACGCTGCCTTGTGCACAGGCAAGTCAGTTACCATCATCCAACATGGAAATAGACGAGCGAGAGACCACTGAGTGTAAGACCAGCACAGAAAACAGATGCATAGTAGCCGATTGTAAAGCGTCAGTTCGGAACCAGTACAAAACTCATTTTTACAGGAATCACTGTCGGCCTTGTTGGTGGGTTTTCGACAAAGATGAAGGCCCAGTCCCGAAGCGTTTTCGAGATGAGGTCCGTTCAGACCTGTGTAAATTGGCTAGGATGATATGTTCTACTGAGTCTCCTGACAACCGGGATGAGAAGGAACTTTTGAGTGCTCTTCGCCATTCAGTTAATGAACATGACAATCAACTTTCTCTACCACATCCAGTAGTCCTGAGCCAAAGGGCTCTGGTGAACATTAATGCTATTGCACAAGACATGGGCGTAACCGCTCCAGTGGAAGGATTCAGGATCACACCGTACATTAACTCTAATGCCTGCCTTTTCCATTGGCGGGTCCTTGGTGCCATCCTCAACTTAATTAATGCCACCGCAAAAGAGGAATTTACTCGCTCCTGTTCAAAACTGTTCTCAATACACATCATGGTTGAGAAACTGGATCGGGGCCATATTCCAGCGGCAGATATTGATGAATCAAGGGCTCTCATCACCCCAGGTATGCTACCAGAGCAAGCTCCTAGGGCTTTAGTTGCTGCTCTTATTATTCGCGATGAGTATGGAGGGCATTTGGCAACGCAACATGAGGCTCCCAAGAAGACTAGGAATGAGAGGAGGAAAGAACGGTGGCAACAGCGTCGAGAAATGTTCAAGAAGTCTGTGCCAGATACAACCTCTGGTAAAGCAGATGCTGCGAAACAAGACTCTAAACCTCAACCCTCAAGCCGTAAGTCTCGGTCAAGGACATTTTCATCCAGAAAGCCGAGTCAGGAGCGGAAGTCATCACCTCCAGTTAAGAAACCATCGGCTAGAGTACCGGAAAAGGGGGAGAAACCAGAGCCAACGAGGTCAAAGGCAGTTGGAAAGTCAGCAGTAACAACTATTGCTAAGGTTTCAGACGTCAACCCGACTCAGCCTTCGTCAGCTGCGAGGAAGTCTGTACTCCCTGGTATCGACAGTCATTTTCACCTCGACCGTATGCGAGCACATTTCCGCACATCACCACATGCCACTTCAGCTGAGATCATCAGTCATCATTCCATGCAGGTTTCAATGCCAGTGCAGGTAGCGGGGGGAGTACAGGTATACTGCGATCCCCGTACCTGGCCAGATATTCAGCAGCTCCAGGACCACCCACAGTGGAAAATAGCCATTGGGTGTCATCCAAAAAAGATTCATGAGCTGGAGGAAAGGAACAACTTCGAAACATTTCGACAGTTGGTTATGCACCCTGCTGTTGTAGCTGCTGGGGAGGTTGGCCTCGACAGGTCTAAGCATGGCATGAGGACAGGCGACATTCTGCAACAGGATGCTACGTTTCAGCGCATTCTCAGTTTGGTTCGGGCATCAGAAAAACCTGTAATTCTACATATCCGGGGTTCAGATGAACTGGCTCATGACACATCTTTCGTCGCTCTGGAAAAAATCATTACAAATACACACCAAGATCAATATATACATTTACATTGTTTCACTGGGTCAAAAGATATGGTCCGTGCCTGGAGCTACCATCGCCCGAATACGTTTTTCGGATACACAGGCATGTGCACATCATTTAACGAATTCCAGAAGGAGGGAGTTCGAGCAGTTCCACCAAACAGAATATTGATTGAATCGGACGCTCCATATTTTGGCCGATCAGGAACAACTCCTGCAGTTATTGGCAATGTAGCGCTGGGTTTGAGTCGAATCATCAATGTGCCAGCGGAGGAAGTATTATGGCAGAGTGTTAGAAACGCAAAGTCATTCTACGGGATTCAACTGGTTTAAGTGATGCATTGGCCAGTTAAAGAAGATATCCAGGAGTGGAAAGAACTTTTTGTTTTTTTTATGGTATCGGCATCAGGAGATGTTTTTGTTTTGTTTTTTTTTGTTTATTGGACTTGCGTAAACAGAAGTCTGAACTTTTAATATCATCTTGACCAAATGTCACATGCTGATGAAGCTTAATTGTAATTGAATGATTCCACAAGAAAACCTTGTTTTGACAAGTAGATGGATAACAGAATTTTTATTATATGACTGTTGTGATGTTCAGCTCATGGGATTCAATGCTGGGTGGAGGAGATTCTTTTTAAAATGAGGGAATAGTGATGTAAAAGTGTCCTGGATGCTAACGAGTCGCTGGTGTGTCCTGCAGTGGTGAATGGAACAGGCCCGAAAAGGAGTGTCACGCTTGCAGAGAAGTTTTGAGTCAGAACGTTTCCAGAGATCATTGATACAAGTTGCATTTCTATGTCATCGCTTCTATTTGATGTTTCCATTATTATCATTTGTTCACATCTTCATTCTTATTGGTAAGTACACCAATTTCTTATGTTATATCATTCTCTTTAATGCATTCACAACTACAACTAATTTCGCATTAGCATCAATCGCGCACTGAATTGCACAGCATCGTGGTCAGTTCAGAAGCGTTTCCTGTTGGACGAGCATCATTTTATAAGCACTCTGTTAAAATAAAATACCCACCCTCCTCCTCCCCTTTTTTGTATGTTTAAGCATTTGTTAAGCCCAGGTTCCTGCTGCTCTTCAATTTTATTTCAGGTGTAAACATCTTGAGGCTCAATATGTTGTGAATGTGACTGTTAAATGACAATTTTCAACTGCTGGTGTTGAGGACATTCTGCCGCGCAGTACTTAGTGACAGTAAGTGTTCATCGTGTGTAATCCGGATCATGGTTCGTGATGTTGCTGATTCTCCAGAACGGACACAGTTTATAATTTTCATTGTAACAACTACCGTCGCAGCAATCAATCGGGCCCAAATTGAGTGCTCAGGAGTGGTAACGTTGGAAGTGCATGTACATTTAGTTCATAGATGGTACTCGTTCACTCAGTGGTATACTGTTGTGCTCTGCTATGGATTTATCCTTGGGAGCACTCGTTCAGTTTTTCTGGCTTAGCTATGGCTTATCCTAGTAAGCGTGTTACTCTAATGTTAATCATTTGACCTGTAGGGTTAGTTAATTTTGTGCTCTGCTATGGTTTTACCCTAGGGAGTACTCGTTTGGTTGTTGGTAACTTGGAGTTAACCTCGTAAACCGTTGTTACTTGTATCTCTTCCACGGTTTGTCATCCTGGGGAGATAGTGTGTTCGATTTACTTATAAACCTTGCTTCATTGCGTTTCGATCTCCGGAGTAGTCATGGGGCAACTTGACTAGAAACTTATATTGTTGTATTGCTGTGGCCATAATAAATCCAAAAACATAGTATTGTTTTATTTCGTTGATGCATCTATTGAAATAATAGGTCTTTTGTTTCGTTAAATTGCGAAAAATAAAACTGGAAGACAAGGCGTCAACACCCGCCCACGATAAATATAACTCTTAATTTTTAACCGGACATAATTTCGTTCCGGTGCGTGCCACGACAGACCAATGGCCATCCCGGTAAACGTCAGTTTTGCTTTTCTCCGCAAAACTTTACAAGTGTGTGTCATGAAAAACAAGATCTGATCTGCGAATATTCAAATATTCCGAACTTAGGAAGAACCCGGCATAAGCCAGAAGACACACACAAACCGTGAGTTGATTCTCAAGGTCAAATGGTGTGAAAAGTTTGTCATTCATTGCCTCCAAGTGAACAGGCGAAAAAGATTCTTTTTTAATTACAGGCCAAGCTAAACGTCGTTTCCAAGATTCAAAAACATTTTTGACCAGTTTAGAATCCGTGGGAAAAACTTTTTCCACCAACGAATGAGCCCATTTGGCAGCATAAAAAGCTTGAATCAAAGAATTTAGAGAATTATTAGTCTGAATGAGACCAGATAAATAAAGTGAAAAAGTCAAATCCCTGGCTGGTAAAACGTCACATTCCAAAACTCCATGAGATAAAGCCCACCGCCTCCAACGCTGAAAACCGTAACTATAACTCTTGGTTGTTATCTCAGCCTTGTAACCAGCTAGTAAATCAGGAATACATTGTCACTGGACTGGAGTGAACTGGGAAGAGTAGACATATCATCACGATATGCCTGGAAAAAGAGATGTAAACAAGAAAACAAATAAACATGGTACCAAATCATGTCTAAAATGTCGAAACTTGAACTGGTGACTGATTCCTAAAATCAACCCGTAAAGCTAACATTCCTAAATTTAAATCTCTGTTTCCAAAAATACAATTTTCCCTTCCATTACGAACATTGTATTGTGTGCCCGTTGGAAGCTGCATGTAATCCAAGACAAAATTTCCAAAATTCTTTCCATCGGGACATAAAATAGGCCAAAAAGGACCCGATTTCCAAAATGTAACAACCAATGTTCCAAATGCGAAACATTTTTCCATGTATTTTAAAACCCTGCAAATTAAGCAAAAGGGCGGAACAAACCAGCCATTAACCCCGGACCAGTTTGCTGTGAAGGCATCCACTCCCTCGTAAAAAAAACATCCCAAAACCTGGAATAAAACGGTTTAAGTTAAAAATTTGAATCACTGGCAAACCAATCAACCTGATGTGGGCCCCACGTTTGCTCGATTTCATGAAAAAGCCAGTGGGATAAACCCCACCCACCCATCAAAATCAAAACATTTCCTTAAAAAGTCGGCCTTTTCATTATCCGAACAAACGGAATTTTGCAAACTGATTTTGTAAATTTCCATAGCAATACATTGTAAGTCGGGTTTCATACTACCCTTTGAAACAACAAACACAACATTTTGATGATCCGAAAACCATTTAATACGTTTACCATGTAACATAGGTAGCGATTTTAAAACTCTCTCAACTGCCTTCAGCTCCCTCCAAGCAGAACTCTCTACTCGTTCGAAATCGGTTCAAGTTCCCAGCGCAACAGAATTAGAATGCTCCACACTGTAGACGGCATAACCGGACCCACTCGCATCCGAGTAAACAATTTTGTCACATCTGGGGTCAAAATCTCATCGTCTGAAATTGCTAAACGCCAAATTATTGGACCAAAATGAACTTTTTGAATTTGAATTCCAAGAAAAAGCCGACAATATATCATTGGGAAGTGACCTGGTCATCAGTTGAGAAATACTCCCAATTACCTGACTCATCGATATAATTTGGCCAACAAAACTAGCAACCTTTTTTTGACATGAACGGTACGTCGTTTACCCAAATCACTTTACAGTTCGGAAATTACTTGATTAACTTTGTTCAGTCGGTATTGTTGTGAAATAGGGTATGTGAAAACGTCCGCGTTGCAGCGCTCCAGATTGGAATGGGTATTCCGGAGCAGGCCGAAGTGGTAACGGAGTTTACCGGAAGAAAGCGGAGTTGACTTCGGCGAGAAGCTGCAACAGCCCTTGGCACTTTGCTGACGGATACCGGAGGCGAAGGACTTCTTTACCCTGCGAAAGGAAAATTTTGACAGAAGTAAACGCACTTAGAGAAACCATTACAAGCTATCACTAACTATAGTGGTGAGTATTAATTACCTCGTCATCATAAGGTCATTGTAGGTTTTTATACTTCCAACCAATGTTACTTTATTTGGCGATGATTTGTTAGAACTAGCGTGACCTTCCTAGGTACATTGATACAAATAAAAATGGCATGTTTAGCGTGGTCACCGCCATTTTGAATTGTAAATTTGACACTTGAGACAGTTGTCTCTTTTCGATCTTCTTTTTCCTGAATTTAAGATGAAATTGCGTTTTCATTTTGTTTAGGGAGAAGATAATGATTTTTTTCACCTTATGAATTTTTTTTTCGATAGGTTGGTGCTTGTTGAAATAGATTTTCAGAAATTGAAAACAAAAGGTTTTGTCTTCGATACAGTTGTGGTCGAAAAAATTCGGTTGTCGTTTGTAAATTGATTGAACAGTTGCTCAATCGGAAATTTATAAACAGTTTGGAGTGTCAAAGCAATATTTTCATTTGAGCGTTACGTGATTTTGAAAATGTTGCAGGTTTCTCAATAAAATTATTGCTTCAAATTTTCCTTGCAAGTTGATGGGAATCACTGAGTTTGCTTGAGCATTACGCGAGAGTACACAACTTGTATAAACGTTGAATTTTTTGTGGAAAAAATTTGAAAAAAAAAATTGTGTTCTTTTTTTTATCGGTGATTTACGACAATAAGCATAAATAAAATTAATGTGAATACAGCTTCATTTCATGAACTGTTACTGATTCCTCATGTAGGGGAAACAATTGCTGCTGCAATAATTGAGCGCAGAAAAAAGTATGGAGTACTGAATTGGGAGGATTTAACTCAAATCCCATATTTCAGGGGCTCACAGGCACAGTGGCAGGTTATTGACTTAAGTCAGCCACTGAATCCAGTGTCAATTGACAACAGGATTATGCTTAGGCAAAGCCGAGGTAGGGGGGGGGGGTGTTACCCCACCGCCATCATTTATTGCCTCAACCTATGTTGGCCCAAAAAGTAGGGCAAGTCAACAGTATACAGGGGGAGACAATGCATATACTCCATTATCACCTGTATCAACAGGGTCGAGCACCATAAGCTCGCACACTGCGTCACCACGTGTACACAGCCTAGGTCAGGGGCAAATACAGGGCACACAATCAGCAACCATAACAGACAGGGTAAATGTAAGTGATGGTTCAAAAGTGATGGGGGACGAGGAATGCCTGAATTCTCCTGAGCGGAACCAATCTGCCATGTTTATGGAAGCACAGCAGGGGGTACTTGCAGACACGCCACGCATACACTCAAGTATTGTAAGAGGGATAGAGAGTATAAGTAGATTTTCATCCCAAGCGTCTGGTTCTCCAAATAGGGAGTACTGGGAGAATAAATTGAGTAAATATGAAAGAATGAGTGTCGAATTGCTTTTTGAAATGAGGGAGGCGGAGAGGCAGTTGCAACTCCAGGCGACCACTCTCAAAACAAATCCCGATGTGCGACAAAAAGTGGATAACACATATGACACCATGCATAGTCGTGCAGAAAATGGACAATCCAGGGTAGGATTAGGTCATGGTGGGATTACCACACATCGGGGTATGACAACCACTCACACACAACTCCGGGAAAAACGTTTGATGCAAACTTTGTGACAAACGAAAACATTTTAGATTCCCAGAATTTGGCAGGTTTTTCTGCCAATAATAGTCAAAAAGTTGTACCGACAATAGCATGCTTGCCCAGTTATACACTGGCAGGGCATGGTTCTTTGGCATTCAATAGTCCGGCCATAACGTACACTTCTTCAGCTATTAGGGGAAATATTATGAATACCGGAAGTTTGCACCAGATGACAAGTAGCCCGAATGTTTGTGCCTACATTCATGGGCCAGGGATCACCCAGCCCATGTATAGTCGTGGGTCACAAATCATAACGGCCACGTCCCCGGTACACATTAGTGCGTCACAGCAACAGGGTAATGGTTTGAACACATAGATTGATGACTTGCTGCAATTTGATCCAATTGTATGCAGCAGTCGAACACAAAACCATTTACCACATCACACTTTTCATACAGATCAGACACGTGACCACTATCGTGAGAGTTATGCCACAAATTTTCAAAGGGAAACTCAAGGTGTGAGTTAATCAACATTTACAATATAACCAATCAAATGCTACTCGAGGGATCTCTGACAGGAGCAGTTTGATTGGTAACATATATCCTTCGGTTGATGTTAAAACTGAGTGGTCAAATTCTCGAGGGATCTCTGAAGGAAGGACGTCCACTCAAGTATGTCAAAATGCAGTTCAATTAGATCTTGAACTGATAAATTCCCGAAGAATACCTGAAGTTCTGGTTGAATCACCTTATGTTGATTCCCGAAGACGGCCTGAGGGAATCAGGGACACGAATTGCCAAATTCAGGAAAGTCGAACACCTTTTCATTTATGCCAAGATACAAATTTTCAGCATGCAACGGGCTCAGCTCCACTGCATGTCCAAAATCAAAATTTAGAATTGTATTCTCATCCTGGCTATACTTTGGGTAACCAACCAAGCATTCTGTCAAAGGGAAGGCTGACCGATCCGGGGGGCGAGTACCTTGCAGACATTCAGCCCCAAATGAATTATCAATGTTCGGAATTTCCTCAATTAGGTAATCAGGGTAAGTTTTATTCACCACAAGTGCAACTCCAAGAACATGAACCCCAATTTAGTTTTCGAAATGTTCACCACACCGAAAACCGAGGACATTTGTACGTGCCTAAAGGTTTAAAGTTTGATGGCACTGAATCATGGAAAGCTTTTGAGACTAAATTTTAAAAAATATGCATCGATTGAACAATGGTCGCCCGAAGAACAAAAATGTATTTTGTGTTTGAGTTTAAGTGGTAAGCCTAGTACGGTTTATTTATTGTGGTGTGAACAAAACCCTGATATGTCGATTCAAGAACAGCTAAAACAATTAGAAGCGCGTTTCGGAGATCACAGTTCGCCCGAAACGACACAGCTTGAGTTTCAAAGTGCAAGACAGAATCCAAGTCAGTCTATTGAAGATTGGGCTGAATATGTCTTGTCCTTGGCAACTCACGCATTTCAAAACAGTCCACAGCATTTTGTTTCTCAACAAGCCGTGTTCAAGTTCTGCCATGGGCGCACCAATGCCAAGGCAGCCGAACATGTTATAAACAATCGATCGAAAGATATGGAAGAAGCAGTTCAAATGGTCAAATGGCATCAATATAACCAATTGGCCATGTTCAAGGGTAAAGCAAGTCATACTGACAGCGATGACAGTAGTGGAAATATTCTGGAAGTTTCATACAAAAATAGAAATTATAGAAAAAATAGAAATCAAAGAAACTACCGAAAGTCATCCCAACAGAATGGCAATTCCCCAAACAAAAACAGATCAGGAACTGATATAGAGTATTTGAAATCCAAAACATTTGCTTTGGAGAGTAAAGCAGAGACGTTGGAAAGGAAATTTGAACAAATGTTTGATAAATTAAAAGCTCTGCTTCATTTAAAATCCTCCGACGGCTTGACGGAATCCGGAAAGTCTAAGATTGATAAGAAAAAGTCAAAAGGCTCTACTAGTAAAAATGTTCAATGTTTTGGGAGTCAGGGCTATGGTCATTACAAGTCACAATGTCCATCAAAAAACCCAATAAATAAAGCTAAGGGACAAAAGAAAGTCACTTTCAAGGATCAGCCAAAAGAGAGGGGGACGAAAAGCGAAGTCTGGTCTCGCCCCCACCAACCTCAGGAAATGACTCCAATAAAGAAACGCTAATTATTGAGAAAGAAATAACTGTTCGACGTGTTAAATCACCATTGGCGATTCATGTGGAATTAGCTATTGGCAATAAAAAAACTGAAGCAGTTGTCGATACCGCTGCTGATGTAACCGTTTTATCGGATAAACTGTTTAGGCGCATAATTCCAACACCACCAGTAATAAAATCTGTTCGTTTTAACACTGCTGCCAGGGACGGACGGATGACAGGCAGTTTTGTAGGTCCTGTCTCTATTCAAATTGGAAATTTGATATTTCATGAACGTGTTTACGTTGCGCCAATCGAAGACGATATTTTATTGGGAATTGATTTTTTGAAGAAACATAAGGCAGTAATTGATATTAAAAATGACTCATTTAAAATCGGAAATGTTGAAATTCCCACTGTGTCAAAAAGCCCAAATGATTCCACACGAATTGCTAAAATAACTTTGGATTCAGACACAATTGTCCCACCTAACTCAGCTGTATTAATAAAATGTGAATTAGATAAACAAATGACAGAATTTGTAGCTGAACCGGCTGAGTCATTGCCATTAATCGGGTTGCGTTCAGTTCACCGTGGCGATAAGGGAACCCTGATTTGCCTGGTGAATATTAACAATCGCAACATTCGATTGAACAAACATCACTTAATTGGTTTTGCTTATGAGGTTAATATGATCCTTGAGAATGAAAACGAAAAGGAAGTCCCAATGTTTAACGAAACTGAGGCTGGCCGAGCGAGTGCGAGTGCAGTTAATGTATCGGAACATAGAAAAAAAAAGTTCCTGACATTTAACAGACTTGTTCCAAGGATCGTCAAAACATTTAAATATGGAACAAGCTGATCAAATGGCAAACTTGTTGACGGATGTCGGAGACGTGTTTGCCAAAAATGAATTTGTCATGGGTAACTTTAAACAAATTGAACATTCAATCGACTCCGGAGATCATCCATCAATTCGCCAACCAATGAGGTTGAATGAGAATGAATCCCATTTACAAACATTGTTAGAAACTGGGATTATTGAACCAAGTTTAAGTGAATGGGCCTCACCGCTAGTTTTAGTTCGTAAACGGGACAATTCACTGAGGTGGTGCATTGATTATCGGAAAATTAATGCAATCACAAAGAATGAGGTTTATCCCTTACCCCGAATTGATGAAAGTCTTGAATGGCTTTCAGGCAATTTATGGTTTGGAAAAGCGGATTGCATGAGTGCCTATCATCAAGTTAATCTTAGAAAAGAAGATAGGTGCAAAACGGCATTCAGTACCAAACATGGCAGCTGGGAATTTGTTAAAATGCCTTTCGGTCTTTCCGGTAGACCTTATACGTGGTCAAGGGTAATCAATTTGGTTCTCCAAGGGTTAACCTGGTCTACGGCTTTGAGTTATCTGGATGATGTGGTGTTCGGTGGACGTTCATTAGACAGTCATTTGCAAAGTCTTAACCAGATACTGGGAAGATTTCGCAAATACGGTTTAAAGTTAAAACCCCAAAAATGTGAATTTTGCCAACACAAAATTGAGTTTCTTGGAAGAATCGTCAGTAAAGATGGTATTGAATTAAATGATGAATCTACGGAAACTATCAAAAATTGGCAAAATCCCAAAACTACAAAAGCCTTTGTGGTTTGGTGAATTATCACCGGACCTTTATTAAAGATTTTGCCAAAATGGCTAAACCTCTTTATGACTTAACTGGAAAAAAAAAATTAAATGGGGAAAAGACCAACAAGATGCTTTCGAAGCTATTAAGACTTGTTTGGTGTCTCCACCAGTTCTCACTCTTCCAAACAATAGTGACACTTTCATTCACGATACAGACGCCAGTGGGTGGGCGATAGGGGCCGAGCTATCCCAGATTCAGAATGGGGTGGATAGAGTAATTGCATATGGGAGTTTAGTGTTAACCCCCAGCAAATACGTTACTGCACAACGAGGAAGGAGTTGCTTGCAGTGGTAAGATTTACTAGGCAGTTTAGGCATTATTTGCTGGGACGACCATTTATTGTTAGAACTGAACACAATAGCCTTAGGTGGCTAATGAACTTCAAAAATCCACAAGGCCAGGTGGCTAGGTGGATGGGGGAACTTGGCCAATACAATATGGTAGTCCAGCATAGGCCAGGGAAATTGCATAGTAACGCAGATGCCCTTTCTAGAATGCCCACAGGTCAGGGGTGTCCAGAGTATTTTTCAAGTTGTAAACTTTCAAAATTACCTTGTCGCGGGTGCAATTATTGTGCTCGCTTACAGAAAAATTGGGCTAAGTTTGAAGAAGAGGTTATGTAGTGCCTCTAGCCCAGGGGTCATGTACTTTTGATGATACAACCAAAATTACAATATCAGAAATTACCCCAGATGGCGCAATGGCAGGGGACAGAATGGAAAATTTAACTTGTGAAGTCCAATCAGAGGTTCCTGGGATTCTGCGGGGCTTCAGTGATGGTTGGACAGACACAATACCCAATATTGGTTCAATCTGTCCAAATTCTGGTTGGGTCCATTCCTACCTGGAAATTGAATCTACATAGAATGGTCCTCAAATTAGGGCAGTCACGGCTAATAATGATGTCGTTACTCTTGCTGCGGTCTGTTCTTCAACAGAAATGCAAGAAGTGCAGAGAAAAGACCCTGATATTTCACCTATTGTGACATGGCTGGAAACGGGAGAGCAACCCACTGAGGGTGAACTCTTCATTTGCAGCGATGCTACAAAATATATGTGGATTAACAGAAAAAAGGTTTCTCTTGAAAGAGGGACTTTTATATAAGGTTAGGAAATATAGTTTAGATCAGGTTTTGGTAGTTCCCAGCAAATTTTCGGCAGAAATTTTGTCGTTAGCCCATAATATTCCTGCTTCAGGGCACCAAGGGGAAGTACGTACCAGATATAGGGCAACTAAAAACTTTTATTGGTATGGAATGAGTGAGGAAATCAGAACTTTTGTGGAAGCCTGTCCACAATGTTCAGTTGGCAAAAAGCCAAATAAAAAGTCAAAATGGGAGATGACAATATTCCATTCAGGTTATCCAATGGAGAGAGTTCATTTGGATTTCCTGGGTCCATTACCACATACTGAAAAAGGGAACAAATATATACTAATGATAATCGACCAATTTACAAAGTGGGTCGAATGTATCCCTTTACCAGATCAGACTGTGGAAACTGCCGCATGTGCAGCGGTTAATGAGTTCTTTTCACGATTTGGCTGTCCATTTCAAATTATTTTGAAAGTAAATTGTTTACAGCTATTTGCGAATTATTGCAAATTCACAAAGCACGAACATCACCTTATCGACCTTCGGCTAATGGTCAAGTGGAAGGCCAAAACCGCACCTTAATGAACGCGCTTCGGTGTTTTGTAGACAAAAGTCAGAAAAACTGGGATAAATTTTTTCCGCAGTTAGCCGGAGCTTTGCGGTCATCAGTGCAGTGGTTAACTGGATTTACCCCAAATAAACTAATGTTGGGCAGAAAGTAAATCACCCAACAGATTTGGTATTCAACTTCAAAAAAGACTTTCCATCAAAGGAAGTTCCAGAGTATGTCCGTGATTTGAATTCTGAAATGAAAAGGGCTCATGAAGTTGCACGTAAGCAGTTAAAATCCGAATGTAAGAAAATGAAACGAAATTATGATCTCACTCTCAATAAGAAAACTTATAAATTGGGTGACGTGGTTTACATGTTAGACGATGCTTCGAAAAAGGGTAGATGTAGAAAATTGGCTCCTTTTTGGAAAGGACCAGCCATTATTGGTGAAGTTTATACCCCATATTTATTCAAGGTTATTTTCAAAAATTCTATTTTTGTGGCGAACCATGATAGGTTAAAAAGTTTTCATGATAGGGTTCTGCCACCATGGTTAACAAAATGCCTTAAGAAATTTGAAGAAACAGGGGAAGTAACTGTACTTAGAGCATCTACAGTTTTCTGCATCTGTCGTAAACCATATAGTGGACAGTTCATGATACAGTGTGATCACTGTCTAGAATGGTTCCACGGAAAATGTGTTAACATCACCCAAGAGGAAGGAGAGGAGATCGATGAATACATATGTCCTAATTGTTAATTCGTTTCATTTCAGAAAATGTCTGAAAGCAACTCTGATATGGAGCTGGATCTGGGTCTGGATGTGGATTCAGAAATGATGCTGGCACGTGACGGAAACCGGACGGGTCAGTAAGTTCCATATCTGTGACAGATACCCTTGAGCAACTCCTGATAGGGTCAAATCACAGAGAGAGAGTTTACCAACGGTGGAACCTGAGGACAACCTGACGGCAACACAGCAGTTGGAAATTCCTGAGATGGTAAGGACCACACCTTTACCTGATCCTACTGCTGAGGAATACCTGATGGAGTTGGTAAGGGAAGGTAGTTCTCCTAAAAAGGAGACCATGGAAACACATGACGAATACCGGAGTGTGCTTCCACTTACTTGGTTAAGGATAGAGAAGGCACATGAGGAAGACCGAACTGTGCTGGAATCCGGTGGTGTGGAAAAAATGGAGATTCAGTACAAAGCCATTCCCACACCCGATCCAGTGGAACAGGGATCAATTGAAAGAATAGAGAAAGATAGGTCTGTCCGAGAAAGGAAATTAACAGGCATGGCAGAACGTATTGCTCTATAGGCAATTGGAGCTAAAACTCAGCAGCAGGAACTGAGTGAGCTCTGTCAAAAATTAAATAGGTGCGTAAAAGAAAATATTTTAATCAAACCTGCATCTTGGTTCATGGCCCTATTATTAGGAGCAAATTGGTCCCTGATGGAGAGGCTAAACGTGCTTAAAAGTCCATATCTCCTAGCCAATGCACAGAAAAATAAAATCTGGCAAAAAGATGTATCGGCTCTTGCTCTGGAGCAGCTGCCATGTCGTTTTTGGGCCAAAGAAAATTTGGGACCATTTCCTAAAATTAAAACACCAAAAGTTAGGACAAGAACAGTGTCTGCTACTTCCTTCACCAAGGACATTCGGTTCTTGGAGAAGTCAAGTACCGTGGCTAGTGCTGCTGAGGCAGAGGCTAGGGTGGAGTCAGTAGACAGGGTTCTTGAGGAAAGGGATGTTTTGCACCCAAAGCGAAAACCCACCTTGGCAAACAGATGTCTGTGGTCAAAGGTTCTCTGACGAATACCGAAGGGGAACAGACCGAACTGATGTCTGCTCAGCTGTCTCAAAGTAAGATCAAGTCGAAGGATACCTCGAGGACTGACCTAGAGGGTTCAAAAACCAAAAGTTAGCAAAGGGCGAGATAACCAAAGAGGCACAAAATGGTGCGGAGCACTTGAGGGAGGCCCAAAAGGGTCCCAAACCTAAGGTGGTGAGAGTTTGTCCCCTGGAAACGTGCGCCATTGAATTCAAAACGGATATACAGAGGCACTTTTCAGGGACTCACTTCCCACCAACGTGGTGGATTGAATTTGGAATCACCACTCCAAAGCCTCTTAGGGTTAAAATGGTGCATGACATGGTTTTGCTGGCTAGAACCGTGTTAGGGCTAGAAGAGAAATCATCTGACTTGGTGATTCTAACAAAATTATTAAAAAATTTAAGGGCCATAGAATCGTCTACCAAGTCAGAGCTTTTAAAAGACCTGGTCCCTAGTAGAGGTTATGAGCTAACCTTGAAGGCCATTTCTAAGGACCTAAGTGTCATCGCCCTTCCTCGTGAAGGTATCCAAATGGAACAATTGAATACAGTTTCTTGTTGGTTCCGTTGGAAGGTGGTATGCCTTGTTCCGAACCAGGTCAGTCTTAGGGTTCAGAGCAACTTCATGAAGACAAAGGTGTCCACTTGGCAGGTGAAGATGCTTGTGAGTAAGGCTCGTAAGGGTGAGTTTGGGGCAGAAGAGTGGTTGACTGCTCAGGTTAGGGCAGCACAGCTGGATTATCCTCATGAAACTGAGGATGGATTGGTTGCTGCTGCCTGGATAATCTCGGCGGTCGCTGCTGAGGAGGTGGCGCTGACGGAAACCGGAAGCGCAATAGCTAATGCTCCTAAAGCCTGGTCGGACCTCGCCACAGATGTTGCATCAAGGTGCAGCTGCAACAGTGTCCAAACCTGAAACTTCCAAGTTTAAGTCACCTGAGAAGAGGGGCGCAAAAAAAAAAAACAAGGGGGTCCACCGTCAAAACAGAAGCGGCTGACCGATACGGGACACTCTTCTGTTAGGGAACCCCATGGTCCCATAATACAAAGAAAAATGGACCCGGTGACCTTAAAATTACTGCAGAGAAACATGGGGCTCAACAATTGAAGCAGAAGCGGCCGACCGATTCGGGAAGCTCTTCTGTGGTGGATTCCTCTGGCCCTTCGAATTTGAAAGGAAAATGGACCCAGTGACTCTGAAGGTGACAGCCACTGGTAAAGTGAGAGACCCCATAGCCATAGACTCTCACTTTCATCTGAACAGAGTTCGGAAAAACTTCCGCTTGTCAGGACTGACACTGGATCAGGTGCTGGCAAGGACTCGGGATCAGATGAACCCCCATGTTCCTGTTCAATTAGAAGCTGCTGTCGACGTCTGGTGTGACCCCGAGGAATTCCCGAAGGATCCACAGGCGTTGAGTGGAATTGTAGCAGTGGGTTGCCACCCCTCAAAGTACAATTTGTTAACTGAGGAGGTGAAGCAGCAGCTTAAGGGATTGGTCAATTCCCCCAAGTAGCCGCCTTTGGGGAAATCGGTTTGGACCGAACCTATATAAAGGGTCCAGCTGAAATTGAGGAACAGGACCGAATTGTCGGGGAACTGTTGGAAATGGCGCCAAAAGATAAGCCACTGGTGCTGCATGTTCGCGGGGCTGAGGGATCTCTGATGTCCCATGATGTGTTGAACACGGCGCTAATCTAAATCTTGCAGACGACACATGCAGTCAGGTTATCCACATTCATTGTTTCACGGGCTTGGAGGTGGACGTCAGTGCCTGGCTCCGCCATAGGCCCAATACATTTTTTGGTTTAACTGGTCTCTGCAGGAGTTTTCCCCCGGAAAGGAAGAAAACAGTGGCTGCAATCCCCTCAAATCGTCTGTTAGTGGAAACAGACGCACCATGTTTTCGCATGGGGACCAGGCGGTGACTGCAATCAGAGGTGAAAGCCTTCATGAACTGCTGGAGGTCACTGTGGCCAATACCAAGACAGTTTATGGTATTCCGTGAATCCGTTTGTGTGTGTGTGAAAATCTCCAGGTTGATGTAGTCTTCAAGTAAAAGTGAAAAGATTCTCTGTTTATCCCTATATTTCTTTTTGTGACTGGGGTAGAGGCTTGGGTGGTTAGCCCAGAATAAGTTTCAAAATTACCCTGGGGGGAAGAAATAAACTATTTCAGATTGAGGTGGGTGACTTGAGTAGTTGTCAGGAGTGTGCTGACGGATCTCGGAGGTGCACGACGCTCCCCAGTATAAGTCACATGGGTGCCTCAAGGAAAGGTTTATTAAGTATTATTTCACCTAAGTATTATTTTTTAGTAAATTGGGTGGGGTCATGATTTAAATTTTTCCAGTATTTGAGGTAGGGTGTTTGGGCGGTTGTCCAGACTTGAGGAGACCCAGAATTGCCTCAAGTGAATAATTTAATTATGGATCCACTAAAGTTTAACTGCAGTTATGCCAGTTTGTCTCATATTGAGGTGGGAGGCTTGGGCAGTTGTGTGGTGCTGAGGGGTGCCTGAGGCGCTGAGACACTACCCAGGATAAGTCTCACGGGTGCCTCAAGGGAAAGTTGCATGAGTTAGGAAGGAGGGGGGGGGGGCTTGGACAAATACTCGGACTTGAGGAAGCCTGATGGGAAGAGAGATTGTCCATAGGAACCTCCAGGGTGCCTCACTGCATGGTCAAAATTGGTTAGGTTGTTGAGGTTGAGGACTGGGCTGTGTACGGGTAGTCACTCGCCTAAGTAGAGCCTTAAGGATGCCTCAACGGTTAGTAGAATTTTTTCCTAGATTGAGGTGATGTTTTTGGGTAGTTGGCCAAAGGTGCGTCAAGGCAAAGCCAGGCGAGCTTCACTCACCCAGTTTAAAGCCTCCAAGTCGCCTCAAGGATAATGTCATTCTACTTTTAAACCAGATATATATTTAATATGTTTAGGTGCAAACCCTCATATTTGGTAAACACACTTGGTATATCTCTTTTGAAAACCTCTGACTTGGTATATCTTATGAAATATGCATATTTGGTATACGCCATGGGTTAACTTGAAAACTACTGTGTGGAGAAAAAGATGTGTCTTGCTCTGACGGATCTCGGAGGTGACGGACGCAGTCTGGAAATACACTTTAAGTACGGATTTCAGTGAAGATACCATAGAGGGAAGACGAAGCAGCCACCTGAGAAATTTAAAGGGGATTTTCAGTTATAAAACCGGGTCAAGTTTCTCTTGAAGAAGACTGATAGGGAAACAAGAAAAAATGGGACCTAGAACAGGGCTTTTGAAGTAATTTGGGCTATTCGAATGTTCGACGGTCCATTAACTGATATTCAATAAAAAATGAATTTTTAAAAAAAGATTTTAAGTAAATCAGTAATTTTTTAGGATTTGGAACTAAATGCTTAAATACAGAAAATGGCCATATACATTAATTAACTTAAGAATGAAATTAAATTAAGATCAGCCAGATTAATATATTTTCTATAAAGTTCCAAAATCCAGTAAATCACTCTTTCCCCGTATCTTTTATAAGTAAAATGTAAAGAGTAATTTAATTAAAACGGGGAAGAGTGTTGTGAAATAGGGTATGTGAAAACGTCCGCGTTGCAGCGCTCCACATTGGAATGGGTATTCCGGAGCAGGCCGAAGTGGTAACGGAGTTTACCGGAAGAAAGCGGAGTTGACTTCGGCGAGAAGCTGCAACAGCCCTTGGCACTTTACTGACGGATATCAGAGGCGAAGAACTTCTTTACTCTGCGAAAGGAAACTTTTGACAGAAGTAAACGCACTTAGAGAAACCATTACAAGCTATCACTAACTATAGTGGTGTGTATTAATTACCTCGTCATCATAAGGTCATTGTAGCTTTTTATACTTCCAACCAATGTTACTTTAGTATTCCGGGATATACAAGTAACCGTTATTTGTGTCAATTGAATAACCCAACCATGTCAATAATTGAGTCGGAACCCACACGGAGTTTTCACGATTAAGGGCCTATATAGGTAATGAAGTTTTGATTTATTTTGAAAATTCTCACCTCTGATATTCCTTCAGTTGAAATCAAATATACATAAAATGTACAACAAAATGAAGGTTGGGATGTATAGAACACGAAACACATGTGTAATAAACTCATAGATTCGACTGTAGGCACCACTGGTTCCTGGAAGTCCGCTGCCGTATTCGTACCAGAACTGATAATTTAAGGGCCTATATAAGTAATGAAATTTTGTTTATTTTGAAAATTCTCACCTCTGATATTCCTTCAATTCAAATTAAATATACACAAAATGTACATCAAAATGAAGATTGAGATGTATAGAACAAGAAACACATATGTAATAAATTCATAGAGTCGACTGTAGGCACCACTGGTTCCTGGAAGTCTGCTGCCGTATTCGTACCAGAACTGATAATTTAATAATATTTCACGAAAACGACTTGTGGCCAAATGTGCTCTACATATCCAATAACAAAGCTAGGGGATCAAAGTTCTTCATAACACGGCGACAGAGCTGCATGGGGGTAAATTCCAAAGCCTTTGCTTTTGTTTACATCTGAATATACTCTCGATTTCCGGTCGACGTCATAGGACAGAAAAAGCATGTAAAAACAACGCCGTCTAAAATCAAATAATGAAAAAGATCGCCTTCATACAGTATACTGTTATTAGATAAAGATTGCACAGTTGCCATATTCAGTGCAAGGTATCATGATACCTGTTGAAATTTCTTAGAATTACGATTTTGTTTTTTGATGGAAATTCGTGGTATCGAGTGATTTGCGCATGTCTGTCGAGCATGGAAACCATCTTCAATAAAAATGCAGACAGTGTTGTCCTTTTCCAAAATGCAGTCCTATCGCTGCACTCGAAAGCGTTTTGAATACCTAACTTTGTTATTGAATATCTGAAGCACATTCGGCCATGAGTTGTTCTCGCGAAATATTATTTTATTATCAGTTCTGGTACGAATACGATAGCAGACTTCCGGGAACCAGTGGTGCCTGCTGTCAACTCTGAGTTGATTACATATGTGTTTCGTGTTCTATTCATCCCAACCTTCGTTTTGATGTATAATTTGTGGAAATGTAATCTGAATTTAAGGAATATGAGAAGTGAGAATATCAAAATGAACAAAGTTCCATTACTTATATAGCCCCTTAATAATATTTCACGAAAACAACTTGTGGCCAAATGTGCTTTACATATCCAAAAACAAAGCCAGGGGATCACAATTGTTCAAAACACGGCGACAGAGCTGCATGGGATAAATTCCAAAGCCTTTGCTTTTATTTACGTTGAATATACTTTCGATTTCCGGTCAACGTCATCCTACGGAAAAAGCATGTAAAAACAACGCCGTCTAAAATCAAATAATGAAAAAGATCGCCTTCATACAGTATACTGTTATTAGATAGAGGCTACACAGTTGCCATATTCAATGCAAGGTATCATGATGATACCTGTTGAAATTTCTTAGAATTACGATTTTGTGTTTCGATGGAAATTCGTGATATCGAGTGATTTGCGAATGTCTGTCGAGCATGGAACCGCCCTTAAGGGGCTATATAAGTAAAGGAATTTTGTTTATTTTGAAATTCTAACCTCTGATATTCCTTAAATTCAAACTAAATATACACAAATTATAAACCAAAATGAAGGCAAGGCGATAGAGAGCACGAAAAATATATGAAATCAACTCATAGAATTGACAGCAGGCACTAATGGTTCCTGAAAGTCTGCTACCGCATTCGCACCAGAACTGACAATAAAATAATATTTCCTGAGAACAACATGTGACCAAATGTGCTTCACATATCCAAGAACAAAGCTTGGGCATCCAAATCCTTCAAAACAACAGCGACAGAGCTGCATGGCTGTAAATTCTCAAAGTGACTGCTCTGTTAACATATAAGCTTCGCCTTAATACTGCATACTATCATTATAAATAGACCGCAAAGTTGCCACATCCAGTGCAAGGTATCATGACACCTGGTGAAATTTCTTAGAATTACGATTGTAGTCTCGTGGGTATCTATCGAGACTATATGAGAAAACTAGATATCAAAAGCACATGTACTAACTAAACTATTTACCAGACATTTTAACATCAGCAGGCGCTGTCAAAGATGTCTTGCAGTAATAGTTCACCAAATACCATCAATCCATAAATAACATTCATTCGTCTACATCAATCTTTATACATATTAAGATGGCGACGAACACACCATCAACAATATTGCGGATGCAATTCACACAATTGCATACGCGAAGTCCACATTTATAATATGGAAACAGTTTATAATAAAAGCATCATGGAAGATGCGTCTTTTCAGGTTGGTTATAAAAGCATCTTGTAGAAGAAAAACCGGAGGTTTAGATACCAGATAAGTCATTGCCTGATGTTCTACATTATGTGAAGCTGGCGATACAGTAACCGATGATTCAGATTGGCCTTCCGTATTAAAGATGACAGGTTTTCTTTGCTGATACATCTTGTTGATGCTCCGTGATCGAACATCCCATAGTTGAAGAGCTTTTCTATCGGTGGGTGTCAGTTTACTAATCAAAATCATAGCAATTCTCCAATGTAATATGACCGCCGGTGAGTTGCAAGGTTGAAGAGTAAAAGTCTGTGGTATTGTCCAGCGTTGATCCTTGCATAAATTAATCATGGCTATTTCATCAATTGGAGATATCTGTACATCTCTAGGAAGACTAGCTGAAGATACTACATTCATCAAATCCTGCAAGGTTCCATTTGGCCCAATAATAAGAGAGCAAAGTTTGTCAAGTATAATCATCTGATTTGACGGACGATTATCGTCACAATTCAAATCTCCATCCCAGAATGCTATAGGTATATGAGAATAATAACAATGCTTCTTCATTTTCTTTGTTACCATATTGCAATCCGAAATCGGACATTTAGAACCACTTTTCTTCCCACTAGGAGCTTCAATATGGATCTCACCAGTCTTTGATTGGTCGTGGGTTACCGCTCTGTTACTTGATGGTGTTAGTATAGATGAGATGTTACATGGTTTCTTTGTCGCTTTCTCATATAATCGACTGGAGTGTGGCGATTCATCAATTGCTCTCTTCTTATTACATCCCTTCGACCTTGGCTCCGAAGTGATAGCTGGCTGACTAGCGGGCACCACAATGTCGGTTTTAACTGCAGTGCGATCCCCTTTTGAGGATAAAGAAATCTGAATGCCAGACATTGTTCTACCCACCGGCTCACCACCCACATTATCAGCTGAACCAGAAGGAAATGCCTGTTCACTTTGTTTTTGGTAAGATGGTGGCCCTCCGTAAGAGAAGCAGATCTCCCCCCAGATGCAGTAATATCCGCCTTTATTATCAAGCCACCCCCTAAAGGGGAAGAAGCTTGTGTAGCAGCCATTGCGTCACCCGTGGGGCCATCCACCGAGTCACGGCCGAAGCAAACTTGACCCTCAGAAGTGGGACCCGAGACCCGAGTTGATCTCCCGCCAGTCGCCACACCGTCCACCTCTATAATCAAATTACTTCCCTTAGAGAGAGGAATATGACCCGTAGGCGCTGTGTCGACTCCTGGGCGACCCCAGACCCCATCCAGGTCCAGTTCCAGAAGGTCGTGGCTGAGGCTCCCTGGGTACCCAGGCTGATCTCCCCCCAGATACCACACCGTCCACCTCTATTGCCTGGTCGCTCACCAAAAGAGGCAGAGGGACCTGACCTGCAGACACAGTGACATCCATGGGGGCTATCCCCCAAGCCATTGGTGAACATATTTGTGGAGTCATACGATCTACCTCCAACTGCCGGACACGTAAAGCCCCCAGAGTGCACTACACCGCCTTTTTGAAATACTTTATCTAGGACTACCATTGGCCTAGACGTTGTATTACTCTCTGGGCGATCCACCAACCCACAGTCAGAGGCGCTGCTGGACTCCTTGCTTTCCTGTGATGAGGCTACCACGGCGCTTGCAGAGGAGAAGCAGTCATAGTAGTAGTGATCCTCTGTATTTCCGGCTGCGTCTTCAAACGTATATCCTGGCAGGAAGATTTTGAATAATTGGCCGAATATTTAGCCTGTGCAGTCCCAACACTTTTCTTGAAAGCAAATGTTTTTCCATCTAAAGAGGGGAAGATGCTCATCCAGCCAAGATTTTGAATAAAGAGTTTGACCACTCTTGCGTAACTGATTTATCCATTTACCATCTCCAGTATATTTTGCACTGGAATATTGTTGGATAATCAGTTCATTCATCTCTTTCTGAGTGATCACGTTTCTTGGCACCATAGCGAAGTCGTATATCAACTTATCTGCTGGTCTGAATAGCTTTCCCTCATCAGTCATTCGTCTCACATGTACAAGTATTTTAAAATTTGATGTACTCATTGTGCTTGTAATAAATAAAAATATTTAGTTATAAAAACAGTCTGTTTTAAAAGTTATATGCATGATCGGCACTGATATGTATCTAAATTCTTACCCCCCTCAGCAGTTACATTAACATATGATCCATGAAACCATTCATGACAATAGTCAAATTGTATCATAAATTGTCCGAGGTCTGGTTTTTGACAGAAACAATAGAGAGCTTCTTTAGAAGAATCAACTTCCTCAGTTGTTTGCTCTCCTGAATCTTTGTCTAGATAATTTTTCACCCTTCTCGGAATTATACGATCCTTACAAAGTTTCAATCTATAATGGTTAACTATTATGGTTCTATTTCTCAACTTGATTTCATATAGCTAAGGGGTCAATTTTGTTATGATCCCTGGTCCTTTCCATAAAGGAGATACGTTTTTAGATTTTTCCTTTTTAAAACGGATTTTTCTTTGCTCTTTGTGTCTGCAAAAGCAGAACACGTTTTAAAACACTACTTCTTAAAAAACAACAATCTGTTGCCGCTCATTGTGCACAAGTTAAAACACCATATATATTTTGCCCCTGTGTAAAACATTTACAAAACTTTCGAAAAATAACCTAGAGTAAATACTTTAATCCCCCAGGGTCCCAAGGCCACAAATTGGTATTGGCACAGCTTGGGGTGCTGTTTACTGGCCTATACATATAAATTGTATTTACATTTCCCGGCCTTCCAGGACAATATCCCTACGGAGATGTTTTGCATTTCTTGCATTTTTGACAATTTTTGCACCCCTCTTTCTCGTGTTTTCCTGCAATGCAGTAAATTGGAAATGGGTTAATTTCCAAAACATCTATTGAGTGTTCGTTTCCCTGTTGTATTTATGAACAACTGACAACAGGAATTTTGTCATTATATGGTGTGTGCACTTGTGTTTCAAAAGACTTCCAAATTTGTTCCACTTCAGAATTTATTTCTGTAGTGTCGCCAAATATTTCATTTGGACCAAGTTTACCGGTCTGATCAGAGCATGTGCTTTTTTCGGGGTTATTAAGTTCTCTGTTTTCACCCACATGTGCACCAGGCTCGTGAACCAGACTGGTATTTATATTTATACTGCCAAATATTTTGTTTGGGTTAAATTTAACAGTCTGGCCCAAACATGTGCTATTTTGGGGGTTAATCAGTTCTCTGTTTTCACCTACATGTACACCATGCTCGTGACCATGACTAGTATTTATTCACAGTAGAATATTTGACTGTTTAAAACTTGGATTATCTGAAGCTGGTTGTAAATTGTGATTACTTGTGCCAACTTTATTGTCACAAAAGAGATTAGTTGTGGAAGCCATTTGAGCAGCAAAACGAGATACTCTCATTTCAATAGATTTTATTTGAGCACTAGACACTTGACCATTTTGGGTGGTATCAACTCCAAATGAAGTATTTTACAATTCACGAATCTCATTAACAATACCAGCAAAAGCGGTCTGATCTCTCAACCAATTCTGAGAGGGTGAGAGTTGTGGTTTTCCACTCTCATTATTTTGATCTAAAGGAGAGCTCTGGTCTGTTGACAAAATGCCAGAAGTTGTTACATGGTTGATTTTGCCAGGTTTCAATTTTGATTGCACTGCTTTGAGATCTATCGAATTGTCAGATGACTTTAAATTTGAGTTGTTAGAAGTTGGTTTCATAATTTCATCTTTCTCAATGTTTAGCTTACTATTAGAAACTTTATCACAGAACAGATTTATTTGGGTAGATATTGTCTCCCTTTGAATGTTAACATTTGCCTGTTCTATTCCCATGACAGTCCGATGAGTAGCACGAACTTGTCTATCACTGTACAGATTGGCTTCTTCGGGCAAAGTTGGTAGAGGACATGTTGTCTTCCCTTGTTGAACCCGAGAGGCCACATCTGTTTCCTCGACAGCATGACATTGAGTGATGCCAACTTCATTTTTAACATCAGTCTCAGTTTTGCACTGATGGCTAAACTTTTTCTCCATTTTTTTAGGAGATCCAAATTTTTTATGTTTGGCTCTCTTTTTAACACAAGTGAACAAAACTCACTTGCTTCACCATCCAAACTCCAACCAAGATTTTCTACACATTAATGTGAGTTCCAGTCTTGCAACTGTGAATATTTTAAGAACTTATTTTTGTGTGGAGCCCAATCAGTCCTTCCATTATATATCAATGATTTGGGATATTTTGTGCATTTATCTTTACCCTCACTATCTCCTCTTCTATTATAATGAGGATTGGATGTCTGTGTGGGGGTTGTGGAATCAGAACTGTTAGCCCAAGAACATTAGGTTTCAATAGGGAAAAAAATCGGAGAAAGCTGATTTTTTCAGGGAATGTCGAGTACATGTCATTGAACGATTAGACAAAAGTCCCCTAAAATCCCAGTTGAGCTTTTTTTTCTACAGCCTTTTTTCGAAAACGCGTTTGAAAAAAATCAAAAAAAAATCGCACGAACTTTGTAACCTCGAAATGATCCAACTGTATTTTTTGTTTACGCGTATTTCGAGCTACATAATGTCTAATATACATTTACCTAGAGGAAAATGTGCATTCTGTGACAATTTCTGCGAAAAATAATTGAAAATTCACAAAAAAGTATCGGATTTAGGCAAAAAATGACGATTTTCCTAACGGATTTGCCCAAAGGGTCGTAGTACAGAACGGGATGTTAGTTGGACAGACGATAAAAAATCCACCACCATTTGAAGACTTTTATCATTGCTTACAAAATAGACATTATGGAAGACCCCCTCTGCTTCTGGCCGAGTTCCCCTTTTGGCATAAAATTCGTCAGCATGAGAACTCAACTATTTTCGGGCTTGGGACCGAACAGACACGTCTGTGTCTGGCAGCATTAGATCAATAAATAATATTTACAGAATGTACAAAAATCAATAAATAATATTTACAGAATGTACAAATCAATCAACATAGATTAAGTTACATTGACTATTAACAACGCTATATACAGAAATGACATGACCTATATACATATTATTCATCGAACTCAGAAATTTCCGACAGGACAGTGTTTCTGTGGTTGTTACAAGAATCCGAACTGCAATTACACAAACCTGAGCAAGAGAGTCCTGCCTTATTACACCCACACCTTTTTGTACAAGCACTCTTGCAACCACAACTGATCAGATTCAGTAGGTTATCGGGGGCACATGGCTTTGTGGCTGCAGTCGGTACAAGAAGTCCATTGTCTAGCGACCACCCCCAATCCGTTGGAGGAAGCGAAGTGCCCAGCCATTGTTGGACCTGGAGATAACATCTGTAGACATGTTGTTGTGCAGCATCGCTGCTTGGTGGGAGTGAGGCTAGGTCGATGGGTTTATTCAGTTTAGATTTTGCTACATAACGCTTGTAAGTGACATATCTATATTGGTCGAGAGAGGAAACAGTTTTACTCCCGTATAGGATCAGGAGAAGTTGATCCCCGGCAGCGGCTACAGCACTTGGTGTACTGTCATCCGCCAAAATTGTGTTGACATACTGTTGTGAGTCGCTAGTAACATCGGAGACAATTGTACTGAATACTTTCTTCTTACCAACTCGAAAGAGTGCAGAAGTAGTGTCACAACCACTTATAGAATGTGCTACAAGGAGGTTGCTTCTATGGTCACCCATTTTGGTTGCTATTTCACTAACTGAAACTAGTAAGTTTGGGGTAATGGAATACATCATGTGAATATTACATCCCGGTTGAACTCGAGAGGTAAGAATGACTAACAAGTCTGTGTCTGTTGCCACAACGACAACATTGTTGTCATCTTGAGCGATGTCAAGTGCAGTTTCGGCTATCAGTACATCAGCATCAGCCTGCTTGGACTGAATATTGATAGCAGATAGCTCCTGCATTAGAAGATCGATCAGTTGGGTTTTGTTCTTGGCATTTGCAAGGAAATCGGATTGGGGTGTGGTGGCTGGTAACTCGGGTGAGATATTGATATCAATGGAATACCTGTCTTTAGATCTACGGGCTTGTTCCATGCCCTTTGTCGACATTGTACAAGCATAACCATCAAAAACAACCACGACGTTCGCCCCAAAATGTCTCACTAGATAATTGGAATATGATGTACATATGTCCTCATATGACGACTGTTTAGGCCATACAACTGCCCTCAATAAAAATCCACCATCTACAACAAACAGAGAATGTTCTGGGATTTTAGTTTGCTCGGAACCGTATGTTTTGAGGATCTTACCGAGCGTGCTTTTCTGTGTCTTCCTCATTCCAGCAGAATCAAACAATGCTGGTGGGGCGAGTTCATATTTGAGATACTCTTCCATCTCTGCTTGTGACTGAATAACACATGTGATGCGGTTGAACAGAATTGTGGGATCAATCACTACCTTACTTCCACGGACTTTGATGCTATTTGCCATCGATGCGAAAGACTTCACAGTGTCAACACGTCGTAGTTTGATGCTGTTGAACGTTTTGCTTACAACATTCGATACGCAACATTCACCAATTTTGCGAACTTGGTCACAGTTCACAGTTTCGTCGGCCACAAGCCCGGTCGCTAAAGAGACTAATTGTAGTGGATCTCTATTCTGAAAGGGGGAATGCACTCTGAGCCAGTTCAATAATTTGGTGATATCATTGGCATCAGTCAATTGTGAACTTTGACGGAGATCCCGATGTTCTTCGCCATGACCAGTATGAACATGAACAAAATTTTCGAGAGCATTACATATCGGAAGGCAAAGAGGTAGTCCATGTACCCATTTCATAACAGTGCTATCGGTTATTCCCCTGCCATGTGTGAGACCACCAGGGAGCTTGAACATTCTCATTAAACACTGCTCTATGGTCTGATCAGAATATATCCCGTCCCAGAATTTATCTGAGCGCCTTATGGTAAAGTAACCTTTCTCAGTGAACAACTTCAAATCATCCTGTTGCATTATTTCTGTTAGCTCATTCATCTGCTGCAAATAGAGATGAGAACTTTTTGCGTATGCAAAATGACCACCTGCGTGAAATACTGGAATCATATTGCGAACACAATATGTGTGGAGTTCCCAGTCGCCTGTGCGCTCTGCTCTCAAGAACAACTGGAGAAGACCTATTTGCTCGTAGTATTGTACCCAAAGCTTTCCTGTGCGTCCTACGGACGCATTCTGGAGCAGTTCGTGTAATTTTGACAGTAGATGATTGTCACTTTCTTGATTGACAGCGTCAGCTGTTGTACAGTCACCTCTGGCAAGTCCACAGAATATTTCATTGACTTCTGTGCAGTCTATGTTATCTAGTGTTCGGCTTTCTTCAAACACAAGTTTTGTAATGGCAATTTGTGTTAGCAAATGGGCACGAACTGCTCTTGAATATGCATGACCACTGATCAAATGATGGATTGACCCACCAGCATAAACAGTCCCCCAAAGTTCATCCAAGCCGCTACCAGCCATGATCGAACCAATTGCCCCTAAATATGACATAATCATATGGAAGCCGCCGAGTGTTGTCTGTACAATACAAATTTGTTTATGAGTACACATCAAGGGCGTGCACACATTACATGCCAATGCATCTTGAGTATAAGCGAACACCACATTATGTGATTTAATCGAACATGGAAATTGAAACAATGATGCTATAATACGGTATTTGAATGAGAAAAGTCGATGCCGTTTGAATTTGAGTTTAGGGGGTATGGTTAATATTTCACACGTTTCACCAGTTCATTATGGAATAAATGACTATTGTTATATATCATTATAAAGCCACTGCTTTTCTGCAATTTTTGATATATAATTGCACTCCCAAAGTAGTCGTAGATTTGATTTAATGGACGTTGTGTACCGTTGTGTGTATGAAAACAATAAATTTTTTTTCGTAATTTTGTACATTTTCGTGAATATTTCACCATTGAGTGTGAGGATTGGTACAAAGTTGGCATTTTCTGTTGGGGATATGTATTCTCAATATAATTCAGCACGATATTTATGATTCTCACCCTTCTAAGGCGAATAAGAATGAGAAATATGGAGCTGGGTCGAATTTTTTTAAAAATTTTTTTTTCATCAAAAAAACGCTATAACTAAAAAAGCTCAACTCGGATTCGCGGGGACTTTTCACACTTTATCCGCAATGTGTGTCCCGGAAACATATAAAAAATCAGCTTTCTCCGATTTTTTTCTTTACTTTCTCATTTTTATGTCTAATGTGCCTGGACTATGTATGCAAACTGTTGTTGTTGTTGTGGCTGCTGCTGTTGTTCTAGAATGTAAATTTGAAATGGAGCATATACCGGGTATGGTGATTGCCACATATAGGCCTGTACCTGTGGATATTGGCTGGTAGAATGATATGAACTGTTTGGGTCCACATATTGTTGATTGGTGTTTCTCATACGTTTATCATTTATACATGTAGACTGGTTAAGCTCATATGTTCTGTAAATAGGCCCATGTCTACCTGGATCCCCATAATGTTGGTTGGTGTTATTCCCACATTCTCGATTGATATGTGTAGATTGGTTAAGTTCAAATGTTCTAAAGAGAGGAGGCTCCTTGTATTGTTCTGTGGTGTTATTCCCACTTTCTTGATTTACATATGTAGATTGGTTGATTTCATATGCTTGAAACAGAGGTCCATGCATATCAACTTTACTTTTGGTTGGATCTACAAGTTCGTAGTTTGGATGGTGGTCTCTCAACTGAAACTTGAAAATATTTCTAGTTAAGTTTTGTCAGTTATTTGGTTAATGGACTGAAATTAGTACTAGGAATTTCTCCAGCTTGTTATTTCAGTTCGGGTGTTTCTAATACTTGTGGTCTGCTAGCTGAAAGTGGCCAAATGATTTAGCCAGTTAATTTTTTCAACTAATTTAACAATTAATTTTTCAAATATTTAACATTTTCACAAAATACAGAAACCCAAGCAAGTAATTCTTCTTGCCTCTGGTTTCCCGTTCATGAATGTGAAATGTTGTGTGTAATAATACAATTCCAAAAATTTCAATTAAGAAAAAATTATAAGCAAGCCAATTCACATTAGATGAATAGAAAACCTACATGTATATACTGAAATATTTACTGAAGTAAACAGATTTTATTCCATCAGTATCTTTAGTCTAGAAATTTCAGCTAAGTGTTTTTTCTACAGTGGTCTATTAGCCGAAATATTTACTGAAGTAAACGGAATATTTTATTCCATCAGTATCTTCAGTCTAGAAATTTCAGCTAAGTAATTTTTTCTAACAGTGGTCTATTAGCTGAAAAAAGGCTGGGGTTAATTCACTCCATCTGAATTTCAGCATAAAAAATAATATTTCTATTGTTAGGTTAAATATTTTCTGAATTCTTCAGTTTATATAAATTTAACTGGGAAGTGGACGGAATATTTTACTCCGTCAGTATCTTCAACCAGAGTTTATAATAAAAAAAAAAAAAAAAAAAAAAAAAAAAAATGTTAGGAGCTGACAGTTGCTCGCCGTTGCTCGGTGGTTCTCTCCGGGTCCTCCGGCTTCCTCCACCCGCAAAACTGTCACGGTCATGGTTAGCCATTGTGCAGAAATATGTGACCTTAAACACCAATAAATAAATAAAATTTTTTTTTTTTTTTTTTTTTTTTTTTAATCAATGGTCCATTAGCTGAAAAAAATGGCTGGAGTATTCCACTCCACCTGGATTTCAGCTTAAATTCCACAGTGTTTTATTAAACACTTTTATATTTATTTGTGTAATCACAAATATTTTATTCAATAATAAACTATTTTATTATTGCAATAATTTGAGCAAAATATTGGCTCAAAAACAAATTCTCAGAATAATTTTATTCTGAACAGGTAATATCAGATGTGAAAAAAATAACGTGTGAAAACTTCAGAAAATTGTCATCAAAATTCAAATAATTTTAAGGACTCAATCAATTAATTATGAATATATGGAATCTTCAGTCACATAATATAATTAAATGCGAATGAAAAATTAATTATGAAAAGGCAAAGAATCAAAAAAGCAATCTCAAGTTTTCACATTTCAGCATTCAACACATCTGAATGTTTCCATTTGGAAAATGTAAACAAAGCATCACATGACTGTCACGTGATACATACAATTCACTTATTTTAGAATTTTCGCCGTAGACATTTCGTCCCAGCGTGTTGTTCCACCAATAAATAAATATTTTCATTGTACAATATCAATTTGAATTAAATATTTGTTTTGGAATTTTTTGCCGTAGGCATTTCGCCCCGGCGTGCTGTTCCAACAGCAAATAAATGTTGTCATTGTACAGTTACAATTTGAATTAAATGGTGAGGTGAACTTTGTGAATTTTTTTATGTTACTGCGAGTTTTTAACGTCAGGTTGTACATGTTAAAATTTTTTTTTGGTTGGGACAATCTTAATCAGGTCGGGCAAAAGCGCCAATCGATCTATAATAGATCAATTGGTCATAAAGAGATCAATTGGGCTATAAGATTTGTACGGTAATCGTTTTGAGGATCAATATTTGTTGCTGCGCTAAAAATCGCACTCGAAAATAGGGTACAGTGAACGCGACTCGATATCGGCTTCATATATCAGGGCCGAAATATTCTGTTGATCGATGTATAGGTATTGAAAAACGTATAATTTGAAGTTAAAACTATGTTATTTCAGAAAACCCTCTATTCAACTCCAAATATCAAAATATTTCCAGCAAGTTTCTGAAACCTTTTTCCACAGTAGTTGCTTTGCGCAATTCTCGGCAGGAAATGAACAGTCGATGACGATTTAAACCTGTTGAAAGGGTACGATCTCGAGTAAACTGGTAAGTATAACCTATACATCAGATTTGTACGGTGACCTGAATCTGCAATAACATAGAATTTTCGTGTTGCACGGGACATTGCAGTCATCCCATACTTTTACCAAAGGAATCGTGTTTTCTCAAGTTGTTCATGCACAGGGATCTCGTGTTCCTAACTTTTGGCATGACAGATCACTTCTGAAAGGTATTTAAGTGGGAGAAAGAAACTTGTATACCATGAATTACCTGTAAAGAAGACAAGAAGGAAGCTTTATAATATACACAATCAAGATGGTATGTTTTATTCTTGATAATTAAATGTCCATGCTATCCTCTCCTTCCATTTCCCCTCTTTCATCAACAGAACTCTGCGTGCCTGCAAAATAAACGACCAGTATATATATATAAAATATAAACAATTAATTTTGCACTCCAGCATTTCAAAAATAAATGTTGTATTATTACACAGTGGGTGTTCGGCCATGCTTCTGACAACAACACATCCCATTGTGACCTGGGCAGCACTATCAACTTGCAGTTGGCGGCGGGTGTGGGTGCGGTATCAACAAGGGTAAAAATATTGTATTATAACAAGTTAGGGGCCACCAGGGTTATTACAAATCATCGAAGAGTGCCTACAGGCACTCTCCGATAATTTGTAATAAAGCAAATAATCTGTTTAAACGCATTTCTATTTTCTTGTAACTGAATATGAAACACAGGCAAAGAATATGAATACATTAGCAGCGAACCTTCAATTTTAGAGCCATGGTAGTGACTTCCAGGGGTAATACTTTTTGCCGGTAAAAAGGACGGTATCCGGTAAAAAGGACGGTAAGTGTATAAAACTGTGTTTTAAAGTACTAAATGTACAGCTGAATGTGTGAAAAGTGACAATTTAATGAAGCGTACGCAATAATAAGTATATAGAAGGAAGATTAAGTATTGTTTGTTTTATTGTAGACTATTTTCAAATTATAAATGGTTTCTCTCCCAACACCTTTCTGTTAAATCCCCTCGTAGTGAACAGAAACATCTAAATGTTACACACACACGAATTAGTTACACTTAATTACACCTCCATCAAGCGAGTATGATAATATTCACCCCGTCGTGCACCTCAGCGAAATCGTTGTTTTCCTTGCACAAAATGGCGTGTCGAGCAGTGTCGATGGAAAAATGATCTATTTTATCTTGAAAATAGTCTACAATAAAACAAACAATACTTAATCTTCCTTCTATATACTTATTATTGCGTACGGTTCATTAAATTGTCACTTTTCACACATTCAGCTGTACATTTAGTACTTTAAAACACAGTTTTATACACTTACCGTCCTTTTTACCGGATACCGTCCTTTTTACCGGCAAAAAGTATTACCCCTGGAAGTCACTACCATGGCTCTAGTGAAAATTGAAGGTTCGCTGCTAATGTATTCATATTCTTTGCCTGTGTTTCATATTCAGTTACAAGAAAATAGAAATGCGTGTAAACAGATTATTTGCTTTATTACAAATTATCGGAGAGTGCCTGTAGGCACTCTTCGATGATTTGTAATAACCCTGGTGGCCCCTAACTTGTTATAATACAATATTTTTACCCTTGTTGATACCCCACCCACACCCGCCGCCAACTGCAAGTTGATAGTGCTGCCCAGGTCACAATGGGATGTGTTGTTGTCAGAAGCATGGCCGAACACCCACTGTGTAATAATACGACATTTATTTTTGAAATGCTGGAGTGCAAAATTAATTGTTTATATTTTATATATATATACTGGTCGTTTATTTTGCAGGCATGCAGAGTTCTGTTGATAAAAGAGGGAAAATGGAAGGAGAGGATAGCATGGACATTTAATTATCAAGAATAATACATACCATCTTGATTGTGTATATTATAAAGCTTCCTTCTTGTCTTCTTGACAGGTAATTCATGGTATACAAGTTTCTTTCTCCCACTTAAATACCTTTCAGAAGTGATCTGTCATGCCAAAAGTTAGGAACACGAGATCCCTGTGCATGAACAACTTGAGAAAACACGATTCCTTTGGTAAAAGTATGGGATGACTGCAATGTCCCGTGCAACACGAAAATTCTATGTTATTGCAGATTCAGGTCACCTTACAAATCTGATGTATAGGTTATACTTACCAGTTTACTCGAGATCGTACCCTTTCAACAGGTTTAAATCGTCATCGACTGTTCATTTCCTGCCGAGAATTGCGCAAAGCAACTACTGTGGAAAAAGGTTTCAGAAACTTGCTGGAAATATTTTGATATTTGGAGTTGAATAGAGGGTTTTCTGAAATAACATAGTTTTAACTTCAAATTATACGTTTTTCAATACCTATACATCGATCAACAGAATATTTCGGCCCTGATATATGAAGCCGATATCGAGTCGCGTTCACTGTACCCTATTTTCGAGTGCGATTTTTAGCGCAGCAACAAATATTGATCCTCAAAACGATTACCGTACAAATCTTATAGCCCAATTGATCTCTTTATGACCAATTGATCTATTATAGATCGATTGGCGCTTTTGCCCGACCTGTTTCAAGCTCGAAAAGCTCCACAGCGCGAAATGTAGTCTCTTGGGTATCTATCGAGACTATATGAGAAAACTAGATATCAAAAGCACATGTACTAACTAAACTATTTACCTGACATTTTAACATCAGCAGGCGCTGTCAAAGATGTCTTGCAGTAATAGTTCACCAAATACCATCAATCCATAAATAACATTCATTCGTCGACATCACTCTTTATACATATTAAGATGGCGACGAACACAGCATCAACAATATGGCGGATGCAATTCACACAATTGCATACGTGAAGTCCACATTTATAATATGGAAACAGTTTATAATAAAAGCATCATGGAAGATGCGGCTCTTCAAGTTGGTTATAAAAGCATAACACCATTAATAAAGATGAATACATTGGAAACAATCTGTGTCAAATACAATACATGTTTTTAAGACGAAGATCCATGGCCAAATGCGCAGATTGTCTTCTCCAGAATCCGGATGTCACATGACTTCCAGTATGTTATTTCTCGTGCAGTGAGTACAGTTCAGAGTGGGATGTTTAATCCTATTTTACTACACGATTTTGTTTTTTTATGGAAATTCGTGGTATCGAGTGATTTGCGCATGTCCGCTGAACATGGAATCCATCTTCAATAAAAAATGCAGACAGTGTTATCCTTTTCCCATATGCAGTCCTATCGCTGCATTCGAAAGTGTTTTGAATGCCTAGCTTTGTTCTTGGATATGTGAAGCACATTTGGCCACAAGTTGTTCTCATGAAATATTATTTTATTATCAGTTCTGGTACGAATACGGTAGCAGACTTCCAGGAACCAGTAGTGCCTGCTGTCAACTCTATGAGTTGATTACATACATGTTTCGTGTTCTATACATCGCAACCTTCATTTTGATGTATAATGTGTGTATATTTAATTTGAATTAAAGGAATATGAGAGGTGGAAACTTCAAAATAAACAAAATTCCCTTACTTATATAGCCCCATAATAAGAAACCCGCTACTAATCGAGTCCTCACAAACACTCTCCGATACCCTAGATGTAGAAGGAAAATCCACCCGACACCAAACCCATCACCCAAATACATAACTACAAATTTACCCTCCCCACCCCATTTCTTGACCAGAAACCGAGTAATTTTGGTGTACAAATAAGGAGCAGAATTTAACCCAAACGGGAGAACAAGAAATTTGAAATATTGTGTTTCACCCTCAATTCTCCACGAAAAGCCAAGGAATTCTCTATGTGGTGGGAAAATTTCAATGTGATGACATGCTGCATGTATATCAAACTTAAGGGGTTGCCCAACGTAACTTTGGGCATTTGTTTGTAAATTTTCACAACGCCCTAAATACGAATTAAAGCGGTGAATAACGACATATTTTATACCAAAATAATGACAAAAGTATACAACACCCGAATTTACCCACTTTTGGAAATTTAAAAAAAAATGTTTTGCCAGCCACATAAGTAACCGTCAGGGTTAACAAGGAATAGATCGGTAATTCGAATGTCTGAGTTGTGAATAAAAGACTCCACACTCTATACTCGGAGAACGCATATTTATCATTTCATCACCAACGTGGTGAGAATGCTCAGGGGAAAATGGATGACCACAAACGCTTCATTCTGTTTGTCCGACACGTTGTTGTGATCACGTGAGTTTTGGGGTGAAGTTGTGAAATGATTTCATTTCCCACGATCTGAAATCTTCAAACATTTCACTGCTGTTTTTGAATCTGGCAGGCGATGTATACGGTCCCTAGACCTACAACTCACGAAACATTCATAGGAAAATATTCAACTGACAATGTGATAAATGCGAGATACAGTCCATAGCAGTACTGTTGCATTCCAAAACTGTACAATGTGACACAAGTGTCTGCAAGGGATTAATACGCCACCAATTCGAACTACTATTATTTGGTTGGTGACGATGATCAGAACATAAAAGTGGAAAATTATATTTGAAAACAGAAATATATTCACATCAACATACATTACAATCGTCACAATTGTATATTTACGAAAAAATAATTTTACTGTCACCGAACTATATTAGTGACGTAAAGAAGGCTCGATGAAGTCTGCTACGAAAAAAGAACACCAATGTCAAGGAGAATTATCAGAAAGGTTTTTTTCCTGTTCACCAAATATTGAGAAATGTCGTACCATCGTAAATATAAATATCTCCCTCACACAACCGCATTGTGTATAAGACGGATCAACGTCGATTTTGAGCGCTGGTAGCACCAACAGGTTGGGAAAATCTATCTGTGTTGACACTCTGTGGTCAGAAATAGTCTATTAGAGAAATTCCGCTAGAAGGACAAAAATTCACACGAATTACCGAAATGTGACCACAACGTGTCATAAGTGTTTAGATGAATGAATTTTAGTAACAAACACAATTCCGACATTGTTCAGGCCGGTAACCCTCCGCCTATAAAATTAGTACTGATAAGCAGATCAGTTATTAATGTTCTTAAATCTCATGATAAAACACCAGTCAAGCTTCCCCAAACAGCAACTACGGAAGGCCGATAGTTCCAAAACAAATGAAGCATACCAGATCATGTACATAAATGAATTGGAAGCCAGGATGTCTACCTAAGTGTGGCCGATTGGTGAAAGTATTCAGCATGCATGGCAGGTTATTTTTGTTGTTGTGGTCACACTTGAACATTCAAATGATACTCTTGGCAGCTTTCACTGCTCAAGCAACCCCAGAAATGGACACATATAACACTAAATGAGGAAGTTTGGCAGTTCACCCTTTCTTGGTGTATCAACCTCATCGTATGTTACCAATTTGATACAGATCTCAAGAAAAATGGCACAGGATTGTGGGGGGGGGGGGGGGGGAGGGGGTGTATGGTCACACCAGACTCACAAAAGCCACAATGGACATTCTTCATTTTTCATTGATGCACTCTCTCATGACTCCATACTTATTCTTCTGAACTGTGCGGGTTTGACACTTAGTGAACTTCATAAAAGGCAAACAAACACAAGAAAAATGGCAGCCCTTTTAAAATGCAGGCTTCCTAAATTACAATTTATCTTGTGGTCTGTTCCTTGCAAGAATGATAAAAAGATTGCTCCGAGTCTGTACTAGAAGGATTGCAGAATTTAACTATTCAACAAATTTAAGGTATTTTATTGTCTAAAATATGGTCGGTTACTTATGCCATATCAGACTTTCAGGCGGTGCTATCTACCACATGGCAGCAGTTTCATGGCACATTTCAGTTTCCACATGTTCTATGTTTCAGTCCAAGCATTTTGGTATATAATTTATTAGGGTTATTCATTTTGGGTCTTGTTTAGACTTTGAAGAAAATTACGTGAAATTTGACCAAAATTAGGTTGGACGTCCTCTTAAACATCCAGGACGATCTCTGAAGATATAAAAACACAGTTCTTATATCGTCATATTTAACATACTGCTTAACCAAGTGTTTATTGATCTCCCGTAAATCTAAAATCAGTCGTTTCTTGTAAGAACTCTGAACGGAAACCGTTAATGGATTAACAACAAACGGAGCATCCCAACATTTAACAATCAAACCCTTAACCAATAAATCAGATATAGCTTCGGCCACACATGCCGAGTGATTCAAGGCGGAAGCATTATTTCTATGAACTTTGGAAGTCGGACAAGAAGAAAAAGGTATCTTATACCCCCCCCCCCCCGAAGGTTCGGAACTCCTGAAATAACTTTAGTTGGAGCACTATTGGACACTGATTGGCACACGTTGACACTCTCAATGCCACCACTATGAGACACACTATTAGATCTAGGCCGAAACACCTGCTGTTTTTCTTTAACATTCTAAAATTTCTTTTTATGAAGTGCCCTGTTTTCAGCTTTGATAAGTTTGCTTTCATCATCGGAATCACTCGCAGGTGGATTGGATTCATATTGATGAACAGTCTCTCAACACCGGGTGAAGAATCGGCAATCTTGATCAGTTTAATTCGCTGCTTGATATTCTCTATGCTATCTGTCAGGATATCTTTTGCATAATCTAACTTATTATTGTCTATACTCCACAGAATCTGTTTAAGACTGTCACTTAAATCCGAATTGAACTGATCCTGAATTTTATGACCATTTTGTTTCCAGTTGAATTCAGACTCAGTTTTCAGTGTTTTCACTTCTAGAGCAACAACTGAAGCTGAACCTTGTATGTCGTTTTTTAACGTTTCTATATTACTGGCAACCAGTTCTTCCAACTCGAGTTTTTGACTTTTAACGGCATCCAAAATATCTTGAAGAGAAGGCTCCGGCATTGTAAAAAACAGATGATAAACCGGGATGATTGGAAAATCATTCAATGCAACGGTCAAGCGAACACAAAATTTCGTGGTCACAACTTGGCGTGCCCGTGCAGAATGAACAGTGAAAACCAATTACCCAGAATACTGAGTCGTCATACCCCGATGCGTTGCATCAATTCCACATCCAAGGAGAAATAAATTTCATACTAATTCACTCTGTTCAAACGTATGAAATGATACTACTCGCATCTTGAATGAAAGATGCCTCGGTTGTCGAGAGGAGAACGAATTTAATCACATTGATCATTCGTGTCTTACGATGGAATGGAAAGACATCGTCACCATGTATTTCATGCCCGCATTGGAATACGTCCGACGCAACAATGTGATCGAATGTTGGAATCAGTTCGTGTTTTGCGTGGGAGAACCCAAGCCCAGAAGAGTTGAAGTTAGCGCATCGATGTCTCACCACCGAAGACAGGGGACGCGTTTTGGAATATTTGTTGGGAAAGGGGAGACGGCAAAAAAAAATTTCCATTAAATAATAAGGGATGAAAATAAAAAAAATACGTAAAAATAATAGATATAAATAAATAAATAAATAAATAAATAAATAAATAAATAAATAAATAAATAAATAAATAAATAAATAAATAAATAAAATGAAAATGGAACTTCGAAGTAAAAACATCTATCTATTGTTAGAGAAGTTGGAGCCCACGGCACCTCTTCTACTACCAGAAAGTAGTGACGACATGGGGCACAGGTATCGAATTGAAAAAATCAATAAAATTCAATCATATCTGACACGAGAGAGAGATTCTCGTCATTCACTCAATAAGAAATATTCCAAATTAGAATTTGTGAACGGTGTGGATTTGACTCTCATCAGTCTATTGTCGATCGCCATCGTTGCTCTTCCAGTCGTATTACCCGTAGAGGGATTGGCTTTGACTGCCTGATTCGTTAGTATGATCGGAAAATTTCTCGCTAAGAAATTATCCGTGAAGGCCAGGAAGCACGAACACATCAGTGTTTTGGCCAATGCAAAGATTGACACCGTGTCGATAAGATCTCCCTAGCATTGAAAGATGGTATGATTTCGGACGGCGAATACGCCAACATATTGAACGAAAAACAAAAATATGAAGTCATGAAAGCGAAGATAAGAGTCAAGAGTCGTCAGATCATCAAGGAAGAAATGAAGGATTTTCTCGTGGAAAAAGGTAGGGAAGAAGCGAGACGATCGTTTCGTACATTGTTGGATCCCAAAACGATTCTGTCAAGGTGATAGCTAAAAGTTGCGATTTTGTTGTTTAAAAGTGTAGATATTTTCGATAATACTTCTGCCTGGGTTAAATGTAAAGCAAGATAGACATGTGACAGACCCCAAAAACAGGCTTGACGCTAATTCAAGAGATTCTAAATAAGGGTATGAAATTTAATGTCCATTATGGCGCACGTGTTCAACGCCATATGGGCTTCTGATAACAGGTCAATAGTAAAAGAGACAATATTCTCTTCTGTATCATTATCTGGGTAATTAAAGACCAGTTAAATTGTAATTGTTGGAACCAGTGCATCACATATGTTCTGGACACACACCCATATTACGCATCTATCCTGTCTCTTAATGTCAAAATATACCAAAATGCGAGTCTTTCAAGGGAATTTTAAAGCGATTGTTAAATTAAGAGAGATCTAAGCGGCCAAGTTCAAGTGAAGCGATTAACTGAGAATAAATGCTCTGGCTATCTAAATAAAAATCGGGTGATTTCTCGAAAAATTCATTCCAGCCAATTCCAGTCGGAAGGTGTGTAAGGCTGTGGGTCGTTGCGAGTAGATGGGGAGGTCCCATGCTATAGGTTAGAGAAGGTGCCGCATCGGTGCGAAAGTAAAGGCACGTTGTGATGTAGGGGGGGGGGGGGGGGGGCACAGAGCTCATATTTAGAATAAGAGCAGTCGCGGGCCAAGTCGGTGGCCATATATGAGAATAGGATCAGGAATAGGAAGTACGAGATCAGGGAGCTACATGCATTTAGGTAAACGGCATTACCTGTTTTAGAAGACAAGACATACAGAGGCAGTTGGCCTGAGGGCACCCAGAAAAGGGCCGAATTTAGCCTTGGCCGTCGAGGGTCATAGGCACCGAGATTGAAAGTCCGCGTATTGTCGTAACCCAGTGAGGGTTGTAACTTGTAAGGAACCGATTGTAGTTTGTTAACGGTTGCGAAGCGTAGTGGCATAGCAGCCAAAGAAGTAAAAGCTGTGACGTTGAGGTCTAGGGACCGTATTAAGAGCTTGAGTAAGCGCTGGAATAGCTCGCGAGATAAGATAGTTTTAGGCGGTGCGAGAATTGGTAATGTTGAGAACACTTTGCAGAATATTTTTATGTAAGCTTTGTTAAGTAGAAAGCTGAAGGCGAAGAATAACTTAACCCCGTGAGAGCCAGACGAGGCGCAAAGTGATCGTGAACTGTGGTAGACGCCGATTGAATTGTGACTGAACTGTGAGAACGCTGGTAGAGTCACACAAGCAGAACATTATAAGAGTTAAGCCCGACTGACGGCGAAGTTAACCCTGCGAGGAGGAAGCAACGAGAAGTGAATAGACACTTTGTATTTATCACAAACCGTGAGAAGATGAAGATGATGTGAGGTCGACCCAGCGGACACAGCTAGCTGTGGGAGACGTCGAGAGCCCTAAAGAATAAACTATTATCGCGTAATTAGTGTATTCTTGTGGATAATTTTGTGAGTAATTTGTTTCATATTATATTTCTTCGTACATGTAAATAAATAATCTTTTCAGTGAATTATCGTTGATCACCCTTTGGCGTTGTAAGCCACAGGCACCTTCAGCCTCACATCTGAACTAATTGTTTATACAAATAATTGTGTACTGTAAAAAAAACAGGTCGCTTCTCACGAGAAAATTCATTCAATTTTTATCCATTCAAGTTCAGTGAGGAACAACGTAAACCTTTTAGAGCTTTAAAGCGTGATTTTATATTTTGACAACACCCAGTTTTATTCCTATGCAAACATTTCTAAGTTTTGCATTCACGCTCCCATTAACAATTTCCAGTGATACGCAACTACTATAGTTTTTTTTTGTTGTATTTTGTTATTAGGGTTTAACGACACATTAACAGCCAGGGCCATATCATATCGATGACAGTTTTACGGGTGGGGGAAGCCGGAGTACCATTAGAGAACCACCGAGCAACGACGAGTAGCTGTCAGCTCTCCAACATCGTAACTCTGAACTCTGCACCACGGCACAGGCAGGGTTAGATTGGTTGAAGACATGCGCACCTTCGACGTGCAGTACGCCTTAGTACACAGCGTCATCGTGCCCCCATGTGGGCAATCGGGGTTAAGTGCCTTGCCCAAGGACACAACGCGGGAGCACGAATCAGTCGCTGAAATGGTCACCCATCCAACTACTCAGCGCTCTCGACGTTGCTTAACTTCGGTGATCTGACAAGAACCGGTTACCGCGACACCGCCCCGGTTACCGCGACACCGCCACGACACCTACTACTAAAGTGGAAGGAAAAATTGAATGAGAATAGATTCTTTCCGAAGGAATTCATGAATATTAACCCTAAAAGTATTTTTTTCGTGCTTTCCTCGAGAAAAAATTGAATGTGGATAGATGTTTTCCGAATGAATTCATGAATATTAACCCTAAAAGTATTTTTTCTGTTGCTTTCCTCGAGAAAAAATTGAATGAGGACAGATGTTTTCCGAAGGAATTCATGAATATTAACCCTAAAAGTATTTATTTTCGTTCTTTCCTCAAGAACAAATTGAATGAGGATAGATGTTATCCGAAGGAATTCATGAATATTAACCCTAAAAGTATTTTTTTTTCGTGCTTTCCTTTAGAAAAAATTGAATGAGGATAGATATTTTGCGAATGAATTGCATAAATATTAACCATATAATGTCAAATTTGTAAGAAGGATATTAACCCTAAAAGTATTTGTTTCATTGAATGAGGATAGATGTTTTCCGAATGAATTCATGAATATTAACCCTAAAAGATATTTTTTTATTCATGCTTCCCTCGAGAAAAAATTGAATGAGTTTTGATGTTTTTCCGAATGAATTCATAAATATTAACTCTATAATGTCAAATCTGTAAGAAGGATATCAACTCTAAAAGTATTTGTTTCGTTGAATGAGGATAGATGTTTTCCGAATGAATTCATGAATATTAACCCTAAAAGATTTTTTTTATTCGTGCTTTCCCCGAGAAAAAATTGAATGAGGATAGACGTTTTTTTCCGAATGAATTCATAAATATTAACCCTATAATGTCAAATCTGTAAGAAGAATATTAACCCCAAAAGTATTTGTTTCGGTGTTTTGGAAAATGAATTGAAAACTCAAATTTACCATTGAAAAAGTATGTGATTCTGAAGGATTTAAACCGTATTTCTGGATTAGTTCGTTCGATACATTTGGATAAATTTGGATAAATATTAGGCCCATATATCCAACATAAACTATCGTGATTAAACCCTTCAATCTTATCCGCTAAATCATCGACAAATCGTCGTGATATCTGTAGATGAGATCCAGAGACGTTTCGCTCAGTTTTAACGGTAAGACACCTTTTCCATAATCCTGTGTTAACCCACTACCTTCCACGTCTGTTAATTCAATAGGATCGTAAGATTTTAACCTGTAAATTTTAGTGCCAAACTTGAAATAGCGTTCGACCCTCTTTAATTTTAATGCCGAATTTTTAGGTGTGGAGTACGGAAGCCTATTAGCTTCACGTCGTTTTTAGTTATTAAATTGTAACTACAATTTAATAAATTGTAACTACAATTTAGCTAAATTGTAGTTACAATTTAATAAATTGTAGTTACAATTTAGCTAAATTGTACTTACAATTTAATAAATTGTAACTACAATTTAGCTAAATTATAGTTACAATTTAATAAATTGTAGTTACAATTTAGCTAAATTGTACTTACAATTTAATAAATTGTAACTACAATTTAGCTCCTGTACTTTTATTGGTCAAGCTAAATTGTAGCTGCAATTTAACTGACCAATCGTGTTCGTTGTTTTGTTTTCACTGAAAATGGCCTGAATAATCTCTTTCTTTGAGAAGTTTCACACATTCCCCCCGTGTTTAGTCAGTCCTGCTGCAAAATCTAACAATAGAAATGGGAAAATAAAATCATCGTCATTTTATTATAAATATAATTATTTTTATTTTGTTATCAATGGGCATAATTTGAGTATTATTGGGTAACATTGGCAACTTGGGTGGGATTGTGTATCATTGGTTTAAAACACACGCCGTAAGTAAGTGAGGGCCAAGGTAGCGCCGATCTGCGTGGGCCTGTAGATTCAAGTAGTGCACAAGATCAACCACGTTGTGGCCCCGCGGGAGAAAATTTGTTTAATCCAAAAGGAAAGGGATCCATTTCCTGGCACCTGAACCTCTCAAAAACATCATTTCACGCGATTCATGTTGCATATTTGAGAGAATGTTATCGTTTTGCACAATTCTGTGTGAAATGTGGGATCCCCTAAATGAGTGAAGCCCTGGGCGTTTGCCAGTCTGGCCAGTCCTCATCAATTGGTGGAAAGGTTTTGTGTACGACTTTTGGTGATAATATAGAACAAATACAGGGAGAAGGGCGTGCACAGTGGGTGGGGAGACAAAGTCATAATTATACAAAATTGAAAATGGTTGCTTTTAAAACAAAAACTTCGACAAGTTATGCCTTCAAGAAAATTAATTACAAATTGCATAAATTGTTTGTTTTTCACCGTGTGTCCCGCCCCTGACTGCTGACCAAATGCAGATAGCTTGGTTTCGCCCGGCGAGTTCATGATTCCACATTTTAGTCACATACATCCCCAATTTCTGGATTCGATCCGAGCTAAAGCACTTGGCGCCAAAATCTACTCCCATGATTTGAAATACCTTGACTTTATTCTCTCAGCATGCAACCATGACATTCATAAAATAACTTCAAACCCCACAAGTGACGAGAAGGTTATTTTTGTTAGGCCTAACTAGTTATTGTGGTTTCATGACACTTTCAACGACCAGTGTTGTATTATATCGGTTACAGGTTTACGGATGGAGGATGCCAGAGCACCCAGAGAGAACCACCTAGTAACGATGAACACCTACCAGCTACCCAACATCATAACTCCACCCTGCAGCATAGGCAGGGTTGGGGCGATTGACAACAAAAGGAAGTCGACAGTGGTTTATATACCTCAATACACAGAGTCATCGTGCCCAATGTGCGCACTGGGATGAAATGCCGTGCCCATTTGACAATAAGTGTCGCTCTTATGGCTTAACGAGCTTGAACTCAGAACCTCGAGCACAAAAGTTAAGCCGTCTGTCAGTGATTCACCACTACCCATAAATTTATCATAACAGTATCCTCATGGAATTAACTCGAATTGAGGATGACCTCCATGCTATCATATTTTACCAGTTGAGAATGTTGGTTTTTCTTTACAAATTTTCAAGCATTTTGGAGCTGGGTGTGCCTTCAAAGACTGAAATATTTCCGGGTCGGGAAAACATCCTCAAAACGCTTACCCTCTTTGGGACGCAATGTTTCTCACTACCGGTACTATAACACCTAAATCCTGCCGGTCTGAGTGTTATGATAGTGAGCCAATTTCAAGCTATCGCCCAAAAATGCCACGCCTTCCGTGTTTCCTAGGCTACACATATTACATTCCCTTCCTATCGAACACTCTTTTTAATGCCCCCCCCCCCCCCCCCACACACCGCAGTTCTAGTGATTTCGATCTAACCCTAAACAACAGTGACCCCAAGCGAACCACCACGATAACGTTCAAGAGTGGGCGCCTCTTTCTTACTTAGCCAGTCAAATAAGCTTTTAGATTTAACACCCACCCTCTCATTCCCATTACAATCCTCTAAAATTCTATAAAAACTCGCCGACTGATACTGTTTTAAACTCCTAATATTTACCCCTCAAATTGACGATTTTCGACTATTTCAAGTGTAAATGCAGGATTGAGTAGAGAGCCATGGTATGTGTGAATGCCACTGATTTGCCACTTAAATTGCAGCTACAATTTAGAATGACCAACGAAAGCACAGACGCTAAATTGTAACTACAATTTATTAAATTGTAACTACAATTTAGCTAAATTGTAACTACAATTTATTAAATTGTAACTACAATTTATTAAATTGTAACTACAATTTAGCTAAATTATAGTTACAATTTATTAAATTGTAAGTACAATTTAGCTAAATTGTAGTTACAATTTATTAAATTGTAAGTACAATTTAGCTAAATTGTAACTACAATTTATTAAATTGTAACTACAATTTAGCTAAATTGTAGTTACAATTTAATAAATTGTAGCTACAATTTAGCGCATGTGTCTTTATTGGTAATGCTAAATTGTAGCTGCAATTTAAGTGGCCAATCAGTGGCATTCGCACGTGCCATGGCTCACTACTCAATCCTGCATTTACACTTGAAATAGTCGAAAACCATCAATTTGAGGGGCAAATATTAGGACTTTAAAACAGTATCAGTCGGCGAGTTTTTTTTATAGAATTATTGAGGATTGTAATGGGAATGAGAGGGTGGGTGTTGAATCTAAAAGCTTATTTGACGGGCTAAGTAAGAAAGAGGCGCCCGCTCTTGAACGTTATCTTGGTGGTTCGTTTGGGGTCACTGTTGTTCAGGGTCAGATCGAAATCACTAGAACTGCGGGGGGCGGGGGCATTAAAAAGAGTGTTAGAAAGAAAGGGAATGTAATATGTGTAGCCTAGGAAACACGGAAGCCGTGCCATTTTTGGGCGATAGCTTGAAATTGGCTCACTATCATAACACTCAGACCGGCAGGATTTAGGTGTTATAGTACCGGTAGGGAGAAAAATTGCGTCCCAAAGAGGGTAAGCGATTTGAGGATGTTTTCCCGACCCGGAAAAATTTCAGTCTTTGAAGGCACACCCGGCTCCAAAATGCTTGAACATTTGTAAAGGAAAACCAACATTCTCAATTGGTAAAATATGATAGCATGGAGGTCATCCTCAATTCGCGTTAATTCCATGCGGATAGTGTTATGATAAATTTAGGGGTAGTGGTGAATCACTGATAGATGGCTTGACTTTTGTGCTCGAGGTTCTGAGTTCAAGCTCGATAAGCCATAAGAGCGACTCCCATTGTATAATTGACAAGGCATTTCATGCCAGTGCACACATTGGGCACGATGACTCTGTGTATTGAGGTAAAAAACCACTATCGACTTACTTCTGTTGTCAATCGCTCCAACCCTGCCTATGCTGCAGGGTGGAGTTATGATGTTGGGTAGCTTGTAGGTGTTCATCGTTTCTAGGTGATTCTCTCTGGGCACTCTGGCTTCCTCCATCCGTAAACCTGTCACCGACGTAACACAACACTGGTCGTTGAAAGTGTCATGAAACCAAAATAACTAATAAGGCCTAACAAAATAACCTTCTCGTCACTTGTGGGGTTTGCAGTGGTTTTATGAATGTCCTGGTTGCATGCTGAAAGAATAAAGCCAAGGTATTTCAAATCATGGGAGTAGATTTTGGCGCTGAGTGCTTTAGCTCGGATCGAATCCAGAAATAGAGGATGTATGTGACTAAGATGTAAAATCATGAACTCGCCGGGCGAAACCAAGATATCTGCATTTGGTCAGGGGCGGGGCACACGGGGATAAACAAATAATTTATGCAATTTTTTATTAATTTTCTTGAAGGCAGAATTTGTTGAAGTTTTTGTTTTAAAAGCAACCATTTTGAACTTTGTATAATTATGACAATACCTCCCCGCCCACTCTGCACGCCCTTCTCCCTATATATGTTCTATATTATCACCAAAAGTCGTACACAAAACCTTTCCACCAATTGTTCAGGAATGGCCAGACTGACAAACGCCCAGGGCTTCACTCATTTAGGGGGTCCCACATTTCACACGGAATTGTGCAAAACGATTACATTCTCTCAAATATGCAACATGAATCGTGTGAAACTATGTTTTTGAGAGGTTCAAGTGCCAGGAGATGGCTCCTCTTCCTTTTGGATTAAACAAATTTTCTCCCGCGGGGCCACAACATGGTTGATCTAGTACATTACTCGAACCTACAGGCCCATGCAGATCGGTGCTACCTAGGGCCCTCTATTTCTTACGGCATGTGTTTTATCCCAATGATACACAATGACACCCAAGTTGCCAATGTTACTCAGTAATACTCAATTTATGCCCAATGATATCCAAAATAAAAATAATTATATTTATAATAAAATGATGATGATTTTATTTTCCATTTCTGTTGTTTGATTTTGTTGCCGTGACTGACTCAATCGGCGGAATGTGTGAAACATCTCAAAGAAAGAGATTATTCAGACCATTTTCAGCGAAAACAAAACAACGAACCCGATTGGCCAGTTAAATTGCAGCTACAATTTAGCTTGACCAATAAAAGTACAGGAGCTAAATTGTAGTTACAATTTATTAAATTGTAAGTACAATTTAGCTAAATTGTAACTACAATTTATTAAATTGTAACTACAATTTAGCTAAATTGTAGTTACAATTTATTAAATTGTAAGTACAATTTAGCTAAATTGTAACTACAATTTATTAAATTGTAACTACAATTTAGCTAAATTGTAGTTACAATTTATTAAATTGTAGTTACAATTTAATAACTAAAAACGACGTGAAGCTAATAGGCTTCCGTAGTGGAGGACGTCATGACTGTTAAATTGTTTTATGCCGTAGTTTTGTTTGAAACTTTTTCTTTTATAAAATATTAAATTTTGTGGGATTTTTTTTAATTGATAATAATGATTAATTGTAAAAAAAATATTTTGTTTTTGTTTTTTCTTCTTATATATATATATATATATATATATATATATATATATATATATATATATATATATATATATATATATATATATATATATATATATATATATATATATAATTACACTGTTAATGTAGTAATACGTTTTGGGTCCAAATACTCAATTCCCATTCGTCAGCTGGATGAAAACGTCATGACCAAATGTAATTCATTTTCCAATGAATACATTTGGTCGAACTTTAACCCGCATTTACGATAGAGCGCAATTGACAGCATGTAATTCGGGCGGTGTTTGGGTGGGTTTTTAACTTTTCCCGCAGTTATCAACTTCGCTGCTGTTTCTTTGGTGATATTTCCCAACTGTGGCATAAAGACCGTTACTAAAATACTCGTTTTCATTTCTAAAGTTGTGAAAATTAAAAATCAGAGTTGTGCGCTTTGTCTTTTGTGTGAGGGTGGTTTTTCGCCTCGTTCGCTCGTACATGTTTTATTTCGTCTTTCTGCTTTGTTGCTTGGTAAAAAGTAGTTTAAACAATTACGGAATGTAATTATAAGAATTGAATGCAATTTTTATAATCGTTATTGGAGTACGAACGTGTGGGAATGGGTACAAATTGTATGAATCCCTTCCGGATTCATACATAATTTGTGCCCATTCCCTCACGTTCATACTCCAATAAAGATTATAAAAATTGCATTCAATTCTTAAGTAAAAAAAATAAAAATAACTTTTTACAGTTTTTTTTCTTTAATGACAAAAACAATTTTATCCATCATTCGACTCACGGCACATACACACACCCATTTTTCAATCGCGACCCCACCCCCCCCCCCGCCACCTCCACCAGATCGTCATAGAGCTAATTTTTCAGACTCGCGCGCTCGATCTCGAACGGTCTCGAGTTTTTACTGTACCAATCTACGAATTCACCCTCGATCGAACCGTCGTCCTTTTCTTTTACCGCGGGAATCTGCGTCCCAGATCGAGTTTTTTACCGGACCAACTCGCCTCGATCGAAACCCCTTCGTCTCTGTTCCCGTGGGGGAAATTCCGCGTCTCAAGTCGTGTTTTTCTGGACCAATTTTCGCATTCACCTCGATCGAACCCTCGTCTTTTACCGTGAGAATCGACGTTCGATCGCGTATTTTTTCTAGCCCGAATTGTAAAAAAACACATGCGCACCTTCGACGTGCAGTACACCTCAGTACACAGCGTCATCGTGCCCCCATGTAGGCAATCGGGGCTGAGTGCCTTGCCCAAGGACACAACGCGGGAGCACGAAGCAGTCGCTGAAATGGTCACCCATCCAACTACTCACCGCGCTCGACGTTGCTTAACTTTGGTGATCTGACAAGAACCGGTTACCGCGACGCCACCGCGATACCTACTACTATAGTGGAAGGAAAAATTGAATAAGAATAGATTCTTTCCGAATGAATTCACGAATATTAACCCTAAAAATATAAAATAGACCTCAACTGTATGCTTTACCAGACGTTAACAGCAATTATAATGTCTGGATTACGTTGTCTTGGGATGGATTTGGTACTTTTATGTCTCTAAGATTACGATCAATTTCAGGTAATCGATTTTTTAACAGATGCATACATTTTAGCGTTTGCTGCCACTTACTGCAAGAAATGATCCGAAATCCATCGAAACTGAATCAGTACGAGAGAAACATAGCTTTCGAAAATATGAGGGAGGTTTTGGATCCGCCCCTTATTTCACCACTCATTGGTGGTGTTAAAATATATACATACAAAAAAAACATGGCCCGGCAAAAAAATGGGAGGGGCTGGGGGCTGAAGCGTTCCGCGTTCTCTGCGGTACATTAGAACAATCAGGGGCTAAACTTGACTTCAGTTCCCAAATCAACTCACTCCATGTAATAGAGGTTGGGCTTAGCCCTCCTCATACTATCAATCCCCGAATGACGCCCACCTATAATGAGGAATTTTAATTACAGAATATACTTAAAATATACTCACATAAACCATATATCAATGTAAAAGCCAAAGGCACTAAAAAACACTTCTTGACCAGATGACAAAACCTCATGTTTCTTTTCACTGTGCAGATTAATAAACTGACACAGATTTATGTTGCGTGGTGAAGTGTGCATTTTGTTGAATAACCTTTTGAATGAACCGACAATTGAATCAAACAACCTCTGTTGTGACGTATACTTCAGAATAACAGTAGTCTATTCGGTACACATTTTAACCCTTTGAACTCTTATATCTTCTATTCCAGTTCAATGGCAACATTCAGAAGAGACCATATTTATTTATTTATTTATTGGTGTTTAAGGTCGCATACTGATGCAAAATGGCTAATCGTGACCGTGATTGTTTTACGGGTGGAGGATGCTGGAGTACCCGGAGAGAACCACCGATGATCGACGAGCAACTGTCAGCTCATCAACATTCTAACTCTGTTCAAGCTCCGCTCAAGCAGGGTTACAGCGGTTGAAGACGTGTACCATCGACGTGCAGAGCGCTTTAGTACACGGCGCCATCGTGCTCCCATTGAGGCAACCGAGATAAAGTGCCTTGTCCAAGGACACAACGCGGGTCGTCCAGGACGGGATCGAACTCGGGACCTCTACCATAGAAGTCCAACAGTCTGCCACTGAACCACCGCGTCACCGTACTCCCCAGTCCATATTCATTATTTGGGGATAGACCAATCAATATTTTCAACGTGCAGCCCCGGGGCTGCACATTGAAAATATTGATTGGTCTACGCCACACATTTACTGAACAGCCATCCCATTTATTGGGGTTGTAACATATAAGGTTCCTTGTCGGAAAACGGTCCGCTCGGATTCAAAGGGTTAATAACGTAATCTTAACATTTAACCAGGCGTAATGCCAGGAATCTATATTATGGGGGAGCACATGGATTTTGGGGGGGGGGGGGGGGGATCAAGCATTTTTATGCCGTATAGGCTTAACACGAAGATCGAAGTCTTCAGTTTGGGGAAAAGTATTAAGGTGAAGTCCTTCTCGCGTTAGTCAGGTCGTGGGCAAGTATATTTTGCAAAAGTTTCTCCGTGGCCTCCCCACCACTCAGTGGCTACGCCACTCCATTTAACATGTCCGAATTCTTAGTAAAATAACGTCAAATGCTATGCTATGCTAACATATCGTCTGAGCGATCGATTCGCACTCCCGCGTTGTTCCCTTGGGCAAGGCACTCAACCCCGACTGTCCACAAGGGGGCACGATGACTCCGTGTACTAAGGCGCACTGCAGGTCGATGGTGCGCATTGGCTTCTTTTCATGCATGGCTTTCTCGGCAGGAATAAGATAAAACTCTCACTAAAACCCCCATTGACAAAGGGGAGAACGTTGGAAGGCATCGTTCAAGAAATTCCCCAAATTGATGATACCAAGTTTGATGCCGTTCACTCGTTGGACTACGAGTACCCCTCAATATTATGTACAATCACCATGTGAACACATTGGATGGAGATGAGAGATTTATGGTCACCCTAGAGCTCGGCCGTACGCAAAGGGAACCATCTGGCCTTTGCGTGAACAGACGTCTCATAGCCTCGTTGTGTTTTTAGGGTAGATTCGTCTTCTGGGTTTTTTTACTTTATATTTAGAAATATAAGCGTTATTAAACGACCGGTATTCTCCGAATATAATGATAATGCACAAGACTTACTCACATTCCAGCATCAAGAATGCGTCATAAATATACTTTGGCCCAACACAAATCAAAATGAATCTATTCCCCGACCGAATGTTCAAATTCTCCCCGGGATCTCCGGCGTTCTCAAGTTGTTGTCTCCTGTCGTCTCTCCACTCCATAACATCTTGTCTCTCAGATCTTCTGAGTATCAAAGTACTTTGCGTATCAGATTCCACTTTTGACGTTAATGGCTCTCCTGTTTCACTAACTGTCACTGCCTGTGTACTTTATTTGCTATAACACTATAACGGCACTTTATCATGCACTTCCGGGTGCACTTCCCTGGATGCACTTTGGAGTCTCGTTCCGAGTCATTCACTCACCGTCAACCATTTAAACATACAATGCGTATGCCTGAGATTTGCATGGCTTACACTCATCCTCCTCCGAGCTCATAGGTTGAATCGACTCTACGAGCTCTCGACAGCACACTCTAAATTTACTTCCGCATTATCCGGACCCGTCCAACTGTATATATGGCTCTCAAGGCCCTCGCACTGATCGCTTCACTTAAGCTACTGACTTATTCAACTGTCCTAAATGACCTCTCGCCATATAAAAGGTTCACTTAGCCCAATAACTTACTCTAATGCACTAAAGAGCCTCGGGGAGTACCGACAGAGGGAGGGGATTGAGTGTATGGGCTGGCCAGCAAGATCCCCTGACCTCAATCCAATCGAACATCTCTGGAATGAGTTGCAGCTTGCAATTTAAGCCCGTCTAGTCCAGCCAAGAAGTGTTCAGGAGCTTGGTGCCATTCTGGTCCAAGAATGGAACAACATCCCACAAAGGACCACAGAAACGTGACTGGGGGCTTGAGAAGGCGTTGCCAAGCTGTAATTAACAGTAATGGGTCTCATACTCGATATTGAACCCAGACCAGTTCGCTCTATCAACTTTTTGGCACATTGAAAAAATTCTTCTTTTACCAAAAATATCCGTTTTGCATGGTTATCGTATTCAAAAGCTAAACAATAATGTCAAACACAAATAAAATATTATTTTCTGTAATTAAATAATTAAAGAGATAATTAAATAAAACGTTTTTACACTTTTCATAATATTTCAACTAAAACGTAAAACAGGTAGTTGGATGTACTTGGTGCTTAGCGAACTTTGAGTAGTATATTTGCATTGGGTCATCTGGCAAGAGGATATGATTTGGAGACAGTACTTACTATTAAATTCTATCCAAGAAATATTGAAGAAAACGACAGAGATGTTCTTCGTTGGTTTGAGCAAATCTATGGACAGTATTTAAAATGACCGTGTGGGAATAAAAATCAGACGTCAAAACAAACCCCACAGAGAAGTTGTTTCAGTTACACATTTTTATTTCTACCAAGTTTTTTTTTATATACGGCAAGATTTCAAATGAAAAAAACACCTCATTTCCTATTAAATAAATGCCACAGCAAATTATTATATAACACAGATAGTTTTTTTTAAAAATATCTTATACTTTTTTTTCAATCAGCTTGATTGAATGATGCCATTTTACCACTGTAGCTTTTTCAAAGATAGAAAAGAATCAACCAATTTTACAAAAAAACTCGATGTACAAGTTTTCAGAGATATGTGACCTCAGATCTCGGTATATATCCGTTTTCACTTTTTCGTGGGAATAAAGTTAAAAAATTTAGAATAAATCTTAATAATCGTAACCCTTTGAACACTAGCGGTATCTTTCATGCCAGTTCAATGGCAGTAATTAGAAGAGTCCATATTCATTGTATGGGTAGACCAATAAATATTTTCAACGTGCAGCCTTGGGGCTGCACGTTGAAAATATTGATTGGTCTGCCCCACACATTTACTGAACAGCCATCCTATTTAATAATGTTATGGCGTATCATCTTCTTGGCCGGAAAAGCGGCCACTCGGGTTCAAAGGGTTAATAATTTGTTTATCAAACAATTTCTGATATGTCGAAATGTCAGGTAAGCCCATGGGACTTGTTTTATTACCGCGACCCTATGTCCCAATAGTAAATAAGAGCGGCGCGTAACGTTGCATAATACTCGTTATCTAATTGTACATAACTACTGTTGTTATTCAACCAATAACATCGAATCGAACCCCGGTTCGAACTTAACCAGCATTTTGTATGACTGAGACACAAATCAAGTTTGGTGCTGATCTACAAATCCAAACTCAAGTTATCGTCCGAAAACCAAACTTTCTAAATCAGACTGTACCATAACTCTGGTTCGGAAACTAGAATCAAACATAAAATGACACCTGCGCAAGTTCTAGTGATGGGTAATTTATGTGCCAAGTTTGAAAATGATTGGACAATATGTGGCTGAGAAACACTCCGAACAAAAATCAATCAATCCAGACGGACGGACGACGGGTGGACAACCCATTTACACTATACGACCGTTTTTTTTTCAAAAGGGCGTATAGAAAGAGTTAAGCGTCACTTCTCTTTTTTCTGTGAGTGTTCTGTTGTGATATTGAATGCATACCTATACAATTTTATATTGTGAACAGTCTTTTCATACTTTTCACAATACAAAATTTGATTGTTAATCATACGATCACTGCTGATTTTTATTACTTTCCAAAGTGCGATTTACTGGGATTTCCGGGTTTGATTATAAACGAGAACTTCACAAGTGAATTATGCAATCAACAATTGTGTCACGTATCCGTGCGCGCAAACGGAGACGCTTTGCCGTGGGTGTAATGGGGACTTCATTGGTTTTTTGTTTTTTCACCTAATATGAAAAGAAGACGACACTCGCAAAAAAAATCTTGAATAGCTATTATTTTCATTTTTTGTCTCAAAAACATAGGTTATGACCCCTCATTGGAACGAGCTCGTCGAGATCGTTCCAATGAGGGGTCATAACCTATGTTTTTGAGACAAAAAATGAAAAAATAATGAAAATTAATTGGCGATTTTTGAGAATAGCGCTGGTCGTTACGTTAGGTAAAGGGTTAAATAATATAATTATCGTTAATAATGAAATGTAATAAACAGAGTAATCGTTTGACTGGACTGGTTACGTGAAATAATTCATTCGAGGCGAGGGACTATATTGTAAAACACTCGTGCGCATTCGTCAAAGAGACCACAATGCTTACCACTAAGTTTTGTTTTGCATTTTGTTTTTTCTTCTTGTGCTTTTAGAAAGCCTAAAAAAAAGAAACTAAATACTGTTTAGATATTTTTCTCCTGGGGCTTGTGATAGGGTTCCCATAAACTCAGTGATGATGTAGGTGCAAGCATTTAACACTAGATTCCCCATTCCCCAGAAGTAACGATATTGGTCCAAAATTTACTGTAGGATTTCTCATAGACATCTTGGACTTACAAACCTCTAAACGTCGGGGAATTACGTGTCCAAGTCATTCGACTGCGAAATTTACTACGGGAATTTCCATAGGATTGCCTTATTGAACTCACAGAAGCCTACACTGACACCCGTACCTTAATCAATAGCTTTACCGAAAAGGTCAGTTAGTTGCAAGACTTTTAGTAAATCCAGACTGCAATTGTGACAACAAATTATATTATTCAGAGAAGTTCCATATCTTTTTAAAAATACATTTCTCGAACACTCTTCCCAGGCTACTGATAAGAGATGCTGGACGGCAATTAGAAAAAGAAGGTTGGAGGATTCTTTTCTAGAACAGAACTAACAATTTAGCAATTTTACAGTATCTTCATCGAGTTCAAAACAAGCGCAGTTCTATTTTTCTTAGCGGAGTTGTGGTCTAAATTACCCAATTTTCAGGAATATTGAGTTTGTTACGAGATAACGCAGACAAACGTCAACTGATTTGATTGATATATGGTATATGAGCCTTTCACAAGAATACAGTGATTGAGTTCGAAAACAAGAGCCATGTAACTTTTGTGTACGGCGCAGTTATGGCCCCCAGTTTGTTGATTTGTTTAATGAATTTCGAGCTCGTTTGCGCGATAACTCAAACAAGCTTCAACCAGTTTTTAAATTTTTTTTGGTATCTGTGTATTCCACCAATATTATCTTAATCGTGTTTTCTTAGTACAGTTATGGTCCTTAATTTGTTCATTTTCACGAAGTCTGAGCCGGTTAACGTGATGACTCAACGTCGCTGATTTGATTGGTATTTGATATACGAGTCTTTCATAACAGGCCTGAATGCCCAGACTTTTCTTAGCAGAATACTCAGTTTATTTTCGCAAATGTTGAGCTCATCAGCGTACAATGTTCACGAATGCAATCTTAATCTGAGCCACCTCTGGACAGAGTCACCCACCTCCACCCTCTCAACAAATTGAAACGATTCCCACATCTGCGATGCGTACTCCTTGTTACCCTACATTCTAGCTTTCTACATTTTGCATGCAAAGGAGTTTGTTCCTATTATGCCGGAAGACTCGGGCACTATTTCAGTTCATACAGCAAGGTTTGGGGGTCAGCATAATGATTCACGAAGTGTGCTTCTAATTAATCAACGTGTAGGTAACAAACTTACGTGCCGGCCATCAATTCTTTCTTTTGGAATTAACCAATCAGGTCGATTCATTCCATGGCTAGTCTGTAAGTCAGATGCCGTGCGGTTTTTCTAATCATTCTGTTTTGCGACAGCGAAGCGAACACATTTCGGAAATCTTTTCTTTTGCTTTCCCACCATAGCCTTCTATCTTCTGTTTTTAATCTAGGTTCTCTTGCGCCTGTTTTTGTATAGATATCCCATGCTTTCCTAGGGTTTTCCTGTTTGGTGGCAATTGTACATTCAGTGGCGAGTACACCCATTGCATTAGCTCTGTCAGTTCTGGTTCTCCATTTTCGCTGTACACAGTTAAATCTGGAAGTCCTGTCACGAATTGTGCACTTATTTTGACATAATTTTTCACAGAAATTGCGCTAAATCTCCCAATCGAATGACATCCAAAGCACAAACTACAAAGCACAAGCAATGTTTCAGCCAATGAACCTCCGGATTGAACCCGGAGGTCCATTGGCAGAATTATTTATTTATTATTATTTATTGGTGTTAAAGGTCACATACTTATGCACAATGGCTAATGATGACCGTGACAGTTTTAAGGGTGGAGGAAGCCGGAGTACCCGGAGAGAACCACCGAGCAACGACGAGCAGCTGCCAGTTCCCCAACATCGTAACTCCGCACTGCAGCACAGGCAAGGTTAGATTGGTTGAAAACATGCTCACCATCGACGTGCAGTTCGCCTTATAAATCGACGTCACCGTGTTCCCGCGGGGGCAATCGAGATTAAGTGCCTTGCCCAAGGACACAACGCTGGCCATTGGCAGAAAGATTACTTATGCATACATGTAGAACATATGTACAGAATTTGTCAATCTTACTTTTATCATGGCCCACAGATCAACGCACAAAGTGACGTGCTATTTGCGGGAACTTCATGGCAGGACTTCTGGCGTTAGCTGTATTTGTGCACAATTAACAGTGTTTCAACCTCATGTTAACTGTTCTCATATCCAAAACGAAAATAAACCGTACAAAGACGATCAATACGATTATAGAATAACTCTTTTGATATGATGTAGTAATTCTATTAGGTTGTTTCCTAAATCGTGTTAACCTTGACAATGCAACCGAAGACTGCTCGGAGGCTCATACAAGGTCATGATTCAACGCTGATTGCTTTACTGCATTCTGTTGGAATACGCGATGCTCTCTAGATAAAGTATGCATCAAGAATCGTAATAGAACTCTACAGCAAGGGTCAAGGACATGGATACAAGACATACTATGTGAAATATTTATATAACGGTAAAGACAACACAAAGAGATTGACGTTTTGTACATATGACAAGTCTCAATTATGTACCTTAGAAGGGGGCGCGGTGGCGTTCGTGTAACCGGTTCTTGTCAGATCACCGAAGTTAAGCAACCTCGAGCCTGCCTAGTCCTTGGATGGGTGACCGTCTGAACGATCGATTCGGACTCCCGCGTTGTGTCCTTGGGCAAGCCACTTGATCCCGATTGTCCACCTGGGTGCACGATGACGCCGTGTACTAAGGCGCACTGCACGTCAATGGAGCGCATGTCTTCAACCAATCTAACCCTGCGTGTGCTGCAGTGCGGAATTACGATGTTGGGGGGCTGGCAGTTGCTCGACGTTGTTCGGTGGTTTTCTCCGTGTACTCTGGCTTCCTCCACCCAAACAACTATCACCGACACGATATGACCTTGGCTGTTAAAGTGTCGTTAAATCCCAATAAATAAATAATAAATAATGTATCTTGGAGGAGTTTGTTCAATTCGTGATCAGTGACAATCTGAAATCAATTGATTTTGAAAACTATCACTCAGCATGTCCACAGGCGCTTAGAAATGTCGGAACAACCGCGACCAGTATCCCACAGGCCATTATTGTGTGGTGGTGGTGGTGTGGGGGGGGGGGGGGTATTCGGCCTCCTCGCCTTTTAGGCCAACAATGTTCAAAATGTTTGAAAACAAAATAAGGGATGAATCTTGACAATTCTCACCTTACTACCCCAGATGATATGTTTGCGCATTTAATGGCTTGTCGGTGATGGATTAGGGATCGCTCCAGTGTGGTGTCAGATTTCGCTGTGTATGAAATTGTATAAGAGCACAGATGTAACCAAGTCCTTCTCATATGGGACCCGCAAAAAATCAGTGACCGTGCAAAGTGTTATTATTGTGTACAGTTCTAATCTTCGATGTGGCAATTATAGAGCACATAACTGGTGAGTAGTTAGGGGAGCCACTAAAGACCTGAGCATTTTTAACACTGAGTTTTCCATAGGGCCCATAGGGTTAGTGTTAAATTGTGAAACTTATAGACCCAAGAACTTATAGACCCAAAACCTATAGATCCAAATGTCTGTAACTTATAGACCCAAAATGCTTGCATATGTAGTGGCTCCGCACCATGCCCTATGGTCAACGCCTATAGTACATTTTTTGGCTTATAAGTTTCACTGGAGGATAAGGGAACTGTTTTTTGTCTTTTTATAACAAAGATTTGTGTATGTGAACATGACAAGATATCTCTTTCTAATATTGTGTGTAGCCCTTATAAGGGCTACCACGAAGGTACATTTGAAAACACACTCATTTTGTGAGAGCAGCAAATTATTGATAGGTTAGAATGACAAACAGAGATAATAAGAAATAGGATGAATGGGTTTAACTTCTATCCTGGATTTTTTGCCAAGCTAAATTCAATAACTTGAACCCAGATTTTTAGGAATCCTCATAGAATTCACTTAAATCTGGATACAGGTTACTGAATTTAACCTCCCATTTTTATAGTGTCTTTCTGGCTGCCAGTTAAGATCAGGATACAAGTTAATGTTCTTCACCCGGTATTTCTCCAGTTCATAACCGCGGGCAGCTGAGAACTGCCTTTTCCCTGTCTTTCACTCTGACTCATCAATAAGTTGCTGTCCCCACTGTCGAGTGTATTTCTGAGGTCCACCACTTCTCCTCATATGACCGAAAATATCTTCAGCTAATTGGCGTCTCCTTGCTTTTTCTCTCTCCACTCTGATAGATTCTTCTTCTTGTCGGCGATTCCAATCAGCATTAGACATTTCCCCGGACCTCCACATTCTGTATTCTTTTATATCGAGAGAGTACTTCATATTTTCTCAAAATGAATTGTTTGGAATGCGTGTTAGATTATATACACAATGCGAGGATCCAAAATGCACCAAAGAACACTCATATGACAACTCGATCGAGTGTGGGAAAAAATGTTGACATCGGACACATGTGATAGTAAATGTCCGTTATCAACATTTTTTTCCGCACTCGACCAATTTGTCGCCTGAGCGTTCTTTGGTGCATTTTCAATCCTTGCATTGTCTCTAAAACCCTGCTGGAGATATCATAACATCATTTTCTTATCATCAATCATGAGAATTGATCTATCCATCGAGGTAAAGATTCCATCATTAGAATGCAATTATGGGGAGCGAAAAGTGAAGAAGGAGAGAGAGAGGAGTGCAATACTATTCCAACCACATCGGTTGTGGTGAAGTGAAGATGGAGAGAGGGGAGCGCAATGCTATTCCAATGAGTAATCTGCGAAAATTGGCAAGAAAAGCTGGCGTGGATAATATCTCACCATTGTCACTTAATGAAGGTGAAGAAGCCTTTCACTGTTTTGTTCGAAAAATGATGAGAAATACCTACCATTACGCAACAATTAGGGGAAGAGGTTCACAACATCTTTATAATCAAAAGGATGTCAAGAGAGCCGGCAAGAGAAACAGAATAAAGTTTGTGAACTAAACATTTTTTTGTTCAGTAAAACGGTCCTTATAAGGGCCACCATATTCTTCGAAAGAGATATCACGTTTACACACTGTGCTTTATGAACGGTGCATTTCAGTGCTACCACAATGGAATGAATTGAATTTTTGTACAGTTGTATTTTCATCACTCAATTCAAAAGAGGTCAACCTCATAGCTCCCGCACTAGATTTCCCTGTCATGACATATTTTTATGTTTGCAAATTAATTTTGTTTTACCTAAAACAATTTGGGTGAAACAAAAAAAATTTATGTAAACAAAATTAATTTGCAAACATTAAAATATTGTTTTTGTTCTGAAATGTTTTTTTCTGTTTTGCAAGTTTTTTATTTTGTAAGAAAATATTTTTGGTGTTTGCAAATTAATTTCATGAAAAAAAACTTTTTCATAAAATTAATTTGCAAACACAAAAAATATTTTATAAGAAAATAATTTTTGTGTTTGCAAATTAATTTTATGAAAAAGTATTTTTCATAAAATTAATTTGCAAACACAAAAAATATTTTTCTTATAAAATATTTTTGTTCTAAAATGCTTTTTCTATTTTGCAATTTTTTTTATTTTTATAAATAAAAATCCTGAGTTAGAAAAAATCCCCTGTTTAAATAATAAAATATTATTATCTTCTCAATCCGAAAATTTTATTCCATGAATATTTACAGATTTGTAAATGTCTTTTATGAAAATGTCATTTTCAGAAATGTTTCAGAGTTCCTTGGCAAGTTTTCCTATTTTAGATTTACAGTCTTTAGCTTTTCGTTTTCTTGTAACTTTCTTTGGCGGTTCCTCTTTCTCTGGAAATAATACTTTTAATTCATTATCAGTTTCCATTTTTGTTTCTTTGGGTATGTCCATATTATATAATAATGTATGGTCACTATAATTAAACTCTGGTAACACAGTTTCTGTTAATTCAACTTTCTTATTTGTAAAGTTTGTTTTTTGTTGATGTAGAGGTGGTAGTGGTATCATGTTCATCCCTGTATAGAGAGGTTGTTGAGGTTTTACAGCAGGTGGTGGGGGCAAGCTGAAACCTGTAATCGGTAATCCATCTGTACGCTCTATCTGTTCAGGTCACTGAAAACCTGTAGTCTATTGAGGTTGTACAACAGCTGGTGAACCCCATTTGGGTTGAGACACAGAGTAAGCTTTTTCAATCCACATTCATTAATCCAATGTCCTTTTTGATGACAATGGCAACATGGCCCTTTGTCTGCGCATGTATTGGCCCAATGTCCTTTCTGATGACAAATGGAACAAATCATCTATTTAGGTGCTGATATCAACTTATAAAGTTCATTGACAAGTCTTTTTACTTCTCCCCATTTAGATGGCTTATAGTAAATACTTTTAGCATCACTTGCATTTTCTAATCTTCGATCTGTAACTTTATCTGTCTTTAACTTTGGAGCATTTTGAAAACATGTCTTGTCTTCTTTGTTCCCCATAAGCAAGCGTGAAATAGCCTAAGATTCTTGCACTTTTTATACTCTCCTTTAATGTACATTTAAATGTACATTTAAATGTCTAATAACATGCATTTACACACTACTGTTTAAATATACATTCATTTGGTTGCAAACAGTTTTGCTATCTGTTACACCCAATGACCTCTGGATACTATACACCAGTTGTTAAATGTATTAGTGATTTTTAATACGGCTGTTGATTGAAAGATACACTAACAAATAAAAGCTGTAACATATTTACCATAGGATTTTCTCATAGAGTTGGTGGATAAATAAAAACGTTTTTGAACACATCATTTACCAATGTTCTTAACATTTTGTGCAATGTGAATTCATAACACTTTTGAAATAATGGCTTTTCAATTGTGTATAAAAAACTCCCATTTATTAACAGTATAATTCAATGGATGATAAATGTACATTTAAATGTACGTTAAAGGAAAGTATAAAATGTGGGGGAATCTTATGCTGTTTCACACTTGCTTTTTGGGAAACAAGAAGACAAGACATATTTTCACAGCTAGAAAATAGAAGAAAAGATGAAGAGAGCTTTTGAAGAATGCAGTGAGACAGAGGGTGAAATAGAAGAAAACACGAAACAGAGAGTAGAAACCACAAGAGATTTACATACCATCCATCCTCTCCTACAAAGAACATTCCATTCCAAGTCCCATATGTGTAGAATAACCTTCAGACAATTTAATCAGAAGAATCCATTTGTCATCCTTAGAAAGGTATTTGAAAGCATGGTGAAAGACAATGATCCATTGAGAATATCAGTTAACCATCCAGGATTAGAAATAGAATACAATGATCCAATGAGAATACCAGTTAGTCATCCAGGATTAGAAATAGGTATATTTATCCCATTTACTAAGGCTTCGGCTATCACTGGTAACACCATATTAGATGAAATAGAAAAAAGTTATACAATCAAATGATAACTTTACTATCCATGATGGGCAATTATCTTTAGAAATAACACACACTTCTCTACCACAAAGGTCCGGACGACATGCACCAATTTCATTTGCAACTGTTGATAAAATGTTCGGAAACAAGAAAAGTATTATTGAAATTAAAAATGTTAATAATTCAATGTGTCTCAAATGGGGCATTGTGGTGGGAAACTGTCATGTTGATAGAGATAATTCAGAACTTTGGCAAAAGAAATGGAAAAATATTAGATGTTCTAATAGACTGACACAAGAGTGGGAAGTTAAGGCATTGATGGACAAAGCAGGTCTTGATTATAACATTCCTTGTGGATATGATAAAAGCAAGACCTACTTTATCCAAAGTATGTCATCAAAATTCATCCACTGTATGCAAAAAGTGAATTTTTATTCAAACCTCCAAATACCACCACTGATAGTAAAGTTATTCATATATACTACCATGACCAGCATTTTGCTACCATCACTACACAATTACATGGTTTTAGGACATCACTACCATTGTGCATTTTGTAGTAAAGGGTTCAACCAGAGAGAACGTCACACGTGTAAATGTGGTTGTGTTTGCTATGCTCCAACAAAATTTATTCCTGAACACCCTGTCACCTGTTACAGTTGTAATAGATAATTTAGACGTTTGTCAAGCTATAATAACCATATCACTACAAAAAGAAAAGAAGAAAAAATAATTTGTCAGTTAGTTAAAAAATGTAAACACTGCAAGTCATTAATATATCCAACAAAAGGAAAACACATTTTTGAAAGATTCAAAAATGTAAATATTGTCAACAAGTAGTTGTTCCTGATCACCAGTGTTTCATTTCAAAATACACTTCACCCAAGGATGAAAACTACAAGCATTTCATTTGTATTTTTTTTATTTTGAATCCACCCGAGACTGAGGAGTTCATATCCCAAATTTCTGTGTTGCTCATCATGCACGGTCACTGAGAAGGCCTTGGTTGCCTGTGGGGAATGTATTTGCAAACCTATAGATCAAGAATGTATTTTCTGTGACAAATGTGGACAACAACAATCAATTGTTAAAAGGGAATCTATTTTGTCTGATTTTTGTGATTGGCTTTTCAGCAAGGAACACAAAGGGACAACAGCTATTGCTCACAATTTAAGAGGTTTTGATGGACAATTTATTTTAAGACACCTCATTGAAAATGGTACATCTACTTCTGATGTAATTATGAATGGGAACAAAATTATTTCACTTTAAGCTTGTGGTATTAGATTTATTGATTCTTTAAACTGTCTTTCAATGAGATTGGAAACATTTGGCTTGACAGAATTAGCAAAAGGTTATTTCTCCCATTTGGCAAAGACACAGACTTATCAAAATTATATTGGTCCTTATTTAGATGCAATATTGTACATGCCAGATTCTATGTCTCCATCAGATAGGAAAGAATTTATCAAGTGGTACAACCAAAAATTTAGAAGTTATGCCAGATTTGATTTTCAAAAAGAAATGGAACTATACTGTAAATCAGATGTAGATAACTTGCGTAGGTAGTGTGGGGAAGTCAGATAAAATTTTATAGATAGCAATGGCATAGACCCCTTGAGAGAAGCAGTTACCTTAGCCAATGCATGTACAAAAGCTTGGAGAAAAAATTCACTTCCAGAAAACAAAATGGCAATCATTTCAGACATAGGTTACCCTGCTAAAGTCAAATACTCCTTTAAAGCCATTAGAATTTTACAGACAGTTGCACATGAAGAAAACATACATATTCAACATGCATGGAACGGTGGGGAGGTTAAAATAGGGGGTTATTATGTTGATGGGTTTCACAAAGACGCAAATACAATCTTTGAAGTTTATGGATGTTTGTGGCATGGGTGCATAACATGTTACAAAGACAACAGACATGAGAAAAATCCAATCAATTTACTAAGCTACCAAATTGTATACAACAATAGACAGGAACGAATGCATACACCATTTAGAATCATTGGGGTATAACATGAGAGTAACATGGGAACATGAACAAGATCATTTATGCAAACCAAATCCTGAAATAAAATCAACACTAAATTCATTTTTTCCAAACATGGATCCTATTAAACCACGTGAAGCATTATTTGGGGGAGGGGAGAGAACAAATGCCATTAAATCATAAAATTGACCAAAACACAGACAATGAAATAAAATACATAGATATTTGTTCACTCTATCCTTATGTCAATAAACACAGAAAATATCTGTAGGTCATCCAAATATACTCACAAAAGAAAACATAGACATGAATAATAAATAATATAAGACATTACAGGGGACTCAAATGTAAAGTTTTACCACCACAAAGCCTACACATGCCAGTATTGCCAATTCATTGCAACAGGAAAAAAAATTTACACTTTGCAGTACATGTGCAGAACAAGAATTGGACAAATGTGAACATACACCAGAACAACGCAGTATTACAGGTACATGGATATCTGTTGAACTTTTTGAAGCATTGGGTTCACATTATTTTACACTTACCAGATTTGGCATTGGGAAGAATGATCTTCAGAAATTTACAAACATTATGTGAACAAATATTTAAAAATGAAGCAAGAAGCCAGTGGGTCTCCAGATTGGGTGAAAACAGAAACAGACAAAGATACATTTAAGAAAAAAGACTATGCAGAAATTGAAAACATACATTTGGAAAATATTTAAAAAAAATCCAGGACAAAGATCATTTGCTAATACCATGTTAAACTGTTTATGGGGGAAAAGTGCACAAAACAATGTAAAAACTAAAACAGAATACATACAAGATGCAGCAAAATAATTTGACTTGATACAAGATAAAGACATCATTATTAAAAATGTTGAATTGTTTGATCATGATGAATGTATTTTAGTAAATTATACAAAGTCTACAGATGTTTATGAACCTCACAAATCAGTTAATGTTGCAGTTGCATCTTTTGTCACAACTTATGCATGATTGGAATTGTACAAAGTAATAGGATGTTTTGGTAAACGATTATAATATTTTGACACATACAGTTGTAGTTACATACATAATCCCTCACTTTGAAACCCACAAATTGTAAACAGTATGTTAGGTCAATGGACAGATGCAAAAATTATTGAATATGTAGGATTAGGTCCAAAAAATTATGGTTACACATACATTAAAGATGGTCAAACACACACTTCATGTAAAGTTAAAGGAATCACATTAGATTACAATACATCACAGAAAGTCAATTTTGAATCCCTGGTGGATTGTGTACAAGACAGACACAATTACAAAATGAACATTGAATACACACACAGAATTAAACATAACAAAAACAGACAAGTCACAAGTGAAAGAGAAACCACAACATTCAGATCTGTGTACACAAAATGTTATGTAGTGGATAAATATGACACACAACCTTATGGGTTTAAGGCATAAACACCCTTCAGGTTTCTCACTTCGAGCTTGAACACTGAACAGGCAAGATGTCTCTAACACTTAATCCTACATATCCTGTATACTTATCAGAGTTAAGAAGACTTTCAAGTTTTTTAGTATGAATACAAATCCTATTTTACAATCCAAAACAAAGAATTAGCTGAAGCTGGGTTTTTCTATGTGGGAGATGGTAAAGTAAAATGTTTTGTATGTGGACAAGGTTTACATAATTGGGAAGAAAAAGCTATCCCTTTACAAGAACATGTTAAGTGGTCACCAAAATGTCCTTACATTCAATTGATAAGAAATTGTCAGTTATACAATCCACCACCATGTATGCAAACACCTGCAGGTAAACTATTATCAGTGATGGTTTATGGATTCACTTTAAATAAAATATTTTCAAAAATGAAAAAATATGACAAGTGTCTGCACAATTTTCCAGATTGTAATTCTTTACTTGCACTTATGGTACTAGATGATCAAAGTACATCATTTAGTACCATGATTGCAAGAAAAGCTGCATTTTCAAATAATTTCAAAACTAAGTTAGACAAAATGTTTATAGATGGTGTAGAAAATGATTTTCCTGACTGTCCTGATGTACAAAGTACATGGTGTAATGTGGTACCTCGTGCCCAAAGTACATCAGAACAGACAAAAGAATCATCAGTTTGATTTCAACCATGGAACCAGTAAGAAATATTTTAGTCAAAAAGATTACATGTAAGGCATTTTTATATGCATTTCAAATGATCACTCCTGGTTATCAAACAATAACAAAAGATTTTATTCATAATCAATTGGAAAAAGATAAAATGAAAGGGGAATTCTGTAGTGCATTACAAATCATGAATGCTTTTTACAGAGATAATGTAGAAAATATTTGGACAAGAGTTGTGTGGGGTAATATAATTTATGATAAGGAATAGACAATGTGTACCACAAATAGATAGAAGAATAGATCCTTCAGAAATTTTATTTGAGTTAAAAGCAACCTTAAAACGAAAACCTACTAAAAGACATGAAGAAGGTATGGAAACAGAAAGTATATAAGTGAATGACTTGACAAAATTTTTTCACAAAAAAACTAGTTATGGCATCGAGTGAATGTTTATTGTTTCAACACCCTTGTAATATCTTTATTTCAGGACAAAGTGGTTCCGGAAAAACAGAATTTGTCAAAAAGCTTCTTGATATGGAACATGACTTTTTTCAAATCCCTCCACAAAATATCATTTTGTTTTATAAAGAATGGCAAAATACATATACATTACTAAAAGAAAGTGAAGATATCAAATCCATAGAAGGTATCCCTGATGATGAATATGAAATTGTCGGTGATGTCACTATTCCACATCTTGTGGTTTTTGATGATATGTTAGGAGATAAAGATGAAGAAAAAATTAAATTATGGTTCACACGAAAATGACATCATAGAAATGCAAGTGCCATTTATATTACACAAAATATGTTTCAACAATCTAAATCTAGTTGTACCATAAGTTTAAATGCACATTATATGATTTTATTTCAAAATACCAGAGATAAAGAACAAATGCATGTTACCAAGATGCAACAAGTATTGATGATGGGTGTTTATTAATTGATTTTCACCCTAGAACTCCTGAATCTTTGAGATTAAGAACTAATATTTTTCATCTTTGGGTGGCACAAAATGAACGCGACTCCATCATTTATACAGAACTATAAATTCCCCATGTTCTAATGAGTTTGTGTTAGTTAGTCAAAGTTTGTCAACGACTACACATCAGCATCATCATGGTATCATTCATACATTCTTTGGAACAACGTGGTCAAGAAACTAGTCTATTTGCAAGACAAAAAATACTTAAGAAAGGTTTTAAGAAAATTTTAAAATGGTTTACATTAGCAAGTAGAATCATACTTAATAAGAAAATTAAATTGCCAAAACATACTTTAGCCTGTATGGATAAACATAAACAAGATCTTGAACTGTTTGCAAATCCGAGATTAGATCTTGCAACAAAACGAAACATTATTTTAAAACCTGGAGGTGGTGTTTTTTTTTAGTGGTGTTATCATTTGTAAATTATTCGATGGGATGGTCATAAGACAAGTAGATCATTCTATTCATCATTCAAAAAAATAAAGAGTAAGAAACAAAAGTCACCTAAAAGGAAACGAAAATCCCTTAAGAAAAAAAGCAAAAAACTCATCAAGTTATAAAGAGATAAAAAATCAATGAAAGGTAGGACCTAAATACATGTACACACATTTTGAAATTGCAGCTCATAATTCTCCAACTACCAACTATACAAAAACAAAAGCATTACTTGTGGAAAAATCTTCAAAAACAATGAAAAGTATCACCACTTAAGTTTACACATGTGGTGTAAATAACACAAAATGATGTAAAAAATCATGAACCAATATATTCTCTACAAAATACAGAGTATGTACCATTAAAAGAAAAGATTTCCACAATGGCATGTTTTACAGCTTTGAATACACCTAAACCTGTTAAAGGGATAAGGTCTTACTTTAAGTGAAAATGTTTTAATAAATAAAGTGTACTCTTCGCACAAATATATAAATTGCAATACATTTTGTTTTATTATGTCATTTAATCATTAGATTCTGTAAGAGCAAGATGATAAGACAAAATAAGAAACAATCTCATACAATTCCTTTAGTTAAAAAATATGGTAGAATGTTAATGGGTTTAAGTCAAACTCCTCCAGCATTTCAAAAACAAATTATGAAAAATGCACCAAAAGAATAAATTAATTGTGTGTCAGAATGCTGTCACAATCTTTTAAAAGGCAACATACATCTAACACCAAGTCAGAAACAAAAATTACATTCAAAGCATCAACAACTATGAGCACTCGTTAGTAAATCAATAACTCCTAAAAAGAAAAAATAAATTTTAAATCAAAAAGGTGGTTTTTTACCATTACCTGGCTTACTTGGACCTGCTGTAAGACTTGCAACAAATCTTGCAAATAAATTAGTAAGTAAAATATGAAAAAATGGCTATTGTACCTTATCAAATGTTAGAAGATATGCAATGTTTTAGAAATGAAAAATCTCAAAGACTTAGATTACCCCCAAATCCTAAAATTACAAATACAGCACAACTTCAAAATGATTTATCATCCGTATAAGAAAATTCTCCGAAAGTGAGAAAGAAGAAAAGTATTGGGAAAGTTTACAAAAGTTTCAAATGTCACATCAGAAGGCATTACAACCAACATTGATTTCATTGACTGAGTCTGGAGAAAAATCATTATTTTTACGAGATCGTATTATAGAAAGTGTCCCTGTTACAATGACACATAAAGCAACTTCATTATTATCTGCTTTATCATATCATCCATACATGAGTTGGGATGATCATGGTGTATTAAGATATGATGGAGAAGTCATAAAAGGTTCAAATATCATAGATTTAGTCAATGATGTTCTTTGACACTGAAAAGGTTTTAAACTGAGTGGAAGGGAAATGTTTCGGCATGGATTAAAAGATATAAATATCCCTCAAGATTTTGTTGGAAATCATGAACGTTGATTATGGATGAATAGACAATGTATACCCAAACCCAGTAAATATCAAAGTTTTCCAGAAGATAGGTGGTTTGAGAATCCTCAATCATCGCCTCCAAAACGTAAAGTTCGTCGAGGTCAGAGAGTGCAGTGGGGTGAAGAAACACCAAAATCAACACTAAAGTGTAAATTGACAAAATGTGGAATTTCTCAAAAATGGGAGCCTTATTGAATGAATTATTAACTGAAATACATTACAATACAAAACATCCTGCTCGTTATGCAGGTATACAAAAATTGTACAAAGCAGCTCATAGTAAAGATAACTCCATCACACTTGATCAAGTGAAAAAATGGTTGAAAGGAGAAAGAACCTATACTTTACATAAACCCATCCGTAAAAGATTTTCAAGATGTAAGACTATAGTGGGTGGTATTGATCATCAATGACAAATTGATTTAGTAGACTTACAAAGTGTACAATCTTACAATGACCAATTTCGTTATTTAGTGTTTGTATTATTGATGTATTTTCAAAATATGCATGGGTATTACCCATTCACAATAAATCAGGACAGACATTAACAAAATCTTTTCAGAGTATTTTGAAAACTTCTGGACATAAACAATTATCATTACAATCTGATAAAGGTTCTGAATTTAAAAATAAAGATGTACAACATTTTTTAAAGAAACAAAGAATTCATTTCTTCACAACAGAAAATCCTGAGACAAAATCTAATATTGTTGAACATTTTCAACGTACACTGAAAACACAAATGTGTAAATATTTTACATACATTAAGGAATATTGATTAATCATAGTTTCCATCATAGTATTCAGAGAACTCCTGCTTCAGTATCATTAGAAAACGAAGTAGAAGTATCTCAACATTTGTTTGTATGGTAAAAAATCCAAAAAGAAAAAAAATACATTTTAAAGTTGGTGATACAGTACGTATTAATAAAACCAAACGTACATTTGAAAAGGGGTATTTACCAAATTGGACAAAAGAGTTATTTAAAATTACTCATGTAAAACATACAATACCACCCACTTATAAACTTGAAGATATGGGTGGTGAAAATATACAAGGGACATTTTATCGACAAAAAATTCAAAGTATAAAAGATGATAAAAATTATATCATTGAATCAATTCTTAATAGATGGTCAAGACGTGTGGGGAAGAAAATTATTAAAGAATTTAAAGTACATTGGGGAGGTTATTCAAAGAAATTTGATAGTTGGATAGCAGAATCAGATTTGGTATAAAAAGAATATGTCAGTAAATGAAACTTCATTACCTAATGAAACCACAAGTGTTGATGTACAAAGTCAACAATTTAAAATTTGTGGGAATCGTGTTGCAAAAAATCAAGTCACTTATTTCACACAGATTATTATCATTTATGGTATTATAATTACTGCCATTGCACATTTGAGTTTACAAAGCCCTGATAAAGAATTGTGGTTAGTGTTATTAAGTAGTTCTTTAAGATATATTCTTCCAAGTCCAGGTTTAAAATATTTGAAACAACCGCAAGATAAGAAAAAGGAATTCATTTTATGTAACACTTCTGAGTGATAGTTCTATGAATATGTTTCCAAATAATACACAATGTTGTTTTCAAACAAAATCGTCTAAACGTATTTATATTAATAAAGAACATTGGAAAGTTGGATTAGTTGAAGTAATTTTACCTTCTGAGGCAAAAAATATATCTGATGAAGAATCACATTTTAACATCATTGTGTCAAACTCAAAAAAATCAAATTGTATTAATAAAACGAGTTTGAAACATACATTACACAAAGGTGTTGTTGAATTAAGTATTTTATTGGGTGCATATGCAAGTGGTGGACATGTCATTGAGGCAATGTAATCAGAAATTGAAGAAAAACTTGGGGGGATTTTTAAAGAATTTAATGTGGAATTTAATCTTGGTTATTCATCTCGTCAATTGTGTGTAAAAATTGTATCAAGTACTATGGAGGAGTTGGAATCAAATTGACAGAAAGTTTAGCACAAAAATTGGGATGTAAAGATGGTATGTATCCTGTCATTTTTTCCTGACACAGCAAAAAATGCATTTAAATATAATGTGCACTTAAATGCAGATTTCAATCAAATCTTTATTTATTCTGACATAGTAGATTATACATTTCTTGGTGATATTGAAGAACCAATATTGCGCATGATACATTTTAATTCACATAAAGAGTCTCTGCACTCTCATATAGAATATGATAATGTACATTACGTACCAGTATCAAAATCTTATTTTCATCAGATCAGTATAAATATAAATGGGAACACTGGTAACCCCATTCAGTTTGCAAGTGGCAAGACAGTTGTCAAGTTGCATTTTAGACAGACATAAATTAAATTGGTAAAAAATGATGCTGGTGTATCAAGGTGTACCATGGCAATATGGATATGGATTAGGGTCTATTTTTCACACAGCAATAAGAACAGCTGCACCATTTATAAAACCAATTGCAAAAAATGCATTTCGAACTTTAAAGAGAGAAGGATTAAAACGTGGTTTAGAAATAGCAAATGAATTGATAAAAATACATAAAGCATCTGAAGAAATTTTATTAACTCAGGGAAAAAATCTTTTGAAATCAAATGGGGAATCTGCTTTAGGTATAAAAAGATAAAAACAAGAACCAAAACATCAGTCTGTGGTTCGTTCTCAAAGAGGCAAGACACGTCAAAGACAAGCTTATTCAAAACGAAAATCAAGACCACTTGATATATTTGATTAAATCTTGATGTTACATAAATCTTGCAAACATTTTGATAGTAGTTTTGATCCAGATAATGTATCACCAACATCAAGTGGTGTAGAAAATATTGGTAAAATTGAAAAATGTTCTATTGCATCCTTAAATAATTCTCCACCAAAATAATTTTTAATTCCAGAGAAACAACCAAGAGGTTAGATCCTGCAGCATCTACACATGAGGTTCAGTTCAAAATTACAAAACAAGATGGGAGCGTTTTGGCTGGAGATACACAAATTGCTCCTATCAATAATTGTTTTCATAGCATGTTCAGTAAAATTGATGTTACACTGACACTCCTTTACACCACACAGAAACAGCTAAAGCTTCATCTAACAATTGTTTGACTGAATGAGCCAAGTTAATTGGTGGTAGCAAAAATGTACAACTAGAGGTAAATTATATTTAGATCTATTTGTGCAAGATAAGTATTTACCAAATGGTGTAGAAATAAGAATTAAACTACATCGTGCTCCAACTAAATTTTGTTTGATTGGTGATGAAAATGGAAAAATAGAAATCCAAAAAGCCGTATTCAGAATACTGGCATTGGATGTATTTTCAAAATTTGCGAATGATCTTAATGCTCAAATAGACTGAACAAATTATAAAATACCCATAAGACGTAGTGAAATCAAAACTTTTACTATTGAAAGTGGTCTTCGTTCAACATAGAAGACTATCTGTTTCATAAACAGATGGCAAAACGAATTATTCTTGGTTTAGTTACTAATTTTGATATAAATGGAGATATTATCACTTCTCTATTTAATTTTCAACATTTCAATTTGAATAAGTTGGAAATCACAATAGATGGACATTCCATTAAAGCACGTCCCTTAAAACTGAATTTCGAAGGTGGACTTTATCTCAATTCATATTTATCATTATTTGAAGCTGTGGGCTATTTTGGATAAACTCAAACATTTGATTTATCTTTGCAGGATTATGCAAAAGGGTATACCCTTTGGAGGGTTATTTTGACACCTGACCAATCAAGTAGTGGGCCATTGGCGCACCCTATAAAGTCTGGCAATCTTAGGTTCGAACTTCAGTTTGCTTAAGCTCTTTCAGAGGTGATCAACGTTGTCTATGCAGAATTTGATAGTGAGATAGAAATCAACAAATTCAGAGAAGTGATATTTGACTTAACAATGAGTAAATGTGAACATTGCAAGATATACAGGCAAATGAGAAAAAGGATAGAAACATTGAAGAAAGAGAAGAAGATTAATGAAAGACTGTTTATCGCATTATTTAAAGAAATTTTTGTGAGGTGAGTGAAGTGACACCTTTGAGAAAGGAAAAAATTAGAGCACTGTGTGAAGCATGTCTAGGAACACATGGACAAAAACATGACTTTTGTATAAAAAGATGCAAGACCTTGGAACGAATTGTATTTGAAAGAGTGTATGGAACTTGTATGTCCATCAAGTGCACTATATAAACTGAACAAAAAAGCAAAGAGACTGAATGTTGAAGAATGTTTTGCATATATAAATGTGAACTTTGAAATTAACACCAATGAAGACCTTCGAAAGTGGACAGATTTAGAAGATAAAGAGCGGACATACTATACACCAGTTATTAAAGAAGAATTTGATTAAAAGTACAACTTTATAATAGCCCTTTTCAAGATTAAAAAAAGGATGGAAACCAACCAACTACAATATATTCTGGTCAATTCTCAAAGGTTATCATCCTTAAATGGAAAAGTGTGTTCAAGAGGCTTATTACCAAAACAAAAGCTTAAACACAGAAAAGCTTATATTGTGAACACAGATCCACCAAGGGAACCAGGAGAACATTGGGTAGTAATATATTTCAAAGACAGTCATTCAGCCATCTACTTTGATTCATATGGTTTACCACCAATAGATAAAGACATATACAATTTCATAGTGAAAAACACAGATTCATGGACTATTAACACAACGCGACTACAAAGTGCTCGCACTGTAGTGTGTGGAATGTACTGTATATTTGTTTTAGATCATCTTGCAAGATAATATGATTTACAGACAGTTCTTACTATCAGATTCGGTCCAAGAAATTTTCAAGAGAATGATAGAGATGTTCAGCAATGATTTGAGCAAACTTATAGACATTATTTTAAATAACTGTAATAATAAATACCAGGTGTCAAAACAATCCCACAGAGGTAATGGTTACATTTATGACTTTTTAATTTTTCAAGTTTTGTTTCTATAAAGAATCCACCCCATTTCTGTTTATAGTTTTCGCCAGACATTTGTGTAACAGAAATAGGTTTTTTAGTTATATTTGTTTCAAAATCAGATCACTTGAGTGATACTAGTTTTTTATTTGACTCCCAAGATTTTTTCAAAAATCTTGGGTGTCAAATAAAACTACCATAAAAAAATCTCGATGTACAAGGTTTTTCTACAGACAGGCAAAACTCAAATCTTGGTGTACATATGTTCAGTTCATGACATTATAATGACTCAACTTTAAATAAATTTTTGTTTTTTGTTAAAACTTCTGTGATAGTTTTGTCAAGATGTAGGTAGACCCACACAACCTTTTTTTATCACAGTGTCCCTATTATCTCCCAGCAGTAAAAACGAGTTAAGAGTCACTTCTCTTTTTAACTATGAGTATTAGGTTTGATATTGTATGCATAATTATCAAAATCTTTATAGTGTAACCTGATGTACAGTTTATACTGTAGAGAAAATTTGATTACTAAACATACAATGAATACTATTCTTACTATGGAACAACAACTATCACAGAGTTAGACCACAACACATATCACTAAGTTTTCTATTTTTTCATTTTGTGTGTCTTCATGTTTTTTGTTGTAAGCATAAGGAGTTTCCGTATGCTTACAACAAAACACAAGAGACACACAAAAGGCCCTTTCCCCCAATTTTTAGAAGTTGTGTGCACAGACTGGAGAGATGGTATCACCAAAACCACATGGATAACCCTACCATGAAATGATTTAAATTAATATAGACATCGGGTCACACTCTATGGAGGGAACTGTTTTTTGTCTTTTTATAACAAAGACTTGTGTATGTGAACATGACAAGATATCTCTTTCTAATATTGTAGTTGGCTCTGAAAAGGGCCGTTTTTATTTTTCATTCCAACGAGAGCTATTTCAACCCCACCTCTGCTTTGGTGAAGAATTCGCCTTCCCACACGTCTATGCTCGTTGGTAACATCTCTGCATCTGAGAAACTAACTTATTCTCAGGGATAACTTCGCCCCAAAAGGGCTTCCTCCTGCATATGCATGGGGAGATCAAACCAGTGTTTAGGTCGGTTCTTATACTGGATCTCTCCGAACGGACGTGTGGCAGCTTCAACAAAAGGGTCGTCTCAAGCTTCTTATCTTGCTCCTTCATAGAAAGTGTTGCCGACCACCACTTTCTTAAAGCCAAGGCGAATTCTTCATTAACCCTCTTCTTCTTGGTCCTCTCATAACTCTCTTCGGGACTGTAATTACTCTCTGTTGGCTAGATGTTTTTTTCTCTCAGTCAAGATGATTCTAAAAGTCAATAGATGATGAAATGTATCCAAAACCTCGAGTCACGTTCTTTTGTTGACAATGCGAGGATCCCAAATGCGCTGAAGAACGCTCACGTGACAAGTTGCTAAGCTAAGCTAAAGAGTGGTTTTAGCGCGCCGAAGGCGCGCTGGGACGTTTTGGGGCAAGCCCCTTTCGACCATCGTTTACAGTATGATATAATTCCGTTAATTTGAGACAGCGTCATCAGCATCATGTCTGAGCGGTGAAAAGGTGGAAGAGGCTGGGAGTTGATGTTTCTTGTTATTCTTCAGGCAAGTATAGTCTGCCGATTGTGGGTTGCAGACAAGATAGGCCTTTATCGGCAAGTATAGTCTGCCTTGGGCTCTTTGCTGGCGTGTACGATTGAGGCGACTTGACAAGCGAATGAAACCAACGGACCTTAACAAGGGTGTTACCCAACCTGAACATTCCTGGTCCAGGTAACAGGCCTGCTATTTTCATTGGGTCGGGACATGCTGTGCGCTAAAGAAGCGCTTACAAAAAAGTGGTAAAGAAATCGGGGCGCAGGACCAAACCTCGCCTCCCTGGGGTGGATGCCCACCTCTGTGGATGGGGTGAAGGATGTGTTGAAGCCATAACGGTTATTGAATTGCCATAGCGGTTACTAATATCCATAGCGGTTATTGGGGAGAAAAGTAGAGTCTGAAAGATAGTCAAAAAAACTTAGAGTTAAAGCGGCAAAAGATAGAGTAGAGTAAGGAAGTATGTGCATTTATAAAGTCTTTTCTGGATGTATTTCTGATGAGTGTGTTTTTCAGGCAAGTATAGTCTGCCGCTTAAATGAGTGGTGGAGCTATCACTGGCAAGTATAGTCTGCCTCAAGCTCTTCTGTTGTTGGTTGTTTTGGTTGTTGTGATGTTGCTTGCTGGCGGTCGGGGAGTCTTTCTTTATGTGGTGTCTGGCTGGTACCTTTGTGGTGCTATGTCCTGTGGCTCTGCAGTGGCTGAAATTAAAAATGTAGAGGATGATTATAGATCCCCCCCCCCCCCCCCCCTATCTGTGAGCTACTGTTCTTGTTTCGCGTGGCTTGGCTGTATGACTGTTCTGTCGGCTGTTTTCGTGGTTTGGTTGTCTCCGGTGTCCTGTGCGTTTCTTCATGCAAGTATAGTCTGCCACTGGATAAGTGTTGAAGCTATCATTGGCAGTATAGTCTGCCTCAAACTCGTCTGTTGATGGTCGATGTGTGGTCCCGAGTGATATTGGTCGGTCGGATGTCTGATTCTGTTGGTGTGTTTGGTTCTCGATTGGTTGTCCGTGCTGTGTGTTTGGGCATTGCTAAAATTAGACATGATGAGAGATTAGTGAGCACCCCCCCCCCCCCTTTCTCGGTTGTCTTCTCGTGTCAGTTCTGTAGTTTTTACCAAAGCGGCGTCATGTGCCGAGCTTCCGAGGCTGAGAGTGGGGTTGCAGCGGGAGGGTAACAGGTTAACACACTAAACCACACCCGAGGGTGTTGCTTTCCTGTTGTACCCTTCGCTGGTTGCGATCTTTTTAAGGTTAGTTTAAGGTTATTTGGAGGTGGCGGGCTGAGCTTCCGAGGCTGAGAGTGAGGTTGCAGCGGGGAGGGGGGGGGGGGGGGGGGGGTAACAGGTTATCACACTAAATCACACCGAGGGTGTTACTTTCCTGTTGTACCCTTCGCTGTTTGCGATCTTGTTTTAGGTTAATTTAAGGTTATTTGGAAGAGGCGGAGATCGGGCTTCTATATATGCTCGGACTGCTAGTACCAGTAGTACTGGTAACAGCTGCCAGCGCCGAGCACATATATATGCGACAGCAGACAAAATTGTTTTTTGTCTGCTATCGCGCATAAATGTGCTCGGACAGCTAGCACCAGTGGGATTGGCAACAGCTACCAGCGCACTTAAGACCCTTCCGGGGTTGTCGTTCTTTTATTTTTATTTTGTTCAGAGCAGAGAGCAGGTTTACACACATTACCACAACCGAGGGTGTTACTTTCCTGTTCTTCTCTCTGTTTAGTGTTTTGACTGTTTTGTTTATTTTGGAAAATTAGGGGGTTTTTGTCTACTGTCGCATATTTCCTTGAGATTAGATATCAAAGTGCTTCCTTCGAACCGTTCTAGGTTTTTGGTAGCTAGCGTGGCGAGGCGGTCATTGGCGGTTGGGATTTTGGCCCTTTGGTGGAGAAGTTTAATAGCGGTGTCGTATGGGGCTTGGAGGGCTATTCTCAGTGCTTGGTTCTGGACTCTTTGGAGTTTGACAATATTCGTCTTGTAGGTATCGGTCAGGACTAGGGCCCCGTATTCAATTACTGGTCATATGAAGGCCTTGTACAACTTGAGTAATACAGTTTCGTTTGCCTCTCTTAACATTTTAAGTAAGTTTATTCGTTTGGTTGCTCTCGTGGCTACGTTGTTGGTATGTTTTGTGAAGCTGAGTCTCGAGTCGAGGGTGATTCCCAGGAATTTTCCTTCGGTGCATTTTGGGAGGGTTTTTCCTTTTAGTTGGAAGTCGAAGTCGCGTTTTTTCCTCCTGGCGGAGAAGGTTATCCTCTGGGTCTTGTTTACATTTAGTTTTATTCTCCATTTGTCGCACCATTTTTCGAGGTCATATAGCGCGCTTTGGAGTGATTTTTGGTGGGGGAGAGGTTGGCTATTGGAGTCCCATAGGCCTTTATCATCCGCGAATTGCGAGATTTGGACACCTTTCGACGTGATTTTGATGTCGTTTACGTAAATTATAAACAGGAGTGGACTGAGTACTGGGGCGTGCCGGCTACAAGTGGGATACTTTTTGATATTTCCCTGTTGACCCTCACTTTGATTTCGCGATCGTTTAGGAAAGAGGAGATGAGTCTATGTAATTTTTTGGGGACGTTGAGTTTAATGAGTTTGTACCTGATGTTGTTGTGCCAGACTGAATCGAAAGCTTCTTCCACGTCCAGCAGAACGGCTGCACCTAGATTATTGTTATCGATCGCGTTTTTCATTAGTTCTACTGGGCGACATATGTGTTCCATGTCCTCTTTGCGGTGCCTGTAGGCTCTTTGCCAGTCGTTGAAGAAGTTGGTTTCCTGGAGGTGACTCCTGAGTGGATCGGTAAGGATGTTTTTTCAAATACCTTGCCGATGCAACTAAGGAGGCTAATTGGGCGATAGTTGGCTGGTTTGGTGAGATCTTAATACTTCAAGTCTTAATTACCAAGCATTAATCTTCACTGTGGTTTCTGATCAAGTCTTGGCTGCCTAAATAGGCAGCCAAGACTTGATCAGAAACCACAGTGAAGATTAATGTTTGCTATTGTGTTCTGAATGAAAATGATGAGAGCTATTACATACTTGCTGTGTGTGTTACAAACAGCAGTGTGATTCCGTAAATTGAAATCTGGAGATCTGTTAATCCCCAAAGCCTACGCCAAAATTGACATTTAAAAAGAATCTATATATTTTAATGACTCCTACGGCTGTTTTCCTGCACTTTGGAAAGCATCCATGGGTGAGGCACACATTGAATATGATTTCTACCCTGGTTATGAAAGAGTTAGGACTTTGTTTGAGGATTTTATAGCTTATTTCGTCCTCTCCCGGGGAGAAAGAGCTTTTGCATTTTTTTATCACATTGATTATTTCGTCGGCCGTGATGGGGGTAATTAGGTCGTGGTCGTCCCCTTCCTCCCGTTCGTTGCCGAAGTAGGGATCGCGGTATACCTCTGGATCGCGGTATACCTCTGGGTGTGAGTTTACCAAGTTGTCGATTGCGTTCATGACTAAGTCGTCATATTCTGGCCATGTGTGGGGTCGGTGAGTATGACTTAATAGTTCTGCGAAGGTGTCGGCTTTTTCTTTGTCGCTGGCGGCGAGAGTGCCGTCAGCTTTTTCGAGCGGTTTGGACTGTCTAGGGTTGCTGTTTTGACCTGTGGGCACCTCGAAGGTGTTCCAAAATTTCCTGGTGTCTTTTGTCGCGTTTAGGTTGGATGTAGCCCTCTCCCAGTTGTTTTGTTGTTCGACCTTACGTGCTTCTTTTACCTCGCCACGAAGGCGGTTGTAGATTTTTTTGAGTTCAACTCGCTTGGTGGGGTCCTTTTCAGATTTGGCCTTGCGCAGGGCTATTCGCTTTGTTTTTATTAGGGTGAGTGTGCTCTCGGAGATTGTTCGTCTCCAGGGGCGCACTTCCTCTTTGGGACAGATTTCGTCTAGGGTGGAGGGTATTACTTTGCTGAGGTCAGCACACTGGTCCTCGATATCGCTCGGGTTTGGGGGTTTACTTGTTGTGAGTTTGGCGTCGAGAATGTCGCGATATAAGTCCCAGTCTATTCTGTTCAGGTTCCTTGAGATTGGGGGGGGGGGGGGGTAGCGAACTCGTCCGGACCCAAAGCTAATTGTGGCATGTACTGGTAGGTGGTCGCCACATAGGTCGTCATCTCCCACTTTGTGATCGATGACGTTTTTGCCTAGGGAGTAGCTTGTTGCTATGAGGTCTAGGATGTCGGAGCGGTGGAGTGGGTTAGAGCTGATATGGTTATCGGATGAGTCTTCGCAAATAATTTGTAAGTTGAGATTTTCGGTGATGTCGAATAGGACAATGCCGTTGCGGTTAGTGGATTTACACCCAAAGTACATATGTTCGGCGTTGAAGTCTCCCATGTAGATACAGTTCTTGTATTTACGTGAGAAAAATTCAAACACCTCGTTACTGACTGTTTTATTGGGGGGGGGGGGGGGGGAGGGGAGGGGGGGTTATAGTAGCAGATGATTGCTATTTTTTTTATTATCGGCTGTCAATTCCACGGCTACTACCTCCGCATCGAGGTGGTCAGGTTTGATCGGTTTTTGTTTCAGATCGCCTTTTATTAGGAGGGCTACTCCGCCGTGGGTAGTGTGGGAGCGGCCCCTTCTGAGAACATTAAATCCGCTGAATGAAAATCTTTTCTGGTTACGTAACCAGGTTTCACAAATTCCCAGGATGTCCGTGTTTTTAAAGTAATTACTAATTTGGAGTTTTTTGTTATACGCGCCGCGGGCGTTCCATAGTGCTGATTGGAGCTTATCCATTATCGGGCTTTAATTAGTAAGGGTGTTTATACAGTGTTCAAACACCTCGTTACTGACTGTTTTATTAGGGGGCTGGGGGGGGGGGGGGGGTTATAGTAGCAGTTGATTGCTATTTTTTGTTATCGGCTGTCAATTCCATGGCTAATACCTCCGCATCGAGGTGGTCAGTTTTGATCGGTTATGCTTCAGATCGCTTTTTATTAGGAGGGCTACTCCGCCGTGGGTAGTGTGGGAGCCCCTTCTGAGTACATTAAATCCGCTGAATGAAATCTTCTCTGATTACGTGACCAGGTTTCACAAATTCCCAGGATGTCCGTGTTTTTAAAGTAATTACTAATTTGGAATGTTTTGTTATACGCGCCGCGGGCGTTCCATAGTGCTAATTGGAGCTTATCCATGATCGGGCTTTAATTAGTTAGGGTGTTTATACAGTGATAGACTGGTCGGATTAATTGTTTTGACTGATGGCGGCTTTTATTAAGGTGTGGGAGATCTGCGTTTTGAATAACCTAGATGCCGAACTGCTGACATCTTGACAGATGTTTGCCAGGTCGGCATTTAGGTGATTCTTTAGGACTTCATGTAGACTTCCTGCGATGAGTGAGCAGAGGGGGTATGGGGAGGAGGCATTTGCGGGTTAGTTAGATCAACCCTTTTAAGGTCCGCGCTAGTTTTGACTTTTTTTTATAATGGGGGCGCCCTCTGTAATTAGCGGTGTGTTCCCCATCACATTTTGGGCATTTAAGCGATTTTGGTTTGCAGGCACTAGAAATGTGGTTCTCACCGCATTTCATGCACCTTAATTGGCCTCTGCGATTGTTGGCGATATGTCCAAATTCCTGGCATTTATGGCATTGTATTGGAGGGGGGTTAGAACGGTATTCTTCCGCGTGGTGGCGTCTGCCGTTGTGCCACCCCCTGTGCCATGATGTTAAGTTTCTCCTCCCTATCCGGGCACTTTACCTTGATCTTCCAGGTGTACTTGCCTGTGGCTCTGGAAGTAAATCTTTCCCATTCACACCCTGGGAGAGATGAGTTGATATTATCCTTTGGCGTATCTGGGTGGACTCTTGTTATGACTATAATAAAATCCCTTTGCTGGCCCCTTGCAGAAGGGGGCGAAAGTTTATTGTTTGGTTTCCCTTTCTTAGCGCTTTTATTTGGTTGACAGGTGGTTGCTGTACTGCTCTAGCATAAGTCATGGGGGGTGTTTGGCTTAGGCGCCGTAGGCTCTGCCTCTCCTTTAGGTTGGCTGGTGGTCGAGCCATTGGCTTCCATGGAAGAGGCAAGCCTACGGTAAACCGGTCTTTGTTGCTGGTCTGGAGGAGCTGTTTGACCGAGGTGTTCTGAACTTCTTGTACCTCCTGTCAATGGTCACCTTGAAATGAAAGGTTTCTGCGCACCGAAGGCCATTACGTGTACACTCCATATAAAACCGCACTTCGCGTACCCCACTTTTTGTGTAGAAAAGTGGGGTACCCAAGTGCGTTTAGGAGAGAAGCATTGCATAATCAATTAGTGCTCGACGAGAAATTTCTTCCAGAGTCTGAAGCTGATTTGCAATATTAGTCTTCAGTCAGCGAATTTCTAAAACCTGCATTTCATAAAATAATGACATAAAAATACCATATCTGTCTTTTCCTGATCATTGTTCCCCGGAATAACGTCCAATTTTAAACAATTCGCCCAGTATTTTTCGAGATATTGAACTTGTTTCCGTATTAAAATAAAATGTTTTGCCGATATGTCATTTGGATTCCCCCCTGTATAAATAAAAGTAAGTTTGTCGCCATCGAACATGATCTTGCCCACCTTCATTCTCGAAACAGTTCGTCGAGACATTTTTAAACAAAATTACCAAATAGAGGAAGTATTTTAAAATAATTACTGTGCGTTGTTATGTTTTTTAGAACAATAAAGTGACAGTCTCGGCGATACATCCTGTCTTTACGAAGTACGGCCCCTATTTTTCAGACTCGGGATCATTACGAACCCGGCATATGATTTAATATCATTGCAGATAAGCTGCTTCACGCTTACTTCAGTAATAAGTTTTGAAGAACTAAACTGAGAATGGAACAGAATTAAGAAATAAATCCATCTACTCCTTCCGGTCATTTTCGTAACAACTCGGGTGGATTTTTCAAATTAAGTTCAGTCTTCGGAATCATGAAATTTTAGAAGCAAGGGACGGACGAATCATGGCCTACGGTAAACAAATTTATAGTGCAGAAAAGGAAGTGGATTGATACTAAGACACCCACAATGGGATTTTCTTGTCAACTTCCAATATCTGAAAAAAGGCATGAAAAATTGGTGGCGTCACTGTGGGCCGGGGGGGGGGGGGGGGTTAGGCATTTGCCCCTTAAAGGTAGATTTTGCCCACATTTGCTTCCCACGTCCATAACACAAACACACACACTCTCTCTCTCTCTCTCTCTTCGCCCCCCCCCCCCCCGCCGTAACCCTGGCGTGTTCACGCCTCCCGTGAGTCAGCGATCGACAGTATGGTCTCTCCACTTTTCAATCTGATCCGCCGCGCCTGGAAAAATTCTCCCTTATAATTTTATATATTTTCCTTTTTTACAGCTTTGTGGCCCTCATTGACGGGGGAGGGGGGGGGGGGCATTCCAATGAGGGGCCATAAACTATGTGACTGAGACAAAATATGAAAATTCACTATAGCCCTACTTCCAACGCCAATGGCCGAATTTGGCCAGCACTCAGGCTATACAAAAATCTGCATTCAAATTTTATTATGTTTAAGTTTTTGTTTCAAAAACATAGCTTATGACCTTTCATTGGAACGAGCTAGCGGATATTGAGTCGTTCCATTGAGGGATCCCAAGCTCTGTTTTGAGACAAAAAATTTCAAATTTTTAGTTGTTGTTAAAGAATTTATCTTGCAAGTGCCACCTGGTCCCGTAGGCCGGTGGCGACTAATGGATCACCGGGTTTATCTTCCCAGTATTTGGTATGTTTTTTCTTGGAAATAGTATGTTTATTTTCGTGGCTGGAAACTGGATAGACTGATAACATTTTGGCCAGACGCTGTCGTCTGTATGTTGGTGTTTTGGTAATAATAATTCCCCCAACCAGCATGGGTTTCTTTTCAATAGATGCGTCAAATGCTTCGGTCCTTTGACAGATTATTAAGTAAATTAGCCTTGGAAAAGGTGTTGAAGATATGACATACCAGTATACAATTAAGCTCAATTAGTTATTTCTGTTCAGTGGTGTGTTAAATTAAATCCTTTGTTTGTTGTTAATCCCCAAAGCCTACGCCAAAATTGACATTTAAAAAGAATCTATATATTTTTTGCCGACAAAGCGCATTTGATGCACTTTTGGGCGTGAAATTTTTATTAAAATAATAAATATTTCTGTTTTCTATGCGCTCAAAAGGAGAAGGGACATTTTTAATACGGGAAACCGTTAATTTACTGTCATCTCTTCACGAAGAATGGAAAGGCCTCTCGCCGTCAAAAAAGGCAAAATACAGAAATATGTTTTCTAATGAAAAGGCGAAAAGTAAAGCATTATTCAAGGAAAAGAAACGAAACACTTCCTATTTCTAATCATATCACATCCCCCAAATATAAAAATATTCACAGGGAAACATTTTTAAAATCTCCTGATATTTAGTGCTTGCGTGGTCTCGAGTCCAATGATATTAGC